>JZKD02S2289537.1:820644-843774 GCA_000966675.3 Picea glauca
GAAGATTATCCCAAGTGGAGATTTTATTTTCTGCAGGTAATAACTTGATTTTGAGAGGAATGTTCCAATTCCAAATCTGTTTGCGCCAACCTGTGATGTTTATGGGCCATGCTGAATTTTCCATTACATAGTAAAAATTTCTGACTGAGATCTATCCCGTGTTGGCTCCTCCATCCCAGAGAAGCTGATCATTCTCATCGTTCAGTAGGATACCCGCGCGCGTGATCTCATAGAAGTAGTGATTCTAGTCCTCTGTCAGATTTGTAAGGATATCAAGCTGACTGTTGGATTTCCAGCCAACTGTCGGGTTTCCGGGTACCCTGGGGAGGTGGGATTGGTAAAGATACCAAGTGTTATGATTACTGAGATGTGAAATTAAGAGTGGGGGCAGGATAGACGCATTACCCATGCAAATGATGTGATCTTTCCCAATTATAATGGTGTGGCTGGAGCACGACTTCCAGTAGAGTCCCCTTGTGATCCAATAAGCAGAATTTGTGAGGTTCCTCCAAGTGTGAGAGACATTTCTTATATGTGAGTGCCCATATCTAAACCAGGTCGCAACGGAGGAATAGGGAAGGTACTTGTCTTTGATGATATCGCTCCAGATGCCATTTGAATTCAAGGCGTGCCAGAGAGAATTAGCGACCAGTGCTTGATTAAATTTGAAAATGTGTCTAATCCCCCATCCACCTTTGTGTTTCCGTTTTGCCAGCAGTTCCCGGTTGCAGAGATGTAAATTTTGTTGTTCCTTTCTACCTGATCAGAGGAAGTAGTATGAGAGTTTCTAGAATAGAAATGGGGATAGCTGCAAGGCCATCCATTCAGTAGATTGATTGTCCTTTAAGAACGGATTTTAGAAGTGTATATCGACCTCCGATTAGGCTTGGAATTTCAAATTTACTCTGTCTGTCAAGACAAAAATTGATGACGGTTAAATTATTTTCATGCTTATCACTTCAAGTTTTACTCAAAATCATAAATGTCAAAATATTTTGTATATTGTGTAAATTTCAGAAGACCCGAGTTGGAGCATTGGAATTTGTAATTTTGGTGTCCATTTACTCCCTCAACTAACATTGTTCAGGGGTCATCAACCTCACTGTTGTGCCCCTGTCTAGTTCCTTAAAGGTTGAAGCCATGAATTATAGTTAGTTCCTTGAAGGTTGAAGCCATGAATTATAGTTATTAACCTAGGCGGTATATACTTATAAGCCTTTAATGTGTAAGTACCTACAACAGATTTTGACGGGAAATCTACACTGTTAAACGTCAATTTGACGTTTTTAGTATTTTGATGTCTGTCAATAATGACGTGTGGATTTCTTATCCACATGTCAAATACGAGTTCAAATAAAAAAAACGTCCTGTGGAACGTCAAATTCCAGGCCTCTTCGATTATATTCTCATTTCATCATTTTGTTTTCATAATCATGATGAATATGATACTTTGACTATTCAGATTTCCTAATATATAAAAGTGTTTCACAAGTTAAATCAATGATGTCATAATACTTGTAATATATTCTCTTGAGTGATTACAGATGCACCTCAAAAATCTGTTTGCAATTATTGTTGTCACACCAAAAGTGTTTCACAAGTTAAATCAATGATGTCATAATACTTGTAATATATTCTCTGGAGTGACTAAAGATGCACCTCAAAAATCTGTTCGTAATTATTGTTGTCACACCAAAAATGTAAAGATATGATGTTAAAATCTTCCATCAACTCATGGGAAGGAAATATTTTTTTAATCACATGATATAGAATCATGACTACCTCATGATTGTTTCTTTAAATTATCAGTTTTATATATAAAAAAAACATTATTTGACACATTTTTTCTCATATTTCTACGAGAATAACCTTCTAGACTTCTAGTTAATTTTAAGAAACCATCATTGACAATTATACAAAGTTCATATTCCTTATGAAATTCAAGCCAATTAATTCCTTTCTCACCTAAAGCCAATTTTTCCCATAGCAAAAAAACGAAGCCCCCTTAGTCCAGGCTCTAGATCATACACATTTTTTAATGCATCACAAATTGACTTCACCACATATACATATACATATATATATATATATATATATATATTACTGAATCAATGCATTTCTTTCAAAATAGGTCAAAGGAATGGAATTTGAATAACCATGTCCATATTTGACATTGAATCACACATGTCCATATTTGACATTGAATCACATATTGAAAATGCATCAAGATTTTTGGGAATGTCATTATTCATCTTGGAATAATGGATCTATACTCTTTGAAAATATGAAAAGTCTATTTTTCTAGAGATATCCAAAGTGTTCCAACCACATGAAGAAGATTCAAACCATATGAAATCCACTTTGTAGTCATTTGATACTCATAAGAGTTTGAACTCGTTGCAAAGTAAGTGTATGCATCTTGAAAAAAACATTCTACCTTTCTAACTAATTTGACTTTTGATAGAAACCTTGTTATAAAGATTAGTTCCATGGATATTACATTGTATTCCACCATAATGTTTCCGTATTCATTGTGAACTAAATGTAAATGCATGTTTTATCCCCTTGTAAACTAAAGTCTCCATCACAACAAGCTCTTTGAAGCTATTTCATTAGATTCTAGAGCCCATAATTATTTAAAAGCATGAAGAATGATTAAGTAAGAGAACATGCATTTGAACTACCATCCAAAGTGATGAGAAAAAAATATAATGGAACTTCACTAAAACATTCAACAATGTCAGTGTGTGTCAGTGTGGATTCCAATGTTGTGAAGAATCAAAGGAGTAGGTAGATTAGATAGTTAGTTTTCCTAGAGAGAGTTGGTGTCTAAAGACATTGTTATAGCACTTAAGCATAACTAAGCATATCTCAAAATAAAAATAAGTGTAAGAAACCAAAATATTTCCTTACACAACACATATACAATATATTCACAAATCACCATCATATCATAGATCGACCCATAGGGCTATCTTATATTGCACCAAGATGTAACCAAATCCCTTAAAGTGAGTAACATGAGGTTCACATAGATTGTTTAGGGAACATAATGAAATAATTAATTTATTCCTTGTTCTATGAAATAGTTGACTATTCTATTCTAACTCCTAAGGTAGCTACCTCGTGGACCACTTAGTCGACCTCCCAATTGAATCTTCAAATCAACTATTGACTATCAACTAACAATATACAATAGATCCAGAGGTGTGATGAACCTACAAATCCTATTGTTCCAACCCCCCTCCCCCGCCCATTAGAAAAATGATCTAGAGATTCAAGAAGTGAAATTACTTCTACACACCACCAAATATTTGCAACTTTCTAAAGCCCAAGAATAGATAAAGGTTTAAAAAACTTAGCTTCTAAGAAAGGGTTCATAAATACATTATTGATCTAATCATTTCTCCTATAATAAAAATATTCACAACATTTTCTTTTACTAACTATCTCAAAATGTGAGCATAAATCTCTGTATGATTCATTTTACTATGTGCAATTAGATTTTCAACAACCTATATCACACTTTGATGATCAAAATACACCATGGGAAATAACTAGAAGTCCAATTTCACCCATGAGATTTCAAGTCCACATGATTTTACTGTGAACATGTACTTCATCACCATATTGTTCTTCTATGGTTGATAAATAAAGCACCTTCTACTTTTTACAAGACTAGACAATAGGTCTAGAGCCAAGTTAAAACACATAGAAAGATGTCAATTTCCTATCATCTACATCTCCTACCAAGTCAAAGTTGTTGTAACTAAATAGTTAGTTCACTTTGTCACAACAATATTTAATACCAAGCTTGCAAGTTCCCTTGATGTAATAAACAATTATCTTTATAGTTTTAAGGTGGCTTTCTAGTGGATCCTATATAAATCGATAAACCACATTGATATCAAAGGAAATACCAGGTTGATTGTGAGTTAAATAAATAAATCTACCAACAAGTTGTCAATAGAGTGTAGCATCGACTTTTGGAGAATCACACTCCTTGGTTATCTTTACTCCTGATTGATAAGGCATAAAACAAGGTTTAAAATCTTCCATTTTGAACTTCTATAAAATATTTAGTACATGTTTGGGTCTAGAAATAATCATACAATCATCGATTTGTAAGACATGGATTTCGAAAAGGAAATGCACTAAACCAAGGTCGATCATTTCAAATGTATATGCTAATTGTTTCTTCAAACCCAAAATTAAATTAGCATTGCTTCCTGCAATGACTAAATCATCCACATACAATGAAATGATTAATATTTCATATTTTACATATACTACATGGATATTGTGATCTAATTCATAGTGTATCAAGGAAAAAGTAGTCAATATTCTCATACCATTCCTTGGTTTCCTATTTCAAACTATACAAGGATTTATTCAGTCAACACACAAGACTATCATCCTTTTCCAAACCAAGGGGTTTCTCCATATAAATTTCTTCAATGAGGTCCCCATGAATAAAATCACTTCTGGCATCCATTTTATGTACCTTCCATCCAAAGTGAGAAGTAAGTGAAAGAATTAGTCAAATAGAGTTCCTCTTCACAACAAGTGAAATGGTCTCAGTATATCCAATTACTTCTTTCCAACAAAATCGTTTATCCACTGCATGAGCCTTATGTCTTTCAATAACACTTTCAAATGTGAATTTTGTATTGTATACCCACTAACATTGCACCACATTCTTTCCTTGTGATCAAGGAACCTAATCTCACGTGTCATTATTCATTAAGTAATGATACTTATCAATCATATCATTCTCCCATTAAAGTCAACAACACACATCTACATATGTATCGATTACACATGTCTCTAGAAAACCTTCCATTAAAGAAACATTACCATATTGTTTTTTACCTTTCTTTTTTTTGAGTCATTGATGTCTCCTACATTGGCTCTAGTAGTTTCAATTGTCTTGGTATCCCATATGGTAATACAAAATATGAATTTTTAAGGAGCTCATGTATGAAGGTCATCATTTCTAGACTAAATAAGTGATCCAGGTGGATATCGATGACCACCCGCCTATCTCAACTGGCTCCAAACAATCTTCTAGCAATTTACTATTTTTAGCAGTTGTTCAGTTCCTAAACTTCCGGGGCCATTTTGAGGGCCTAAATGAAGGTTTTTCTGGATAAATAACTTCAACAAGAGTTGAAAGCTCTGATTGAGCCCCAAAAATGAATCTCCTCGATGATACCTTTCCAACGAGCTATTTTGCGCCCCAAATGGAGATTGTATGCCAAAGTTACGCCCTAGGGAAGTTGATACACCAAACTACCCAAAATGGGGTCCACAAAACTATTGGCTTCTTCATGAAACAAGAAAGAATATTTAAACACACAAAGAAGTGTAAGAAACCAAAATATCTCCATACACAATTTGACCATCATATCATAGATTGATCTAGAAGGCCATCTTATATAGCATAAAGATGTAGCTAATTCCCTTGAAGTGAGGAATATGAGGTCCAAATATATTGTTTACGATGGATAATGAACTCCTTAATTTATTCCTTATTATTTTCACTATTTGATCATATCATTCTAACTAACTCACTAATCCAATGCTAAGTTGGCCATCCAGTTAGTCTCTTAGTTAACTCCTCAGTTAGCCACCTACTTGAGTACTTAGTTGACCTCCTAGTCGACTATCAATTCAATTGTTAAATGTCGATTATTTTTTTCTAAAGGATCCAAACGTGCGATGAACATATAAATAATGTTGTTCCAACACAATGAATTTTGTACCTCTTATCATTTTCCGTGACTTCAATGAAGCTTATAGAAATAAATGGTGAATCCTTCAAGTTCCTTCTAAAATTTTAAGTAAAAAAGCATTAATACATTCAACCATATCTCATGTAGAAGTATATGAATAATGTTTCTTTGGAATTAATGGTACAAATAATAAAGAATATAATTTTTTCCTAACTTCATAATATTTATTGGTCTTACTTTATGTTTGAAAACACAGGGTATTCCAATAGAGGAAGAGCACCTTCGGTAACCACTCATAAAACCATATCAGAGATCAAAACACCTATATTTTTATATGGTAAAACCACAATGGGGAAACATCCATGAACCCAACCAATGTGGCCACTTGAGGTAATTTATTAATTCAAAGGAAGAATATTACAAGATATTTTCTCACAATTGATCATTGACAAATGCCCCTCCATGGTCTTTAAATAGAGATCATGGACCAATCAGGGGTTAAGCCATGGATCAATGTATTCATTAAGGTCAAGGAAAATATGAGCAGTTAGATCAATCTATGTCTAGAACATATCGTGACTATCAGATTATAAATTCATACTAATGCATACTAAAGAAACACACTTTAACCTAATGACATATTAGACCAAGTCGATATTAACTAAATCCTAAGTTTCTAAATATCCTAACATCCCCCTTTAGGAATAACTTGGGATAGGATTGAAGGATTTAAAAAGGTGACATAATAGGAAAAGGATGGAAGCATTAGATCATATCCCTCCTTAATGATGAATTCTTGAACTCATAACGTAGATTAAAATTTTTGGAAAACTTTGATTCTATAAGAGAGTCACTTTGTGAATATGCCTGCGACCTGATCTTTTGTAGGGAAAAATAGAACTTCAATAACTTGCTCATGAATGATATTTTTGATGAAGTGCATGTGTATCTTGATGTGTTTATCGTGCCAATGTTGAATTGGATCCTTGGTGAGCTTGATGGCACTCTAATTTTTGCACTAGAGGGTGGTCGAACACTACTTCTAGAATCCAAACTATGAAAGGGTATATAAAATCCACATGGATTATTGCCTTGCATTAATCATTGCTCATTAATATGCTTCAACTAAAGAAAGAGAAATAGCCTATTGTTTCTTACAATCCCAATTGATAGGTCCAAAATGAATGTTGAAATCATAACCTGCAGTAGACTTTCAATCATCAAGGTCATTTGTCCAATCTGAATCAATGAAATGAACCAAGAAAGGAGTCCCCCTTGAACTGCAATGTATCCCATACCAAATTGTACCTCAAGCATACCAAATTATTCTTTTAGTTTCTTTCCAATGGATTTCATTAGTCATTTTCATATACCAAGAAATAAGACCAACAACAAAGGAAATATCATGATGGGTAGGAGTCAAATATATGAGGCTACCAACTAACTGATGGTACAAAGTGGCATCAAATTTGGTAGTAGTACAGGTGGCATCAAGTGTGAATCCAAACTAGAAGGGAGAAGAGGATGGTTTAAAACCGTCCATGTGAAAGAAGAAAATAATTTCACAAGCATACTTATACTAGGAAATAAAATTTATTTCCTTGGTTTGCAATACTTGGAGGCCAAGGAAATAATGCAAATAGCCTAAGTATGCCATTTCAAATTTATTTTTAAGGATGGTATTCACATGTATTAAAAGTTTAGATTTACTACTAGTAATGATAAGGTCATCAACATAAAGAAAAAGGAATATGAGATGATCTCCTACTTTCTCGGTAAATAAATTAGGGTTAGAATGACATCTAGAAAAGAAAATGTCAAGAAGAAAGTTACCCATTTCTTCATACCAGTCTCAAGGATCTTTCTTAATACCATAAAGAGATTTCTTAAAGCAACAAAAAAGGATGGAGTCATTTTGGAAATAACTAGGAGTTTGTTCCATGTATATTTCTTCCTACAAATACCCATGCAAGGAGGTGGATTTAATATCCTTCATATGGACCTCCCATTTATGTGAGGCAACAAGGTCTAGAAAAATGTGGATGGAATTCATTTTGGCTATGCCGGAAAAGGTATCATTATCGTCCATGGCTTCAATTTGAGAGAACCATTTGGAAACTAGTTAGGCCTTGTATCTTTCAACACTTTCATCTAATGCATACTTAGTTGTGTACACCCATTTACATTTGACAAGTTTTCTTTCTTTTGGAAGAGTTACAATATACCCAATATCGTTCGCCATTAAAGAGTGATACTCTTCATTAATTACCATGTTGCAATATGGATGACCCGAAGCTTCTAAAAATGTGTATGTATCATGAGTCTTCGAAAATTGATCCAATAGAGAAAAGGCTCACTAGAACTATGAACATGTCAAAAATTGATCTGAAGGATCATCGACAAGATCACCAACTACTTCTCATGTTAGAAGGACCAATTTGGGTAGTGGTGGTGCTGGTACAAGTTCATGTCCAATGGATGCATTTGGAGGAAGGTGAAAAATAAGAGGTTCATGTTCATCCTCATTACCATCATATGAACAAGAAGAAACCAAAATAGGAATAAAAAATGGCACAAATGTTGAAGATGGCTTGCAGGCCGAATATGACACAAACACTAAATTAGGTTCGTAGCATGCATGCCAAGATATTTCCATCAATTTAACATCTCTTATAATAATAATTTCATTGGAATGAGGTTGAAGAAGTCTCTAACGTTTGATATCTTCAAAATATCCAACAAAAATATAGTTCTCACTTTTAGACTGTAAAGCTTTCCTTTTAACATTAGGAATGTGAGCCCATGCTATACTACCAAATACACAGAAGTGGCTTATATATGGTTTAATTTTAGTCCATGCTTCTTCCAATGTTATATTTTTTATATCCTTTGTGGGAGTGTGATTTTCTTTGTAATTTCCAGAATTGATGGATTTCACACAATCATGAAGATTTGATCCTTTATATTTGATCATACAATTAGCCATCTCCTTTAATGTGTGATATTTTATTTCAACAATGCCTTTTTTTGTGGTGTATATGGAACAATATGATCCATTTGAATGTCGTGTGTAGTGAAGTAACCTGTAAATTTATTGTTCACATATTCACCTTCATTATTTATTCTTAAACTCTAAAGTTGATGTCCAATTTTTTTTCTACAAGGACCTTGTAGGCCGAAAATGGTTTTCTTAATTTTTAAGAAGTAAAACCAAGTGCATATGGATAGGTCATCAATGAAAGTAAAGAAAAAAATTCACCCAAAGAAAGAGGGAGAAGAAATAAGACCATGCAGATAACTGTGAAAAAATTGCAAAGGGGTTGAGGCATGCCAATAGGAACGTTTGTCAAAATTATCTTCATGATGTTTGTCAAGAAAACAATCGGCACAAACACCATATGCAAAAACAATAGGTAGAAAAGACACCATATGTTGATTACACAGTTTCTACAATGAGAGATATCTTAGATGACCAAACTGTTCATGCGGAATTTTTATCAAGTCATCACTATGAGAAACAAAAATTGATGGAAAATATGATGACCCAGAGTTCTCAAACTTGGACGACCTAGTAATATTGTCAACAATTCTAGTTTCTAGAGCATGCTGAAGATATTTTAAATCCTTAATTACAGCTTGGTGAGGTGAAAACTCTGTAGTTTTACCTTCACCTAAATTAGTGATATGATACACTAATAGAAGGTTGTAGGAAAGACTTGGAACACATAATACATCATTGAAATGATAATTATCTACTTGAAGTATTCCAGACCCTACAAAACTAAGAGATCTATCATCACCAACAAATATTTTCTTAGTGTTACATTCATTTAGAGAAAAAATATGGATTTATCCTTAGCCACATGATAATATGCTCCAGAATAAATAAGTCACTCATAAGAAGAAGAAGTAGAAGTTTCATTGAAGAAGATACTATAAGAAGGAAGTGAAAGTCCATGAGAAGAATAAGAAGAAGAACGAATACTGATATTGTGATTCTTCATCATTGCTTCTAAGGCTTCCATATTTTTAAAACATTTGGACTCCACATGACCATTTTCCCACAAAATTTTCAATTTTATTCTTAAATTTATATTTTTCTCCTTTGTCACCATTAGGAGAAGAAGTTGGTGGACAAGGTTTGGGACCCTTGTTTTTCTTTTTATCGTGGCAATGATGTTACTTCTTTGGATTCTTGGATTTATCTTTTTACTGGGCCACTAAGGATTTGTTGGATGTACCTGTAGTTTTGATCAATCAAATTTTAACAATATTATCTTTCTCTCGAATTAGAGCATTGCAAATGGACTCAAGAGAGAGATTTTGGTAAGCACTCCCAAGAGCCTCTCTAGTGGCATAAAAGGTAGATACAAACTCAAAATATGCACTGCCAGAATTACAAAGAATAATATAGATGCATCATTATTCCTTCATATCTATTTTGTAGTCTATACACAAAATTCTAAGTGTTTTGAACTTAGATAAGTAATATTCAATACAAGGAAAATCATTTTTACTTAAGGTCATTAACTGATTTTTCAATTGGCGGGCTTGAATAATATTGTGTTTACCAAACACAACTTCAATATTTTCCCAAGATTTATCTAGGCCATCAATTCCTTAAAGGTGAAACCTTAAATCAAGAGAGATGGAAATTCCAATTAGTCCATGTTTATATATGTAATTTTATTTGGAAAACTTCATTTGATGCAACTATATTTTTGACACTAACATTCTATGTATACATTAACATTATAGGTCTTGTAACAAAAGGGTCTGATGGATGTAATTTTTTTGGAACTTCTATAAAGGATAGGTTGTCTAATGACCTAAAAAATATATTGCATGACTATTCAAGGGTATTCATCCGAGAAGAGAAACCTCACAGAAGAGTTGCATATGCTTTCAATGGTACACTAGAGAGAACCCAAAAACCTGAAATAATGACACTGACAGATTCTTCCATTTATGGCTAGTATTACATGGTGGTGGAAAGAGATACAATAATTCTTCTGTGAGGTTCCCCATTTGAATAAAATAATTCTTCCATTTATGCAAATATTATATGAGGTTCCCCATTTGAATCAAACAATTTTGTCAATAATTCTTCTGTGAGGTTCCCCATTTGAATCAAATAATTCTACCATTAATGGCTAGTATTCCATGGTGGTGCTAAGAGATAGTTGATATTGTTTGTATGTTTGAGAAGGAAATTCCCACAATTTCATTGAATTTAATTTCCATCTTCTAATTCACCTACCTAATGAGGTTGAATTAGCTTGAGTTCTTTCATGTTGCTGGATTTTCTTCTTAGGGAGGTACATGAAAAAATTGAAGGGGTTTCGTCAACAAAGGGAAAATTTGGAGGGCTCTAAGGAAGAGGGGTACATAGTATAAGAGTCTTATCCAATGAGTACACCAAGAAAATTGATGACACGGAAAAAAAATTCATTTGGGATGACCATGAATATGTAGAAAAAAGGGAAGGGGAGATACTCCAAATGAATGGAGAAAAGAGCTTGATAAAGAGTAAGTCAGTTATATTTTGTCAATTTAGTATACATAAATTATTTACAATGAAGATGATAACATATATTTTATCCCATGCTATTTGTTTTGAATTATTTTATACATCAAAAAATTTAGAAATTTTGATGCCATCAATAAATTCATTCTTTAAGTTGATAATATATATTTGATATCATGCTATTCATTTTGAATTTTTGTATACATCAAGGAATTTTGAAATGGATGCCATTAATAAATTTTCTATTTACAATGCAGAGGCAATGTGATCTAGGTGGATATCGGTGGCCACCCACCTATTCCACTAGCTCAAAGAATAGTTTTCATTTTGGTAGTTTTTTCCTAGTTTTTTGGGTCCTAAGCTTTAGGGGCCGTTTTGAGGCCCTAAACAACATTTTTTGGTTGTAGCACTGTCATAGTTTAGTATTTAATTAGATATTGGCAAAAACATGTGTATTCCTTGGATAGTTCTTTCCAATGAGCCATCATGCACCTAAAATGGATATCATAAGAAAAAGTGACGACCCCAGAAAGTTGATGTACCAACTTACCCCATTGGGGCCCACACGAATTTCAACACTTCATCTCCTAGGGTTAGATTTTTGGATGTTTAGGGTTTTCTAATTTATGATTTATATTAAAAATGTCTTTGGAGCCTCATTGTAACCATATTCTTTTGAATGAGCATAGTTGTCACATCTCTTCTCAGAGATAAGTTGCCACCATTCGAGAAAGTTTGTTTGAGTCTACATTTTTACAGTTTAAACATATTCTCTTTATTAATAGAAATAATTTTTTACTATATCTTTATGTATTTATTTTCTATACAAATGTATTCCATTTCATTCCATTTATAAATATGGATAAGTGGTATCAGAGAGGTCTACTCTTCATTTTTTTATTTGTGCATGTCCCCAATGTGGTAAGGGTGCAAGGAATTGGGACTTGAAGTGGTTGATCCCTTGAAAGACCATCCCCATTGATCATGATGGCCTCCCATGGAAAAAGAAAAGATAGACAATGGAGCAGGATATCTTTTTAAATTGTTGCTCAATAAATCCCCCATGTAGTAAAGGAATGAAATGATGGATAACTTTGCATAGATCCTTCGACGAATACCAACATGCGATGCATATTCATCAAGTAGCCATGACGCCCCCTTCAAGGTACAAGTAAATTTTGATATCCCCTTATTTGAAGGCTAGATGGATGTGGATGTTGTAGATGAATGGTTGAACTTGCTAAAAGGGTATTTTTCAGTCCATAATTTTTCTAATAGAGAAAATATTACATTTGTGCTCCTTAATGTTGTCCCCCCATGTCAAGTATTGGTGGGAAACTTACTATGAGAAAAGGGACATTGAGGAATATGAAATATTTTTGGTCACCCCCACTTGGGATTCTTTTATGGATGTTATTAAGGAATAATACTACCCTATTGGAAGCTATGATGACCAATATATGAGATAGACCACACTGCAATAGGAAAGGGACCAATCAATAGAAGATTTCAAAAATATCTTCCATACCTTGTGCACCAAGATAGGTATCAAGGAATCTGAATGACATCTAGTTTTCAAGTACTGCGGTTCTCTACATAGACACATACAAAAAAAAATGGAGTTTCTGGACATCTCATCACTGGGTGTGGCATATCGATATGTTGTCAAAATTGAGAAAAAATTTAAACAGAAGAAGTAGGCATTTGGATCTGCAAATTCCTCACAGTAGAAGTAGGTCAAAGGTGACCCCAAACCACAAAAAAAAGGACATAGCAAGGATGGACCCCCTCAGGACAACCAATCTAAGACAAAAAAAAGGAAGGGTAATGATAAGATGAAGAATGAAATTGGGAAGTGGTGTGAATTCCATAAAATCTGTTGGTATAACACTGCTGAATGAATGTCACTCGAAGTAGTCATTGGTAGTTGAGATAAAAGAATTGGAGTCAGAGGCAGGTTCTGACTCTGAATTAGATCTAGAAAAAGGGAAGCAAAGCATTGACACATAACCAAGTGCCACTATCACTACCACCAAGGTCCATCCAAGTGAACCGGAGTAACCAGAGGAAGGTGAACACCCTTTTCACTTGAATATGTAGGTGAAGGGTTCTCTACTATATTTTATTTTCGATAGCAGAAGTCAAAAGAACCTGATCTCAATAGAGTTTGTCAAGTGGTTGAACTTTATAATGACGCCACATCCACAACCCTACACCATTGGGTGGCTCCACCAAGGAAGAGACCTTTGTTTTAGTCAATAGTGTCATATTCCCTATGACATCAAGCTCTTAAATGATGGGGTATTGTTTGATATTCTCCATCTTGAAGTTTGTGATGTTCTTTTAGTCCAACCATATTTGTGGAAATGACACGTTGTATATGAGTCTAGACCTCACAATGTTATTATTACTTTGGGTAGACAATTGTATAGGATACCAGAGGCATCTACACCTACCATTATTTCTTTGATCTCTGTTAATCAATGCAGGAAGGTCATTTCCTAGACCGAGAAATTTGTCTTCTTCGTGATTCATCCTCAAAGTGAACAGAAGGTCACAACCACAACCATGGCCTTGGCATAGGACCTCTCCACATAGCAGAAGAAAGTGGAAAAGATCATGGAAGAATACAAAGACATGTTCTCCTCTCCCACCTGGGTACTGCGACACTGTCAGGTAAAGAATTCAATCGATATAAACTATGGTGCACCTCTACCCAATGGGCCAGTCTATCACTTCTCTTTGATGGAAAATGAAGAAATTAAGTGAAAGATCCAAGAGTTTCTTCAAAAGGGGCACATATGACCCAACTCATCACCCTGTAGGAGCCAAATTGTACTCATACATAATAAATATTGGACTTGGAGACTCTGCATTGATTACATGGCCCTAAACAAAATCATAGTCTAGAACTAGTACCCAATTCCCTGAATTGATGACCTTCTTGACCAGCTCAAAGGAGCCAAGTTTTTTATCAATATTGACCTAACGTTTGGCTACCACCAGGTCCCAATATAATAGACTAGTGTATGGAAGACTACTTTCAAGTACAAAGAGGTTATTTTCAAATGGATAGTAATGCCCTTTGGTTTGACAAATCCTCCACCAAATTTCATGAGATTAATGTATGATATATTATGTCCCTTCACCAATTTATTTTTGGTGTTATATATGGATGAGATCCTCATATTTAGAAAGAATTGGGCAGAAAACTTGCAACATATTCAACAAGTCCTTCATACTCTGTGAAAACACAAGCTATATGGTAACTTGGAAAAATTCTCCTTCGACATGAACATGATCCAATACCTAGGCTACATTATTGATGAGCATGGTATGCATGTGGATCTAGTTAATATCAAAGTCATTCGTGACTGGACATCCTTGACCACACTAATCGAGCTTCAAATTTTCTTGTTACTTGCCAACTTTTATCGCATGTTCATGTTAGGATTCTCCCATATTACATGGGCCCTCAACCAAGTGACCAAGGGTGGTGGAAAGGAAAATTTCATGTTGAGGAAGTCACAACAACAAGAGTTCGATGATTTGAAACATTACTTGTGCTCAACTCTGGTACTTAGCTCCGGTACTCTCGTTACTTGATATGCAACAAACTTTTGAGATTGAGACTGATGCTTCAGACTATGCCATGGGCACAATCCTCACTCACCATAGTCACCCAGTGTAATATCATAGAGAGACACTATCAGATGTCATCTATAAGTACCCCACCTATGATGAGGAAATGTATTCCATCATACAATCCTACCGACAATGGAAGCACTACATTCTCAGGAAGGATATAATCATCCACACTGATCACAAGACTCTGTAGTTCATGCATGCAAAAGGAAAATTACAGAACAACCACCATCAAAAGTGTCCACATACTTGCAAAAGTTCCATCTCAACATAAAATATAATAAATGGAGCATCGATCATGTCGCTCATTGCCTCAGTCAACCTCCATTTGTAGCCTTAACCACAATGCTCCACTCTTGTGGCCATGAAGAATATGAGTGACCGCAACTCTACAAGAGAAATCCTGACTTCACTACCACTTAGCAGATGCTATAAAAATGCATGAATGTCACTTTATTTTATATTCAAGACATATTTCTATGCCATTTGGGCCACCTCTATGTTCCTTCAAGAGAGCGTGTGAAGATGATTTGGGAATCTCACTACAGTTGGATGGCAAGGAATTTTGGCATGGAAATGATCATGGCAGTACTATAGAATAATTTCTACCGACCTAAACTATGATAGCACATCAACACGTATATCATGTCTTGCACTTCTTGTGCCATTTCGAAACCAACCACTAAGAAGAAAGGCATGTACACCCCTCTTCCTACTCTCGACAGGCCATGGGAATCTATCTCGATGGAATACATGTTGGGACTTCCTTCAACTAAGAATGGAAATGACTATGTTTTTATGGTGGTTGATAAGTTTTGTAAGATGTCCATACTCACAACCTGCAAGAAGAATATCCCAATAGAGGCCACTGACAAGCTCTTATTTGAATGGGTGTGGGTACACTTTAGGATATTACATACCATCATATTAGATTGGGACAAAAGGTTTCTCAACACATTCTGGTCCATCCTATGGTCATGGTTGGAAACCAATCTCACCAAATCCACCACCTTCCACCCCCAAAATGATGGCCAAAAAGAGGTTGTCAACATATTGATCGTGCATATCTTGTGCATGTGCAACTCCAAGAATCCTTGCACATGGGATGAGATTCTTCCATATTTTCAACATAGCTACAACATATCCCTTCATATATCAACTGAACACAGTGCCTTTTAGGTGGGGTTAGGATTTCAACCATTGGGTCACATTGATGTTGCACTACTCCTTTCATCCACACAGGAATAATCATCCCATGCTCAATATGAGGATGAAAAAACTACCAAGTTTATTGAGAGAATTCATCACATTTGGCAATAGGTCCATGATAATTTATAGAAATCCAATTCTTAGTACAAACAATGCCATGATCAACACCAGGTGTTGCACAACATTTAGGTAGGAGACAAGGTCTTGTTGCATTTGTAGAAAGAGGACCTTATGGGACCCCATCGAAAGCTTCATTCACTCCACTATAGAACTTACACCATAAACAAGGTTGTGGGTGACAATGAATTTGAGCTAATTATTCTCCCCTTCCTTTCTATGCACCCTATGTCCAATGTGGTCCTCCTTTGACCATACTTTCCACCATTATTGGACACATTAGATATCACAGAGAAGTCAACATCGACAGAGATAAAAAATGACGACATGGAACATAAAAATATTGATCATATTAGGGACACTTAGATTAATGGCACTTGAAAATAGATGATCCATCATTATCAGGTTGTCAAAGCAAGACACTCCTGCACCAAGTCAAGTGGCTCACCCGGGGCCAAGTTCAACATAAGTTTCCCTATATAATGGGGGAACTCAACACAATGGAAAACATTTCTTCCTAAGGAGGGAGTACTAATCCAGGTGGATATCAGTGGCCACCCACCTATTCCACTAGCTCAAAGAATAGATTTCATTCTCTAAGTTTTTTCCTAGTTTTTTGGGTCCTAAACTTCTGGGGTCGTTTTGAAGCCATAAACAACATTTTTTGGGTGTTGTACTATCACATTGTAGGATTTGTCTAGAGATTGATGAGAACATGTTTATTCTTTGGATAGTTATTTCCAATGATCTATTATGTGCCTAAAATGGATATCGTAAGAAAAAGTTATGACCCCTGGAAGTTGATGTACCAAAATTTGCTTGGAAGCCACTATTATTGTTCTACTGATCGTTGGCTAACTTTTTGATTGTTTACTTGATGATTTTTTTGGTTGAAATTTGATGCTATAGAAAATGTTTTCTACAACCATTTGGCTATCATTATAATTCTATAAAAATACTATCTAACATCCCTCTATTGTCTCTAAATTATTGCTTCATTACACTTGAGTTAAACTAGTAATTGCTAGCTTAGTCTCTCACATATTTATTTGGCTTATGTTGACACATTTTGAAACTATTGTTATCATTTACTTTCTGGTATATATTTTTTCTCACTGCTACATTATATGCTATAAATATTCACTTTCTTGTCGATTTGATATTTTGGCTTGTATATCTCCATTTTATCTTGTATCGGGAAGGTATAATAGTCTTTTGCAGGTACACTTCACTTCTACCCTTACCCAAAATAATCTTACCCAAAATATTTTCCACTTCTTACTCTGACCTATAGTTGTTTCACATTTCATTATATAACTTTCCATCTCAATCCCCCTAGGGTCACTCAGATTCCCCCCTTTTGTAGGATTTTTCCTTCACTAAAGCGAGGGTAGTATTTATCTAAGGTGATAGTGGCTAGTTAGTTACTCCCATAGTTGTCTGAAGTTTTTGGATTGGGTTGGGATTTTCCCAACCTACAATCTGTGAGATAACATTTTGGCATCATTGTTGGGGAGGATTTTGAATTCTCTTATGTGCCTTAACAACACTTTGTCAAGATTTCATACCAAAGTATGTACCCCTAGATTGTCTGGAGACTCCACCTGAGGAAATTTCCCTTTCTTTTTTCTCCTTGATGAGCTAAAAATCATATGGAGACTCCACCACCCGAGAACCCATCATGATAAATACTAGGTGGATGGACTACACTATCCCCCAACCCCCTCCTAAACATCCTAAAAAAATGTTCGTAGCTCCCGATGATTTTCCCTCTCATGCTTCCCTAGGTCCTTCAACCTCATTCATACCTTTTTTTCCAAACACTCTCCAAAAATAGTGGGTTGAGGACTCATACAAGCCCTTGGATATAACAAAGATTCCTATATCTCCTCATAAGATCCCAAAGGGTTTCAAGGAAAGGATTCCCACCTTTTCAGGAGAATAATTGGCTATGACCGAAGATCACTTGGATACCTTTCTCACTAATTTTGAAACTTATGATCAACATGAATATGTACTTATGAAAATCTTCTCTTATTCTATCAATGGGAAGGCCAAAGAGTGGTATGAAAACATTTCACCAGGTGCAATTACCAACTGGGACACCTTTCAAAATATTTTCGTCAAAATATTCACAAAAAGAAAGGATTGCATATCCCTTTATGATCATCTTTGTCAATGCAAGAGGGAACTGAGGGAAAGAATATGTTATTTCAATGATCGATTCAACAATCTTGTAAAGAGTTTTCCCTAAAATTATGAGCCCACCCAAAATGTTGTCCTCAAAATTTACATGTCAACCATAAATTATCCTTGTGGTCATCCAGTGGGAAAGGATCATGCTTCTACCTTGATGGAAGCCCAAGAAAGGGCATGTGAAATGGATGAAAACCTTATTTCCTCTTATCATCAAGAGGAAGAATCGCTTGAAGAGGTAATACAAATAAACAAAGTTACTAGATTTGTCACTTCACCTTCTCACCTTCTTCATGCTACCAAATCCTACTTGCACAAGGAGAATATATAAACTGCCAATAAAGCTACTAGTCAAATAATAGGTTTTTGAAAAGTAAGAGAGATACAAAACCTAAAAGGATATCCCCTCCCATAGAAGAAAAAATAGAAAGTGAAAGAAAACTAGCAACACAAAGGGAAGAAGAGGGTCTGTTGAGGTACGTTCAAAAGGTTCTAACTCCACCTTGCAAGGAAAAGGAATCTCTAACCTTGAAAAATGGGTCAGAAGACATCATCACAAAGGATGACACCCATAAAAGGGTTATCATGGAGATGTTTGACACATGTATTAAATCATCCCATAAAGTTATCAATGAAGGAATCAATAGCACCTTCATATTATAAAAATATTTGTTTCAAGATGAAGAGGAAAAGTATGGAAATTAGGGTTTGTATTTTGATGGTGCACACTCAGGTTCCAGATCAAGCGTCAAAGTCATCCTGATATCTCCTAATAAAGAGGATACCCTTTTCTCATACAGACTTGAATTCAATTGCACCAACAACATAACTGAATATGGATCCCTCATTTTGGGTTTGAACCTTGCTATCAACATGAATATCAAATCCTTACACGTAAGGGGGGACTCTGACTTGATTGTTTCACAAATGAAAATGAATTTTTCCGCAAAGAACCTGAGGTTAAAGTAGTACCGAGACATTGTTTGGGATACCATGAAAAAATTTGACGACTTTTCGATTAAGGATATCCCTAGAGAAGAGTATCATCTAGAAAACAACCTTGTAGTAAACACTTCTACCTTGTAACATTTCAAACAAATTTCTCTCTACAAATTAGAAGTAAACTTTAAACCCTCAATCCCTGATAACTTGGAATAGTAGTAGGTCTTTGATGATGAGCACCAAATCTTATGTTTCCTTCAAAATGAGGAAGAATTCTCATAAACTTAGATAAACCTATTGGCCAAATAAGAAGACATTGAGACTATAGATCTACCTTGTAGACCCTTTCCCAAGAGTATCATCCCCTTAGAAATGTTATTTGATCAAAATTATACGTATAAGGGGAAAACGTCAAGCCAAGCCGATGATGAGGTTATTGATTTTAATATTGGCACCAAGGAATCCTCTAAAATGGTTAAGTTTGGGAAGGGGACAACTTCTTATGAAAGGGAGAAGTTTATAGCTACCATCAAGGAATTCAAATATGTTTTTTCTTTGAACAAAGTTACTGACATAACAAGAACCGTGACCTCAAAACAAGAACTCTTGCCTTTAAAACCTATACTTTTACATAAAAATCCTGAAAATCAACCCCCAAATCAAAAAGTCGTGCTACCGATAGCACCATTTTTTCTAATGGGATTAAAATTACAACAATTTTGAAGCATGGCCTTCAAAACTCATATATTTGCTCAGGAAAACCTTAAAATCAATAGCTAAAACAAAAGGTGATGTTATGTAAAACAAAATGTTTTTTTATAAATGTTAAGATCATATCTCTTTATGACCTAATTGAAATGGTGGAATTGATAACAAATCCCTACACAAATATTTCTTCTATTAATGCCCCACCCCCCACCCTCATTGAGGGTGGGGGGTGGGGCATTAATAGAAGAAATATATAATATATTTCTTCTATTAATGCCCCACCCAAACAACCTAAAATTGGATGCCAAATGATCCCTTGAAAATTAATTTACAAACCTTTTTTTTTCAATTTACATTAAAAAATTAAAAAATTAAGGAGACAAAATCTTTGCAAATATTTTTTTTTTAAATGAACATAAAAACACATTTAAAAAAATATATTCAAAATTCAATTTAAAAAAAAATAAATAAAAAATAAAGTGAAAAACAAAAATAACTATAAATATAAAAAATTATAATTTTTCTTCTAAAACAATTATATATATATATATATATATATATAAAATAAAAACAATATATTTCAATCAAAACAAAACAATTTTGATAAAATGAATACGAAAAGAATAAGAATAAAATTTTAAAACATATTTTAAAATAGATACAAATTAAAAAAAATAAAAATAAAAACAATTTTAAAATACAAAACTTAGTAATATTAATTAAAAAAAAAAGAAAAACAAATTTAATAACATTTGAAAATAAAATAAAATAAAACACAATTTTAAAATTATTTAAAATTAAAACATTTTTTTTAATTAAAAACAACACATCACATATTATTGGGGTGGCGTGGGGGGTGATGTCAAGCATCACTGTAGCTCTCACGAGACTAGTGCTTATCCCGTGGGGGCTGGGGAAATGCCCGTTATTGCCCCCCACGACACCCATGACACCCAACCACCAAGAGACTGGGGCTTATACCGTGGGGGCTGGGGTGATGCTCGACGTTGCCCCCTATGACACCCACAGTGCCCAACCAACTGGTTGGGCGTCGTGGGGAGCAATGTCAGGTATCGCCCCAACCCCACGAGCTAATCCCTGATCCCTTGGGGCCATGGCTTAGCTTGTGGAAATTGGGGCGATGCCCGACATCACCCCCACGACACCCCAATAATATATGTTACTTGTAATTGTTTTAAAATTTATTGCTTATTAATTTTTTACTTTTTATAACTTTATTTTAAAACAATTTTTTTACAATTTTTAAGTTATTTTAAAAATATGTTATTTTACATTTTAAAACTATATAATATGTATTTTTTCAACTTTTTATTTAAAGATTTTGTATAAAGTGTTTTTTTTAATATATTTTTTTAATTTTTTTGGTTATTTGTATGTATGTTTCTTTTTTTTTAATTTTATATTAAATTTTGTATTTCAATTTGATTTTTTAGTTTTTTAAATATATTTTTTAATTTCTTTAATATTTTTTGAGTTTTTTAAAATAATTTTTTTTTTGTTATTTATTTTTATTTTCTAAAATTTTTCATATAAATATGTTTTGGTTTTTCTTTCCTTTTTAGTTTTATTTTTTTTTAAGTTTTCTTTTAATTTTCTTTCATAATTTTTTTAATTTTTTTTAAGTTAAAAAATAAAAAAATTTAATTGTTTCGTTTTTTATAGTTTTTTTAGTTTTTTAATTTCTTTTAAAAAAAGTGATTGGTTATATTTTTTCTTAAAACAATTGTTGTTTATTGGTTTACTTTTAAAAAAAGCAACTCATATTTTTTATTTTTTTAATGTAAATTTAAAAAAAAAATAAAAAAAAACAAAGTGATGATTTAGGAGCCAATTTTGAGTTGTTTATTGACGATGGTAGTGATTGTCAAGGTCATTGTTTCAATTAAGTTATAATTTTGACTCTAAAAAAAAGTTGGTGCTACTGGTAGCATTGCTTTTTTATTCAAGGGACAATTTTAAAGTCTTTGTCCACAATGACATGAATTTTCAACGCAACGGATTTGAATTTAACCACCATAAAAATAGGTGCTACCAGTAACACCACTTCTTGATTTAGGGGTAAAAATAGCCATGTTGAAAAAAAAAGAACTCTGGAGAGTTTCAGTTAAGTTGGTAACTATGTTTTGGTCATATGAAGATATGAAAGCCTACCGAGAGGATGTTATACAACATGCCATCCCCTTAAAACAAGGAACACAATATTTTAGGAAGAATCTTAGAGAAATGGATCCAAAGGTTGCATTGCAAGTCCAAAAGGAGCTACTAAAGATGGTTGAAGCAAGGATAATTGTGCCTATCAGGTACTCATCCTAGATATCCAATCATGGGACTGTCTGGAAAAAGACTAGAGAGATTAGGATATATGTCAACTTAATAAATCTAAATCAGGCTTCACTTAAGGATAATTACCCCTTTCCGAACATGGAGTACCTTTTCCAAAGGATCACCAAAGAATAAATGATGTCCATGCTTGATGGTTTTTTAGGATACAACTAGGTACTGGTGCAAGAGGATGACCAACTTAAAATTGCTTTCACTACTCCCTGGGGAACTTATAAGTATTTAATAATCCCTTTTGGTTTAACCAATGCAAGGGGAACTTTCCGATGTGCCATGGATTATGCTTTCAGATAATTTATCAAAAAACTCATAGAAATCTACCAAGTTGTCATTACCCCTATCTCCAAGAAAACAATTCAACATATCCAACACTTGAGGACGATCTTCCAGAGATGCATAGAGTATGGTATTTCTCTTAATACTAAGCAGTCAATATTTGGTTTAGAAAGAGGTAGGTTATTAGGACATATCATTTCCAAGGATGGAATATTAGTGGATCCCTCTAGAATTGAAGCCATCAAGAAAATTCCTCTTCCTAAAGACAAGAATTCCTTACAATCTTTCTTTGGTAAAATCAACTCCATAAGGAGGTTCATCCTGAACTTTGCCAAGATCATAGAACCTATAAATCATTTGTTAAAAAAGGATGCATGTTTTGAGTGGGACAATGATGGGAAAAATGCCTTTCAA
>JZKD02S2289537.1:859242-870980 GCA_000966675.3 Picea glauca
ATTTTATTTATGTCGGCTTTAGGCCATTAAACCTCCTAGTCTCCTATATATACCAAGGAGACATTTTCATTTTGAATCATCTTATACTTGAACATTTAAGTGGGGTAAAAGGAGGCTGCCCCCTCAAAGAAGCTTATTATCTGAAATTATCTCTTTTTCAAGGCGTTGAGTACTTTTCCTGAGGTTTTTCTATGCTATATTGATGTTTGGTTCTTAACACATCTAGATCTCTCTTTGATTTGTGCCAGTAGTTATTGTAGCAACATATTTTTAGAGTCATTTTGAAATTTTGACATGTGTTCCATTTCATTTATTTGATTAAAATAATTTTTTGTTTTGTGGGTACAGTTTAGGTCATGTGATCACATTCCCTCAAGATTTTAGTGTTGTTCGTACTTTTGTGAGAGAGTCCACTTGCTTTTAAAAATATCTTGGATGTTCCTTTAGATTTTCTTCCATTCCTTAAACAAATCCAACTATTTAGATTTGAATCTCATCTTAGAGTGCAATGATATTTCAATTTATTTAAAAAACAAAAATGTTACCTTCAAAAGATGGGGTTTTGCATTAAAGGCATTCTTGTGCTTGAATTTTTCCTTGGGTGATTTTTCATAATCAGAGTGTTCTGGTATATATTTGAAAAGGAACTTCTTTTTGGGGGGATTTTAGAAACATTTATGTGGTAGTTTGGCATCATTCCCCTTTCCATTTAAAGAGGAAAATTGAAAATTTGCATGATATTGAGTGCTTGTTTATATTAAGAAGAAAACAACTATTCTCCTTCTCATAGATAGAATTCATCGGAAAGAAAATATTTCACTTCATTATTTTTGTATTCTATTGAAGTCAAGTCTCACACATCATTAATTTAATCTTCATGGAACTTTTCTGAGTAAAAACAACCATTAAAATCAACCAATGCATTAATAAAATTATCTATACATTTTTGTTTCTAATACACCAAAAGTAGCTTAGAGCTAGAGTCCTTGTATTAGGAAAAGTGAGTAAATTGTCCAAGACTGCTAAACAAGATTGTAGAACACCAAAAAGTGATAAAATTAAAATATTTTATAGGCATAGCTGGGAACCCCCTCTAAAACAAGGGCTAAACATGAGGTCGGATGAAAAGGGTAGCAAAGATTACCCATCCAAAGATTGACCAATCTTATTGGAAAAAATGTATATTGGGGGTTTTTCTTGAGTGTTACTAGCACATTTGGTCTCAATTCTTCATGAATCTTGAATCCATTCGAGTTCCTTAGGAGTATTACTAGCCTACTTGTGTTCATCCCTTTGGAAGATCCTTATACATCATTACCATGACCATATGTTTGGTCTCGACAGTCGACTGTGAGTTGGTAACCTTAGTGATCCTTCCTAGGTATCTGCAGAGGTGACTGTGGGGGGATTGCTATGCTACATGGGGTAGACATCGTATCACACATTTAGTACCCTTGGAGGGTGTTCTCATGAAAAAAGAATTGATTGCATAAAGAAGGTATCTTATGTGGAGATTGGGGTAACTGCTTCTCATATCTTTTATGACGACTTATCATCCCATCTTCAGAAGATCCTTCTATCTACTATTGATTGGTTTATTACCTATATATTTATTAATGGTTTTTTCATTCAACATTTGTATTTGGCCTTAGGTATTTTTATTTTCATTTTTCTCTAGATGACAGAGGTATTTGCAGATATCATAGAATGAAAGGATTACCTCCTAAGGGGAAAGGGCCTCAACAAAACCATTATAATGAAGAAATGGTCGAAGGGATGACTACTAAAATTGGGAGTGTATCTCCTCAAAGTGACCAAAATGTAGAATAATTGGTCATAATGTTCATGCACAACATGGTACCTCACATAAATCCCCCTTTCACTGATCCACTTGGCCCACTACTCGTTGAACAATCGTCCATGACATTGTTTGATGATTTTTCTTGTTACAGTTTATCGAAGGGATTGGAAATTTCACCTCCTCTATCCATGACTCTTATAGTTGATCCCACAAGATAAATTTCTTCTACTGCTAGTGCTTCTTCTTTATTAGGAAAATCCATGACTCGGGTTACTCTGACACAACCACTAGAAAATAAATTTATCTTTCCACATGGGTTGGGTAATATTACTACGTCACTATTCCCTCATATGCATACACCAAATACTTTCAATTCATTAAAAAAAACCCAATTACATAAGCCACTCATCCTACGTCTCAAAATTTACAAATGTGGAGTTCTTCTATACCCTTCATTTGAGGTCAATCTTCAATTGGAGGCATACCCTTCGTTAGGGGGAAAATTCTAGCTAGAGGGAAATCCTCAACCATGGGACAAGCTCCTATGTGGGGGGAAAAAACCATCCTGGGGGAAAATCACCCTTGTAGGTCCTTCCATCCATACTACTACAGGCCTGTACCCTAGACAACCATATCCATGAGTTTTGAATACTTTATGGGGTCAACCTAATCTGGTGGGAATTCCTTAGAAAGGAAAATTTCCCAATCAATCTATGAACCCCATGATTCCACTACAAAAACTCCCTCAACCATCATATATGGGAGGAAAATCAGGCAATCAATAATACATAGGGGTACCTTTAGGTCAACCACAATACGTAGGAGGACTATATGGTTTTTCCATATCATCACAACCTGTGTATGGTCCTACTTGTGCTCCCATGCAAAGTAATTACCACCCATATCAATAGTCAACCAATAGCTTTTTTTCTTGGCTACATTGGATCTGCCACATTTTTCATGCTTGACCAATGATCATGTATGTCATTCCTCATTTTGGCCCACGATCCTAGCCAAACTCCCTTTCAACATCTCCAAGTTCAAATAAAAAACTTGGGAAGATTCTAATAACAACATAATGACCTTCTATCTCTATTTTTATTCAAAATCCCTTATGGATGGTTCCATTCAGTTACAAATTTTCCATAGAGCGCTCACAGGTTTGGTGGAAAAATGGTATGTTTAGCTGTCAGGAAACTCTATCAATTTTAATTCTCTTTCCATGGAATTTATGACTCACTTCTAGCTGCCCATTCAATATGAAATCGATACAAATATTTTGAATTCACTTAGGAAATCCTCTTCCACTCACATTTATGACCATATACATGAGTGGAGGTGGTGATGATTAATTAAAGATACCATTATGGATCAACTCTTAGAATATTGGTTTACAAAGTCAATTTTTCCACCTATCTCCAGAGATGTCGCTATGGGAGGCATTGTTATTGAGGAGTAAGCCATCAGACATGCTCAATATTTAGACTTGGTATATTCCCAATCGTGCACATCATACGATCTGATCCCTCATCCTCCTCAACTATCGACTAATCCATCAAAAACAACCCCAAGAACCCATGTTTATGGCATAGTGGGTTCCTTAAAAATACAACCACACAATCACAGACTAGAACCAATAGAAAACCTACTCCCTCTCTTGCACAAATCTCCCAGGTGAATGTGGTTCAATCCACTTCATCTCAACCATTTGTAGGAAAGAAGATAAAAAAGGGTAAATCCAAAAAAAATTCTGACCAACATGAGACTACAGAAACCCAAGACCCCAATGTTGGGGGTAAAAACAAAATAAAGGAGAAATATCCCTGCATGGTATGTGAGGAAGACCACTTCACCAAAGACTCTCCCTGCCTTTCCGAGGTTCATCAATATCTTGAGAAAAGGGGATCTCCTTGACAAACAATGATATTAACAAATCCTTTCTCTCAATAAAAACAAATGATCAAACAAGCTCCTGCACCCCCATTTGAGGGAAATGTAGAGTACTCGTCCAAAAATATCATGATGGTTAAATATATGGTGGCAGTATCTACCAAAGTGAAGAAATTTGACTTCCAAGAAGGGAACCTTCATTTAAGGATCCTCCATCAGCTACTCCACCCAATGTCCCTCTCATGTTAGAGAAATTGTCTTTCTAACCTGTCATCCTCTCTCCAAAAGGATTACTTCGACAGACCACTCATAATCTAAACACTCATGAAGCCCAACACTACAACATAATGGAAGATATTTCCCAGGCCCTGTGTGCCATGTTGACCCTCGAAGTATTGAAGGTATTTCCTTCATAGTGGAAATGATTGTTATCGACCATAGTGGGAACTGACCCTTTGAAGTCTAACATTATTTCCTTTGACACATAACAAAGTGAGCCCTATCTCTCACACCAATTGGAATTGCAAATTACAGTTTGGTGTCTTAAAAAAAATATCTTTGGTACGATGATTGATGAAGGAGTGCCCACTTTCATTATGTCTTTGTCATGTTGGAAAGACATTGGTTCTCCACATCTCACCACATCTCCAACCATCCTAGAAGCCTTTGATGGAAATTATTTAAACCTTATGAAATTCTCCCCTCCTTACCCATCGAGGTCGGGGGAAATATTTTCTCTGTAGAATTTGAAGTGGTGAATGTCACACTCAACTATAATATTATATTAAGTCACACTTGGTTATATGCAATGAAGGTTGTTTCATCCATTGTCTTTTTCTTTATACAATTTACCCATCAAGGAAACATATTCATGATCAACCAACTCGATTATTGCACACTTGACTTATGAGATAATCCTAGCACCAATGTTCCCTTCATAGGTGAATATTTTGGGGGTATGAAAGAGTCGGTGTAGGTGTGTTTAAAGATCCATTTATTATTGGGATATTCCCCATTCATCCACCTTAAACTACCCATATTTCTCTTATCAAGATGATTTTCTCATATAAAAGTGGATCCCTCAGGTCATTTGATCCTTGGGTGGTAACTCATACTGAGGATGTTTACTTATATTGAGAATCCATGCTATGTACCATGGTTGACATTGTCGATCCAGTAGTTCTCTTGGAATCTATTGATACTTTTCAACCCTTCCATCCTCATATTGAATGTGATAATCCTACTCCACATGTATGGGTTGTTAACTCTCTTGGTTCCCATGATTTCCTAGATACTAAGTTTCCTTTAGAAGAGGCCATCCCAAAATTCATGACTTAAATTGAAAATCCCAAGAAAGATGAGCATCATTAGGAATCCATCCTCCCTCATTTGTAACTTATGAGGATCAACACAATGAGTTCAAACCCAAGACTAGGGGCATTGGTTGGGACATCCAGTCAAATTCCCAGTTTTGACCCTTTTTCACCTCAGATTTATTTTTTAGAACTTGTTGAGTGCTCAACACACCCTCATTTTTTTTTAAATTTTGTCACTTTTGGGTACCACTTTTTTTCTCTCTTCCTTTTCTATCTAAATTGGGTTTAATATGGAGGAGTGGTAGTTTTTTGTTTTCATCACTCATATCGATCAAATCGAATTTGTTTTTACATGAAACCTTGTGTCTAAAATAAATAGGAATTCTAACTAAGAATCTGCAGCTAACATTGTGAAATTCGCGCTTATGATCGACGTAAGCAAAAAGTCCAAGTAGAAGAAGTGGTCACACAGTAATAATAATCGTCGATCATCAATGCATCATCGACGTTAAGTATTTCAATACGAATATTCATAAGATGTCTGAACCGCTTCAATATCGATGGAATACAATATTACTAAGCATGGACATGAGCCATGATAACCACTAATATCCGATGATGGATGTGTTGGTTTGGGGCCTATGAAATATCGAAGATTTAAAACACTGAAATTTTCCGCATTGAAGCATCTCTGATAGTCGATCCCCAATGCACTTTCGACATCAGAATATTTTCGAGAGAGTTAGTCCGGGAGAACTTGGGTAGTCTTATTGTCGATCGTCGATCCTCCATGTTTTTCAGCGTTGGTGGGATAGGATCAGTTTCTAGAACATTTATCTTAATAAAATCCCTGATTCTGAATAACACGTGTAAATGAAAACTTTGATCTCAAGTTCCACATGTCTTTGTCACATAAGGGTGTTGTATGGTCTAGTTTCATCCCGATTCATCTTAAGGTTCCATGTGTCCTAGTCACACCTCGGAGTTAGTCTTGCCATGTTATCTCTATACAAAAAGATCGATTGACATCAGATATTTTATAGGGAGATATCAACGAAAAGTTTTAAAGAGAAACCCTGACCCCCGATCCACCAGCTAGATTAGCAAAATGATGGGATGTTTTCAACACAAAATATGATTAGATCCTATTTTTTAATAAGATAGTTAATGCTTAACCCACATACACTGCTACCCCATGCACTTATTGAACAATAGGAATTTGAAATCACCAATAGGCCACGTAACAACCAACACTCGCATCGTCGACCTACGATCAAATTTAATTTTAAACCTAATGAAGATCTGGCCGAAGATTTTGTAGAAATGACCTCATATCCTGAATTGAATAGCTAATGTGACAAGGTAAGTTCATCTCTTTTGAAATCATTCAAACAAATTCAAACACTTCTATTCTGTACACAAATTTCCATTTCCATAGAATTCGAAGAAGCGAAGCAAGTGTCTCAAGTCTATGTTGATTCTTAGACCATCAAAACCAGGTTAAACAAGAAACATAGGTATGTGTTAAATTTTATCAATTTCGATGTTGTAATTTGTTATATATGCATCTAATTTTTTGCACAAGTCTCTAACTATGTTCTAGTTGCAAGGAAAATGCCTCCAAGAAATCCAACGACCAGATGCTCGCCAAGAGCACCCAAGCTCAAGGAAGCGGAAATTGGTGAAGGTTATTCTCCTGGTACTGTGAGGCAGTTGGAATATACTCACAGGGTGGAGTCGGTCATTAAAACCTCGACGAACAAAGATTTTATTCAACCTATGGTATTCGGTGACACAAAAGTGACCACAGGATCCAAAGTAATGCTCACACAGTGGGGAGACATTTTCAACAGAATCAACTGAGAGGAGTATCTGGAGTGTATCCCACACAACAACTTGGATGTAAGGGCACTCGATGACCAAGTGTTCTGAAATATTTAACGGTCATACTTACACATGGTAGCCTATAGGAATCCAATTTTCCCATTCATTGAGGTTTTGAATTGGTTAATCAATCACATAGACGAGAAAAAATTCTTGATCAACGATGATAATGGCGGGTGTGTAGGATGTTTTCTCCCAACAGAATTTCATAAGTACTACAAGATCAGGGACCTATAGGAGCATATGAATACATACTTTGTGGGGAAGTTCTATGAATTACATGACACCAGTCGGTTAATGGCCTCATGGTGGAAGGAGGACAATAAATTCATCAACTAGAGAAATGGATACTATGGGATAGTTAACTTGAGGGATCCATACATCTACTTCATGGCTCTCATCTGCTGACTGTATGGAGATAAGGACTACTCCAAGTTTTCGGAAGCATGGATTCCCCTAGCATACACTGTGGGGAAATCTCTGGGAGTAGCTTCAATTGGGGAGAAACAATTTCGAAGCAATTGATCATTTCTTTACAGCACGCCTAGACGTTGAAAGAAGGAGAAGATTTTGCATTTCACATGGACTTGTACTTACTTGATGTTATCTGTGCAAGAAATGTCTTCGTCATTGTTGGCCCTTGACCAAGTTTTTGGAGATTCTTGGTCATGTTGACCTATTTTGGGACTTCAATAGCCTATCGAAGACAAAGTGCAAGATGAAGAGGAGATCATGGGATCTTGGCCCCTTTTCGGGTCCTTTTTGGGTTATGGGATTATGTAAAGGGAATGGGATGTTGACCCATGGGTTTACCCATGTTTAGGCCTATTTTGTAAACTATAAATATATGTCTAGGCAATGTAAGAAGCGTATCTATGTGATGAGGAGTTGACAAACTAAGTTCTAAGTGCAAGTAGGGTTTGTAGATGCTTTGCGCATACTATGAGAGGCTTGCAGAGCTAAGTGCAAGTGATTGTGATAGACTATGGAAGGCTTTGTGTTGTAGCACAAGGAAGAAGGATCTAGTGAGCTACACAGATATTTTGTCCTATGCAAAGTAATGGTTTTGAGGCTCTGTGCATGTCACCCATTAAAGAAGATAATACAAAATAAGAGTTGGTGGACATAGCCTCGAGGTGGGGGTGAACCACGTAAATAATGTGTTATTCTGCTTTGTGTGATTTTTTGATATATTTATGTGTTATTTGCTAAGTGCTTGATATAGATATATAAATCTATTTATGCTTTGTGCTTATGAAGAATCTGGATGTTAGATCTGATATAAGTGAATGCACTTAGTGCTTGAATCTGCTAGATCTGATCCATTTATAAATGCTAAGTGCTTAAATACATTAGATCAGGGTGAATGTTGCAATGCTATGTTTTATTTGCGGAGTAGATATTGGTTAAACAATGATGAACTAATGATGCTAAGTTCTCTATTAAGTATTATAATCATAGATCTATGTCCCAGCTAAGGTTACATACACTTGAGTCCTGCAGCCACCCCTTCCTCTACCTCAGGTGAGACTTCATCTACTTTGCAGGTGTTGCTGAAAGGGCCGGTAGTTAGGGTTTGTTTGGTGCATTGTTGTAGCATTGAACCCTAGGTCTACCCCTGTGCCAACAAATGGTTTCCTTGCTAGGACTTGAAACTCTGATTGTTAGGAACTGAGGAAGAAGAAGCTCTATACAAAGATCCGACCTGACATTGTGAAAGCTCTGTTCATATATTTGTTGCTCTAGAGCATATTAATTTACTTAGTTTGACACGCTATGTGCTAAGGAAAAGAAGTTCGATCTGAAGAAAAGAGGTAATATATGAAAGCTCTGTGCTCTGATAAAGTAAAGATATTTGAAAAGTTCTAGATCTGAAAGCTTTGTGCTATGTAAGAAGTAAGAGAAGTGGAAATTTTTGTTTCAATAGTATGAATCTAGGTATGTTTTATAGATTCTATCCTAGCTTGAAAACTAGGGTATTAATAGATGAAAGAAGATTTGATATGAGTAGATTTGATAAGAATAGTGAAAAATATGTTAAACCTATGCATAGAAAGAGTGTTTGGACTAACAAGTGTATGTAGGACCCTATAAATAAATGTTTGCAGGCTAGCTATCATGATCTAAGTGCGCAATGTAGGAAAGGCCAAGTATAATTTAAAAGAAAGAGAGGATTAACCCTTTATCACAGTTGCAGAAAACCAGGACATCTTTCCAAGGAATTCCCTGGGAGAAGACCTAGTTGTTTTTGTTGTAAAGCTATGAACCATGAAGTATTGGATTTCCCTAGAATGATTGTTAAGCTTGAAGAAATGAACATGAGACAAGAAAACCCTAAGGCATATACAGAAACTAAGATTATGGCCGAACCCAAAAAAGAATCAGAAAAAGTATTGCTACATATGAGAGAAACCATGAATGATCACCGACCTATCAGATTATCAGAGATATTCAAATAAAAAGAATGCATTTAATCAAGAATAGGAGACTTTGACGTATACTATGTTATGGATGAGGAAACATAGGTGAATATTATGAAAGAAATAACTTGGGAAATTTTAGGAAAACCTGCTATGATTCCTTCACTAGGAGGAATGTGATTATTTAGAGGAAAATTGATAATCTTATGTGGAAGACTTACCAAGCTACTTATGACTATCAATAGAGATTTGATAGAAGAATATTTTGAGATCATTAAATTTATTGAGGACAATGCACCATTTACCATGCTACTAGGAAATCTTTGGATTGAAAGAGATCACGCCAGAAGGCAAGAAGAAGAAGAAGTCATAGAGCAGAAGAAGCAAGAGTTAAAAGAATTCATGACTAGAAGGATCACACACTTTATTGAAGAATAGAAGAAAAGATTGAAGCTATTTAGCACCAGAGACCCGGATGTCAAAGTTGTAAAAACACTAGAAGACCCACAAAAGATTGAAGTAATTATTCTAGATAAAGAAGAAGGATCACCCTTGAATCTTAGGAAAGAATCTCAACATTGTGAAGTAACTATGCTAAAAGAAGATAAAAATTAGAATGGAAAAAAGCATACCGAGACGAAGCTCACTGGGAAGAAAGCTAGAAAGCTAAGTAAGAAGAGGGATAAGATCGAAAAGCTACAGAAAGATCCAGAAGAAACCTTGCAGAAGGAAAACTTGCAAAATTGGAGCTTCGTCGGGATATCAGAACAATGTCACATGACACTTCACCATGATGAAGAAATATAGTCGTTGGGGACATTATAAATGTTCAGCTGACGCTTCGAATGGATAGAGAGACATTTATGGACATATATCTTGCCATCCGACCATTGGGACCATTCCATAATGACCAGAACGAATTTAATGAATGCTTCATACCTGTTGCAAGCGACCCATTTCCAAGTTACCTACTTATCCTGTCGCGCCATGCGCCGAGAAAACTTTTGCCAATCGTGAATTTGAGCTCGCAGACTGGTTGATTTTACACAGTGGTCATTGCACTATTTCCCTCTATCCTATTGAAGAGTCTAAGTTACCCTCCAAACCCGAAGATTTCCAACCCTGAGTGTGTGTGTTGGACGAGTTGAGCGTTGCAGAGAAAGTTGTTGAAGATGTTCTGATTGACCTCATGACTGAGAGAGTCATGTTGATGTCTATAGGTGTATAATCATCATCAAAGAGAGGACTGAAAACCTCTTTGTTGATTTCTCATGGATCTGAACCATCCCAACCATCAGATGAATAGAGAACCAAGCACAGGGATGATCTAGAGAATGCCAAATTGCTCCTGAGTATATTACCTGCCTATATTCCACCTCTGAGTGGTGCAGTAAATCGAGACAACATACCTAGAGATTTTGAGTACACCTTGGTCACTATGTACCTCCCGAAGGGGATATGCATAGTTCAAGAAGACCAAGATAAGATTGCAGTGTTGAAGTTTAGCGACTTCAACCTTGGAGATCACAAAGTCTATAACATGCTCACTCCACATAAGTATCTGACCAGAACTAAAGGGAAGAATTCAAATATAATCCCTCAATAGTGGACTATGAACCTCACGCAGTCCACCGTATTGAAATTCATGAAGATTCCCCACTTTGGAAGACACCAGGAGGTGAATGCATGTGTCAAGATGCTGATATATTGTTACCATGGAGGCTATTTGTGGATAAAACACCATATAACAGTCGATTCGATGCTGATCAATTGGATCATAAGGTTGAGTATGCAGGGACCTGATCCGCAGAATTTTTATCCAAGAAAATCCATGGATTGTGCTCTAGCTCAGAATATCAAGGAATCTTACAGTGATGTTGACAAAGGAATGCGAGGCTACAAGGTAGCTTCTATATAGAGTGGTGTAGTGCACTTCGCCTGTCAGTTGATCGTAGGGAAGTTAGTATGAAAGAACCGGCCTAACCAAGTCATCGGTTTTGTAGTTGACCTCGTAGAGAAGTGCGCAGAAGGCCTTCAAATGAACTGGGCAAAGTACCTGGTGAACCAGTTGGAACTTGACTGCAGAGAAGCGCAAGATTAAGGTTACAAATTCCATTTTAGTTGGCTCTTGATCCTGATCACCTTCATCGCCTAGGAGATGCCGGAAGGTGTGACCTTCGCAGAAATCGAGAGTTTTGAACCACTGGCCATAAAGTTTAGTACACTGTGGTAGTCAAGCGACATGAATAAACAGTGGCAGTTGTTAGGACCATATATTGTACCCCTTTTGCCCATATTTTTTTTCCATGATCATACCCTTCATCACCTATATTTAGACTTATATTATCATTCCACTTGATCATTCCAAGGTACATAACGTCCTTTCTCATTACTACACATTTAATTTGTTTTGCATGATATTTTACA
>JZKD02S2289537.1:886677-916349 GCA_000966675.3 Picea glauca
ATTTTGTATTCACTTTGAATTATAGTACACTCATCACTTCACTTTATTATTTACCTTCTAAAATCTCTTAAACTACTTTGACTACTTTGACCTTTTGGGGCTTCAAGCCAACATAGGAGGGTCCTCCAACTTCGTAAGGCCATAACTCTCAAACCGCGAGGATTTATGTGATGTTGCACATACCATATGAAGTGGCATGACATGTACTATGCATATAGAAGAGTATTACCTGCAAATATATCATAACTCATACCTTTATCCATCAAACAAACTTGGGTCCATTACCTAAATTTGGGTTCTCCAACTTCACATGGCCATAACTCTCTCACTGTGAGGAGTTATGTGACATTCCACATACCACCAGAAATGGCGTGACAAGAAATATGCATATAGGATAGTTTCACTAAAAAATTCATAGTCCTTCATCTCATTATTCCACCATTAAGCATGGGTTCTCTCACTCCGCAAAGCGTCTTCCCGTGAGGGATTTCACCATAAGGGGACCACTTTGGAGTTCATCCATATTTACTTCTTATCAACCATGACAAGAGAATAATTATTCATATTTACATTAAAAAAACTTGGGTTCATTACCCAAACCTATGTTCTACGGGGATTTCTTCAAGGGTTGACATCAATGACAACCAACCTTAATCAACAATCTCCCCCTTTGGCATTGATGGAAACACTATGATAAAACAATGAAATCATATCACTCATGCTCCCCCTGGTACCATTCCTTTGTCCTTTGCATCTGATAAATCTCTCCCCCTTTGTCATCAATGTCAAAGGTATCTTTCCATCCGGAGTTGCTCCCCTTAACTGAATTGTTCTCTTATGGTGCTTCCTCGTGTAAATCTAAAACATATAAGATAAGCATTAAAAAAAAATTCATTTTGGAGTATGAATAACTCCAAGTATCTGGCGAAGATATTAAAAGGATTCCCGTGGAAGTGGTTTTGTGAAGATGTCTACCACTTGGTCTTTTGTGCCCACATACTCAACTCTGATATTCTTTTCTGCAACCTTCTCCCGTAGAAAGTGATACTTGATTGGAATGTGCTTCGTCTTGGAGTGCATCATAGGGTTCTTCGAGATACTGATAATGCTTGTATTATCACAATATATTGGAATGGGCTCATCATACTCAAACTGTATATCTATCAGAGTTTGTTTCATCCAAAGAACCTGTGTACAACATGATGCTACTGCAATATACTCTTCCTTGGCCGTAGATAAAGATAATCATGATTATTTCTTGCTTAGCCATGATACCAAACACTCACTTAAGTATAACGCTACTCCACTGGTGCTTCATCGGTCATCAATACAACCTGCCCAATTTGCATCTGTGTAGGAAATAAGTGATAGATATTTTCCTTTTGGATACCATAATCCAAACTCTTATGTTCCTTTGAGATATCCGAAAATCCTCTTTACTGCTAATACATGTGATTCATTTGGTTGTGCTTAAAATCGTGCCACCTTTCCAACTATGTGCATTACATCTAGTCTGGATGTTGTCACATATAGTAGGCTACCAATCATTGACCTATATTTCCTCTGATCTGTAGACTTCGAATCATCATCTTTTCTCAACTTGCAACTGGTTTGCATGGGAGTGATAACTAGTTTGCAATATTCCATTCCGAACCTCTTTAACATTTCTTTGATATACCTGGTTTGAGAAATAAAAATTCCTTGGATTCTTTCATGTATCTAATGTCCCAGAAAGAAAGATAGTTCTCCAAGTAATGACATTTCAAATTCATTCTGTGTATCTTTTACAAATTTCTGGCTTAACCTGTCATCATCACTAGCAAAAATAATATCATCAACATAAACTTCAACTAATAAAATATTACCTTGACTTACCTTGATGTAGAGGTTGTTGTCTACACTTCCTTTTCTGAACCCTACCTATTATAGATACTTATCCAGTCTAGAGTATCATGCTCTAGGAGCCTATTTTAGACCATACAAGGCCTTCTTTATTTTACACACATAATTTGCATTCTCATAGTTGAAATCCTTCTGGTTGTTCAATGTAGACTTCTTCTTCAAGTTATCCATTCAGAAAATATGATTTTATGTCTATCTGATACACTTTAATATTTTTGGAGCATGCATAAGCTAAAAACAAACAAATTTATTCCATTATGGCAACTGGGGAAAATGTCTCTTCAAAGCCAATTCCTTCAATCTGTGCATATCCTTTACATACCAATCTAGCTTTGTTCCTTGTAACCTGTCGATATTCATTCAATTTATTCCTAAAGACCCACTTTGTGCCGATCACATTCATATTCTTTGGTCTTGGAACTAGTTCCCAAGTGTCATTTTTCTCTATTTGATCCAATTCTTCATTCATGGATTTATTCCAAAATTCATCCTTGGTGGATTCTTCAAAATAGTTTGGTTCAATTGTAGATAAGAGTGCTAGGTGTGTTTGTTCTTGTGAACGGATTTTTCTTCTAGTATCAACTCCTGCATCCTTGTTTCCAATAATCTGATCAGAAGGATGATTCTTTTGTACTCGTTTGCTAGGTGTCTTTAGAGATACTTGTTGAACTTGCTCTTCTGTTTCTATTGGATTCTCTTCATCTTCGTCTTCTACTTCCTCTTTTTCTTCTTCTACGAAAAGTTGTTTCGTTAATTTGTTTTCTTCTTCCTTTGATTCCGGTCTACCTGTTTCATCAATTGTTACGTTTATTCTTTCCACAACTTTTTTCAATATTAGATTGTAACACTTGTATGATTTCATTTTACTTGAGTAACCAACAAGTACTCCTTTGTCCACACAAGTGTCAAAATTTTTCATTCTACCATATTTTCTTTTGAACTGGCATTTTCTTCCAAAAACTCTGAAGTGCTTCACATTTGTTGGTCTTCCTTTCCATAGGTTGTATAGAGTTTTATCAGTGTTGTTTCTGAGCATTAATCTATTTTGAATGTGAACCGTTGTATGCACTGTCTGTGTCCAAAATATATCTATCAATTTGGAATCCATTAGCATTGTTCGATCCATTTCCTTTACTGTCATGTTCTTTCTTTCAACAACTCCATTATTTTGAGGTGTCCTAGCAACAAAGAATTGCCTTTTTATTCCATGACTACTGCAGTAGTCCATAAATTAATTTGAAGTGAAATCTCCTCCATTATTATATCTCAAGCATTTGATTCTTGAATCCATCTCATTTTCAACCATTTCCTTGTAGATCTTGAAGTTTTCAAAAGCTTTTGACTTGTTCTTGAGAAATCAAACTGCAATCATTCTTGTATAATCATCAACTAATAACATAAAGTATCTCTCACCTTTTAAGACCTTTGTTGTAGTTGGTCCAACTATATCAGTATGCACAATTTCTAGTGTTCTTGTTGTTGAATATTCCTTTGATTTGAACCTAGTATTTGTTTTCTTTCCTTGTGGACAATGCTTGCATAAAGTATTGGTTGGTTTTGTGATCTGGGACATTTCTTTGACTGATTCTCTTTTTCTGACTTTGATGTGGTTATAAAAATTCATGTGACCCATTCTTCTGTGCCATAACCAACTTTAATCTTCCTTTCCTAGACAATACTTTTCATTTCCAATTTCACTTAGCACATATATGTTGTTTGAAGTTATTGTAGTTGTACCAACCAATTTCCCTAAACTTTATGACCTTGGTAACACATTTGACTCACACTTATAATATTATGTTTCATATATTCTACCAGTAGAACATTTTGTGCCTTTTCATTCTTGTTCCCATATCAGATTGTTCCCTCTCCAATGATTTTGGCTGAATTATCATTACTGAAGGAGACTGATTCATTTCTTTCCTTTCGCAATGTAATAATTTTGTCTCTATCACCTATCATGCGTTTTAAACACCCACTGTCAACATACCAACCCTGTTTCTTCTACTTATCTTATAGAGAGATTGTGAATTCTTCATTGCTATATTGATCTTGCTTTCTTATCCATGTCATTTTCTGAGGTTCTTGTCTGTGACTGTTGTGATTCTGTTGAGGTTCTTTAGGAGGGGCTGCCATTCTACAATCTTTGGCCACGTGTCCAAAATTTTTACATTTGTAACATTCCACTTCAGTGCTCAAATATTCAAACCTATTGTAACTTATTATTTGTGTTTTACTAGGTCTTCTAGAATAACCCCTTTGTGTATGACTCTCAAATTTGTTATTGTTCCTATTGTTATCTCTGCAATTCACAACTTTATGTCCAAAATTATTACATGCATAACATAAACCAAAAATTATAGTTTGATACTTGGGAGTTGAATATCTTCTGAAAGGAGGTGCTCTTATGAATCCTTCTTCTTCTTCAGGCCCATATGTTTGTTGTTGATTCTAAAATATGAATCTTCTCAGTGGAGGAGTGTCCCTGTAATCTTCCTTTTATATCTTCCTATCCCCTCTAATTGTTTCTGCATAGATTTTTGGATTTGTTCATTTCTCTATTGTTTTGGAGATTGATCCCTTTTCTGTCTGATTGTATCCAAGTCTAGACTTGTCAAGATTATATTTTTTACTATTGATAATGTCATCCACAACTTTTGAGCTATTCTGCCAATTTTTATTTTGAATATCCTTTCTTAGTGTGACAATCTCTTCTTCCAATTTTCCAATCATCTTGTCCTTTTCTTATAGTTGTTATTTGAGTGCTTCTTCAATTCTTTTATCTTCTTCTATTTGAACCTTCAATTTTGTGATCATTTGTTCTAGTTCTTGAGTGTCCTTTTTCTTGTCTATTTCTGCTTGTAGTTTCTTGTTTGTCTTCTTTTCTCTTCTGATAACTTTTTTGGCACACATTAATTCGTCTCGATAGTCAACTTCTGCCTCTTCAATTTCTTCTTCAACTTCTTCATATCCTTCTCCTACTTCTTCATATTCTTCTTCAGAGTCTTCTTTGTCAGAGTCTTTTATTGCCATGAATAGAACTGTTCTTATCTCACTGTCACCGATTTCATCTTCATATGATGATGAGTTGTCTTATTTGGTGCATAAGCATTTCTTGAAAACTTTATTTGTAGTTCTTTTTCCTTTATATGTGTGTTTTCCTTTTGTAACCTTCATCATTTCACTTTTTCTTATGAGGAAATTTGTTAGTAAAATGACCAATACCATCACAATTAAAACAAATTAAAGGAATCTTACCTCTATACCTACCATTGGTTCCCTTGTTTAGTCTTTTAACGAAGTTGGCCACTTCTTCATCATCTTTCGAGACATCATTGTTGCTACTATATTATTCTTGTTGTTGTTTCTTTTTCTTTGATCTTTTGGATGCTTTGAAGTCTACTTCTTTAACAAATGTATTTTCCTGTTTAGTTCTCATTTCATATGTTGTGAAGATTCCATGTAGTTCATCCATGCTTATTGAGTTTAGATATGATCTTTCTTCTAGTGCTAATATCTTAGGGTTGAATCTCATAGGAAGAGATATTAGTACCTTTTGAACAATTACAGATTTTTTGATTTCTTCTCCCAATCCTATGATTGCATTCATTGTTTCATCGACTCATAAGAATTAGGCTGCAATATTTTCATCTTCCTTCATTTTTAGTTGTTTGAACTGACCTCTGTAAGTTTGAAGCTTTGCTTCTTTAACCTTTGTATCTCCTTCATAAATATTTCGAAGCTTGTCCCAAATATCTTTAGCGGATTTACAATGTGCAACTTTGGTGAATACCGTATCACTAAGACCATTCAAAAGTGTGTTTTTTGTCTTTGGAATTATTCTCACCAAGCTTCACTTGTTTGTCATTTGTTGGTGGAATTGTTGGTGTTGTGTATCCATCTACAATTGATTAGAAAACTTGAAATCCATGTGCCTGTATATATGTCTTCATCCTTATGCTCCAAAAAGCATACTTTTGTCCATGAAACTGTGGTATTCCATTTTTGTACAAGTTGTTTCTCTCCATGATCTACCTTTCAGTGGTTAAACTAATTTCTGAAGGAGCCTGCTCTAATACCAATTGTTGGATTACTGAGGGGGGGGTGAATTAGTAATAGCATAATTATACTTATTTTTCTCCAAATAATCCAACTGTTATATCAATGTAGAATTATTATCCAATAATGAGCAATAAGAAATGAACAATCACATACATACATAGTACACTAGTGTTTTACGTGGAAACCCAAATCAGGAGAAAACCACAGAATGTTTTTTCTTATATGTCTTGAAGAATTACATTCATTAGAAGCATCAACTTCCTTTGTTTTCTAGCCGCAACTGGAAGGAGGCTCCAACCCCCTATTTTATTAGGATACAAACTGAGGGAAGATTCAACTCCCCAATTCTCTAGCTACAACCAGAAGGAGGCTACACCCCCTTAATTTATCCGGCTACAACTGGAAGGTGGCTACAAGCACCTGTACTTACCCCATCCAACTGACCTGAAGTAAAAGTAGAATGATGGAACCAATGTCACACTATCACTGTGAGATATACCATTGTAAACATGTACCAATAAACCTGAACCATGCATTAACCATGAATCAACCTGTACCTCAACTTGTAATCAACCTGTACCATAAACAAGTGCATCAACCATGCACCAACCTATACCAAACAATCTATATTCAACCTGTACCATAAACAAGTATATCATCCATGCACCATGTATGTACCAATCATGTGTCAAGTACTCATCAATATGTACCAACATCATCAACTATACACCTCATGTATGTTCCAACTCATCAACTACTTGTCTCAAGCATGTACCCAACTTGTACCTCAACCAAAATCCCTCATCAATTTGATCATCCAAATATGATTTATAAATCTATAATAGACCTGGTGTATATGATCACATACCTACAAGCATTCCTTAACTTTAACAACAAGAGACTATAATTTTCATCAAACGTTTCTTTAGTCTCACAAGACTAGTTTTGGATTAGACAACAACCCTAACTTGAAATAATCATAACTTTGTACCTGTAATGAATAAATATATGAAACTGATACACAATGTTCTTCAGTGTGTTTTATGCAATTCCTATAGGTTTCAATACTTAGAACATCTCATAAAAGAATTATGGCAAAAATGGCACACCTTGCTAAATTCTATCTTATTGTAGAGAGAGACCTTGTAGAGCGTGCCCTGCACATAATATTTATTTAATTGATCTGAAACTATTACACAACATAATACAGAATCTACTATAACCAACTCATTTTTTATTACTTAATTTGGATTTGTTATGAAGAGGTTATGACATTTTTACACGAAACACTTGTTTTTGACTAGTTTCAGGACTAGCCACAAACCCTATTTTCCACGGAATGTAACTCCAAAAATACAACGAAACACAAGATGAATTTTTTACCATAGATAATTGGATATGTTTCCTCAATGGAATATCAATTTCACGGTCTGAGTTATTCTAGAAAAAAAATTATCGTGAAAATGGTGAGTGACCTAAAAAAAACATACCTTAGAAAGCATCATCAAAAGAATTTATCCTTCCTTCAATTCCGGCCTTATTTTCTTCACTTTCCTTAGAAGTTCAGCTTAGATACCCTTTGTCTACCTCAGAAACCTATAGTTATTCAGTATTCTTAAGTTTGATTCAAATGAGAGAGCCTTGCCTCTTATTTATACTCTCCAAGTAGCTTCCTTAAAAACATCTTCTAGGTCACTTTGCCCACTTTCCTTATTTTAGAGTTAACCCACTTCTAATTTCTCCATTAAATTTATTATTTAAATAATTTATTTTTTATTCACTTTGAATTATAGTACACTCATCACTTCAATTTATTATTTACCTTCTAAAATATCTTAAACCACTTTGACTACTTTGACCTTTTTGGGCTTCAAGCCAACATATGAGGGTCCTCCAACTTTGTAAGGCCATAACTATGAAACTGTGAGGATTTATGTGACATTCCACATACCAAAAGAAATGGAATGACATGTACTATACATATATAATATTATTACCTACAAATATATAAAAACTCATACCATTATTCATCAAACAAACTTCGGTCCATTACCCAAACCTAGGTTTCTCCAACTTCACATGGCCAAAAATCTCTAACCGTGAGGAGTTATGTGGCATTCCACGTACCAGCAAAAATGGAATGACAAGAACTATGTAGATAGGATAGTTTCACTGGAAATTTCATTGTCCTTCATCTCATTATTCCACCATTAATAATGGGTTCTCTCACTTCGCAAAGTGTCTTCCCATGAGGGCTTTCACCATAAGGGGACCATTTTGGATTTCATCCATCTTTACTTCTTATCAACCATGAAAAAATAATAATGAGTCATATTTACATTAAAAAAACTTGGTTTCATTACCCAAACCTCTTTTCTATAGGGCTTTGTTCAAGGGTTGACATCAATGACAACCAACCTTAATCAACACACACAATCCTGTTGAAATCTGGAGTAAAACCATTCCAACAAAATCTCTGGAAGTACCATCCACTCTGGAAACCATCATGTACCAAGAGTTAAAGAAATTAATCGATGCTAAAATTATCTTTTAGGTTAGGCACTCTTCTTTGGTAGCAAATTTAGTTCCTGTCAGGAAAAATTATGGGGAAATATGCATGTGTGTAGATTTTAGAAACCTTAACAGAGAATCATAAAAGGATAACTACCCAGTCCCACCAATGGAACAACTCTTGTAGACCATGTCGGGTTCTGAAAGTTTCATCCTTCTGCACGGTTTTTTAGGTTACAACCAGGTACTAGTTTTAGAGGAAGATCAATTGATAACTATCTTATTAACCAAGTGGGGAACCTTTTCTTATAAAAACATTCTCTTTGGGTTGATCAATGTAGGGGAAACCTTCTAGAGGGCCATGGACGTAGCTTTATAGGGATTGATCAACAAGTGTGTAGTAGTCTATTTAGATGACGTGATTGTGTATTCAAAGAAAAAATAATATCGTGTTCAACATTTAACCTAGATTTTGGAAAGGTGTATGAAATATGGGATATATTTAAACCCTAAGAAAACTATCTTTGGTGTCGAGGAAGGGAAATTAATAGGTCATATTATATCTCAAGCATAAATCTGCATAGATCTAGAGAAAATTAAGGAAATATCTCAGCTTCCCCTACCCCACAACAAAAAGCCTATGCAATCCTACTTTGGGAAAATCAATTTTTCGAGGAAGTTCATGCTCAAATTCGCTGAAACTATCAAACTCTTACAAAAAATGGTTCACAAGGATGTTGATTTCAAGTGGGATGACAAGAGAAAAGATTCTTTCAATAATATCAAGACTACAATATCTCAAGCTTTGGTGCTACGAAGTCCCGACTTTAGTAAATATTATTTCCTCTATAATTTCATCTCTGATCAATCCTTAGCAACAATATTAACCTAGAAGGATGACAATAACAATGAGGCTCCGATGTCATTCATGAGTACTAATCATCAAGGGGACGAACTGAATTACCCTACTATAGACAAACATGCTTATGCAATGTACAAATAAATAAAACATTTCAAATATTATATCCTAAAAAATCACACCAAATTCATTGTGCCTCATCCCACAGTCTGATCCATATTCACTCAATAGGAGATGGGGGAGAGAAGAGGAAATTGGATGGCAGTTGTCCAAGAATTTGATTTAGATATAAAACCTGCCAAACTAGTTAAGGGACAAGGATTGTGCAAACTGGTTGCAGAAGCCCAAGATCGAATAAATGAAGATCCTGGGTGGGAGAATGAGTTATCATTATGGTGTAGTGAATATTTACACATTTCCCTAGGTCCAGAGTATTGGTATGGAAAGTTGACCTACCTCCTACATCATGGGACTTGCCCAGAAAACCTAAAACCTAGGGAAAGGAGAGCTCTTAGGATAAAAGATGCACAATATCGCCTTATAAATTCAGTACATTTCCGTGTAAACTATGATGGAGTGCTATTAAGATGTCTTGAACATGAAGATGCAAAAAAGGTTCTAAGGGAGCTTCATGATGGTCCTACAGGTGGACACTTTGTGGAGAATACCACAACTTACAAAATATTTAGAGTTGGTTATTATTGGCCTACTCTTTTTAGGGACACTCATACATACACTAGAAATTGTAAAGCTTGTCAAATGAGTATAGGCAGAGAGAAGAGAGAAGTTGTCCCTCTCCAATCAGGGACCATATCCATACCAGTCGAGTAATGGGGATTGGACACTATAGAATAGATTACCCTGAATTCTTCAAAACAACATAAATACATACTGACTGCTATAGACTATTTTACGAAATGGGCAGAGGCCATCCCTATGACTCATGTGAATGAAAAGGTGGTGATTGTTAGGCAAAAATATTGTTGTTTAATTTTGTTGTATTACTTTCCCAACTATTTAATTTGTCAATCTGAGTTTTGTAGGCTTACTAAGCACACACACTATATATGCATGACTGAAGTAGAAGTAATCTAATCTAAATTACTGAAATGAAATTAATCTAGGAAAGCATTGAAAGACTAACTAGGAAAGTAGGAAATTAATATAGGAAAGCAATACAACATGTGAAGATTTGAATGAAAAAAGAAATATGTGATCTCACACAATAAATCAATCTCAAATTATATTACAATAATCAAATGACAAAGCACGAAAGAATAACAATGAAAGAATCAAAGCTAAGAATCCCCTTCTCCTAATTACAAGACTAAATTATGAATTACATGGCCTCCTCATGAAGAGACAACACTCTCTTATATACATGAGTGTCATAATGACAGATCCACTATTCTTTGAACCACTCTCAACTACTTTCCCATTATTACAAGATATGATCCCTTCAAATCCTCCACACATCTCTCACATATCTTAGATAAGATATGCCAACCAAATCTTCCATGATCTTCTCTCTTTCAAATATTCAAGTTTGAAGATGTAATTCGAATTTGAGGATAGGTGGTGAGTTTTGACTTTGTTGAAATCTTCAAATATGCCCGCACACATCATAAAACTCATCCAACATTGAGATATAATGAAAATATGTTAATTTCTAATATTTAATCAGATATTCACTTATAATACTAAAATGAATAAAGTGAAAAATAATAATGTTAAACCCAAATGTATTTATGAAAATGGTATAATAAAAGGTTAATGGGATGATGGAATGTAATGAATAATGAAGCAAAAGTTGGATGAAAATATGACATTTTTGAGGCCCAACATGCCCCCCAACTCAACTTGTTGCATGTCCTCATGCAACCATGCATGGATCTTCTTAAGAACTTTTGGCATTTAAACTATTGATTTGATTGATGATGTCCTTAACAATTAATGTTTCTAGGGTATGAAATACAAGAGTAACAACATGTGAAATATGTGTAACAACATGTGAAATTTTCTTATGGTTGGTTCTTGTGTGACAACCATGAATACAAAAGATGTTGGTTCTTGTGTTAACAACATTCATTTCACTTATTTATTTTCTTGCTGCAATAATTTAGCCATATACTCACTAGAAATAATAAGCTATCAATGTGCATAAGAAATCATCATTGTGTATAAGAAAGCCTTTTCTTTATCTTTATGAATCATGCCAATATGTATATCAATCGAAATGCAACAAAGTGTCATTGGAAAATAAATGTTAGTGAATCATAAATGGAATGATGAGATGGTAAAATGGAATAGTGGTATGTAGTGAATATAGGTTCCCTCCCCCCCCCAACTGAAGTGGTTGCATATCCTTATGCAACTTGGCATAGGTTATGAAAGTGAAAAATGAAATAGAGCATGTTGAGAGAATTTTCCAAATTTATTCATTACTAGCAAATAAGGAATCATACTATTAAAGATTAGAAAAGAACATACCTCCACTTACCCAAGAATGATGATGAACAGTGAAAGAGGAATATGGCTGATACTGGTGCTGGAGCATGGAAGATGTCACTGTTGCATGATCATCAAAATGGAACTGCTAATGTTGTTGTCACTGTAACTGGATCATGGGAAGTGAAGGAATCTGAATTGCTGTTGATGAATCATGGAAAAGAAGAAGTATGAAAGTGGATGGTAGCAGTCTCATATAGTTGAAGTCATGTTGTTGTTACTGCTGAGGGAGTGAGGAAAAAGTATATAGTACTCACCCACTAAAAATCGATGGTACAATTCTAATCATGCAAAGAAATGTGTTGATGTCGAGCATGAAGAAAAATCATTGGATTACCGACCATTGATGAATGTTGTTAACCAATGCGAGGCAACTCACCATTGATGTCAATGAGAGACAAGGTACCCGAGTACATCTTGAAAAGTGCGAATGGATGTGTTGAGGTTGAGCCACTTGCAAGATCTGATGATCAAGGAACATTGATGTATTCCCATGATCATCAGCGAGAGAACTTACCACTAAGGCATGCAAGCCTCTAGGTACTCAAAATGGACTCTAGTCTATTTCCCAGATAAAGTGCTGAGGTCAATGGGGAAATATTGTTGAAAGGTGGGACTTAAGGAATCCCACATTAGTCAACGCAAGTTTGTATAAAAATATTGGTAGGACTAAAAGATAGATCTCAGTAGCAAGAGTGTGTATGGCAAGGCAATATAATCATGGAAAAGGGAGTTTGTTTTATTCAGAAGGAAAAATGGAAAGGGAAAAATGAATTGAAAAAGATAAAATAAATGATGTATGCAACTTAGAAAGATAGGGATGTGCGAAGTCATGATAGATAAGGAAATGACAGATGGATTCAACATAGGAATTATCAATGTGCGTTTGAAGGAAAAATGGGACAGTGTCACAACATAAATTTGAAAAAATGTTTTTGTGTATCAACAAAATGTTTCTGTGTAACAACAAACATCAGGATGTGCAAAAAGTTTATGTGTATCAGAAAAATGTTTCTGTGTATCAACAAAATGTTTCTGTGTAACAACAAACATCAAGATGCGCAAAAAGTTGTTTTGTAACAACATCATCATGAAGATCAACTCATTCAAACTGTTTATCAAAGCATGTTTTTCTGAAAGATTTTGTGATTCTTAAAAATCAAGTCAGCATTAAAATTAGTCATCTCTGATCCTGCAAAATCTTAGTACAAATCCTGCATAAAAAATGTGAGAATTTCAAAAAACGTATCATGCAGGAATAAGTACGAATGCGGTAAATCAAAGAAAATAAAATGTGTTTTGATACCTATTGTTATTGCTCTTGTTTCACCGTCGATCACTGCGTGAAATGTCGTAAGAAAAACAAATTAATGTTAAGCATAAAAACATGTCTTGACTATCATTTTTAGGAATGAGATGTCCATTTACAATTTTTGACAATGTTTTTGATTTTTATAATTTTTTATTGTTTTTATTTGTTTGTTTTGTTGTTTTTGTTTTATAATAAAACAAAACAAACACACACACACACACACACACACACACACACACACACACACACACATATATATATATTTAAATTATTAAAAAACAAAGAAATAAATGTTGTTTGTGTTATTTAATTAAAACAACGAGGCATTTTTCTTCAAACTCGGCGTCCTCGGTACTGCAAATAAATTTCACCTATTGAGTCGACTAGAAATCCTCATAAATTATGTTGGCAAGGCTTACGAATGACTCCAATTTACCAGTCACTCTATCATCAAAGCGAACACCAAAAGAAAGCAACAAATCATCTTTATCCACTACATAATTGGCATAAACAGTCTCATGCATGCCCAACATCCCCAAGTTTTTCTCATGAGAAGATGGATATCCAGATCATGACTTTGGCATTGAACGAGGTGGCTATCAAGAGTTCTATATATATTGACGGTCCGTATATATCTAAAAAAATCGGTGGCATCAAAGTTTTGGGTATTTTCCCACATAGAGTTGCCTTCCATCTTACATCTTTGACCTGGAATTGGTTAACCAAAACACTCTTTCTGTACTCCTTTGTCATATATGCAGAGAAATAAATGAGAGTGCCATAAGAACTATTAGAACCAATTTCATAAAACACAACATGCCACGATGCATTTAAGAAATCCTTATCAATCCCATATTGAATGGCTACACTAGAATGCTCATTGATCAAAGATAATACATTGATGCTAGCAAGTTGAGCTTCTTGAATTTTACCATTCCCCTCATCTTGGCTGAATAACGGTGGCACACTAATCACAACATCCTTAATAGGGACTTTGGTATGGTATTCCGCCAAATGCCTACCAAAAGTCATGGAAACCAACTCCTCTTACTGAATAAACTGTATGACCGTCATTATCTACTCTAATGCCAACGACACCTCAAGAATCCTCAACTATGTCATAGGGAAGATACAATGAGTTGTAATTTTTTAATGCAGAGATAAATCAACGGCCCATATATGTATGCATGAATATAGTCAGCCAATAGGAAAAATAAATCTACACGTGTTGTGCATATATTATTGGAAGTAGTGACTTAAGAATAGAATGAACATAGATTGACATTCGTATATTGATTTATTACTCTTAGCTATATGACACGATATACCCGGATCATTGCCTATATAAACGGAGATTAATCCAATCATAGATTTAAAGAATGGAAAATTTAATACCAGACAGGTCACCCGTTCAAGTCATCCCAGAAACAAAAGGTGATAAGCTTTGAGCATGGGCTACATGACATGGTCATTGGATTTTAAAAAGAAAATATGCCATTTTTCCATGGAGGCAAGAATAGCCTTGGCTGTTGCAGTAACTAGTGCAGATATATAAATCAATGGTCCATGTTCGAGTCGTTGATCCTCTTCTAAGGCGGATAATTCAACCAATTATTGCACACATCTCTCACTGGCATGCAACACATATCTTTTCAATGAGGTCTCTCTCACAGACCATGGCTTGATATGTTCATCTGAGCTGTTAAGTATGAACAAGAATCAGAAGCAAGTGACACCCAGTTTTCATCAGAGAAGAGCTTGCTTGAAATTATTATGCATGCAAAATACCCATTTCTCTGGCTATTACTCTCTAGATCATAGTTAAATTTCAAATCTAAGCATAGGTATTTATATATTGTGCTCCCTATAACTTCCTACATGCCTATTTTGGTTCCCCCGTAAGTGGATCTACATGCCCTCGTGGAAAACTCATAACCCATTCCAATCGCAATCCCTGCATTTCGTTAGAAATATAATCAAAATTTATTGTTAGCATATCTTTTTCAATTTTGGGGAGTGTAGAAAAATTGATATAGTGTGACGGTTTAGAAATGGTATCGCCGATATGGGAGAATATAGCTACAAATAATTAATACAATCAAATCAGATAATCAAAATTTCATTGTTCAGTTGAATATGAAAAAAAAAAAAAAAAAACTAATAATCGAAGCTTGATCTTCAATGTTGTGTATATACACAACCAAACTATACCGATTTATTTCTTTTCTAAAAAAATAAAATTTAAAGAGACCCACTTTGATTCCACAAAGATCTCCAAGTTAAAGTCATGAGGCGAAATGAGCAAGCAATCGTTTGCACACCGTCAAAACCAGTAACACCTCTGCACAATAGGATATCTGTAACAAGCCAATGAAGACATTGTTCAAAGTTGGAAAATATAGCTTGTGTGAGTTAGAGTATAGTGAATGGGAACATCTATAAATTTTTAAAGTGAAGAGAGGAGCAGTCAAATTATTGATGGGAAGAAAAATAGAACCTCCCAAGTTTGTTTATTTGTTCGATTGAGATTATGTGGTGGTTTCTGCATTTAAAATTCATGATATTTTATTTGTTTGCAGGGTTATTTCCAGACATATACAGGATAAATATGGAGGACAAGGCGGTGTTGATGTGACTCAAAACTAGAAATAAACCAAACCAAGAAGACATAGCTCAATCGTGGCACAGTTCAACCACAGTTACAACAAAAAGTGTCTCTGTTTCAGCAAATAAAATTCCGTTATAACAACATGTAAAATTTCGTTGTATCAGCATGCTGTAACAACATGTAAATTTTTCGTTGTATCAGCATGTTGTAACATCATGTAAAATTTTCGCTGTAACAACATGTAGAATTTCACTGTCTCAGTGACTGTCTCATGATGTAAAAATTTGGCTTTGTTTTATTCATCTATTTTTTTTTTATTGTGTTTATTTGCAAGTCAATGGATGGACACGCAGAAATATTTATTCCTAAAATCAAAATCATCCCTACTTTTTTATCCTCGTGATTTCACGAAGAGCGGAGGAGAGCATACTTATTCTAGGTAAAAGCAAAATGTGATAATGAAAACTAAAACTGAAAATGAAAGCCTACCTATTCTATGCTTATTACATCTTAGAAATCAGTGACGTGTAGTCAAACAACCAATGTAGCCAAGAAAATAAATGTAATAAGAATATATTATCTTTCAATTTTGCAATTAAGGGTCAGAAATATATATAAGCATGCAAAATTTGTTGCTGGAACTCTAAATTAACAAAATAAAAAGAAAAATTAAAAGAATCTAACCTGGTAGTCACTTGAAACCATCGTTCGATATGGATTTCATAGGCGTAGTTTCCCTCGCTCAGATCATGCTGCAGCTCCTCATTTTCCTCCTCAAGTTCCTTAGATGTTGATTCCTCGTTCATTTTTGGAGGAGTATTTAAGCTCTAGGCTGTTGTTAAGATATCCTCTTCTTGAGAAGAAGAAATCCCATCTTTCGCAATGATTTGAGTGAGCCATTCCAAGCTAAAACTCATAGTTAAATCATATTGCAAAAGGGGTTCTTACAGTACCCAAATAAAAAAAAAAAAATTGAAAATCACACTTGTTGAAACACATGAAAACCTCTTCACATTTGCAAAAATTGAAATTGCAAAAATTGAAATTGCTAGAATTGAAATTGCAAAAATTGAAAGTCACACTCTGCATGCTCTGTCCCAAATGAGGTCGACATCTTACCTTAGATTTAGGAATACATTGGTAGGGAGAACATGAGGAGTCTCCACTCAAGTAGCTGCTATGACCCCTTACCAACACATGCAGACACACTTATAGGAATTGAAATCTACACTTACGCTTGCTGGAATTGAAACACTCCCTACATGCCCTTACCCATATGTCACCTCAAAGTTAGGAGCATGACTAATCACACTTGCATGAAAATTCAAACTAAACTTCAATTCATCGTGCTTCCCCGACAACAGTGCCAAAATGTTAGGTGTAAATATTGTCTTTTAATTCCATTGTAGTACTTGACCAACTATTTAATTTTTCAATCTGAGGTTCGTAGGCTTATGAAGAACACGCACTATATATGTAGGAATAAAGTAGAAGTAATCTAATATAAATTGCTGAAATGAAATTAATATAGGAAAGCATTGAAAAACTAACTAGGAAAGCAAGAAATTAATCTAGGAAAGCAATACAACATGTGAAGAGTTGAATGACAAAATACATATGTGAGCTCACACAATAAATCAAACGCAAATTATATTACAATAATCAAATGACAAAGCATGAAAGAATAACAATGAAAGAATCAAAGCTAAGAATCCCCTTCTCCTCATTACAAGACTAAATTATGAATTACATGGCCTCCTCATGAAGAGAGAATACTCTCTTATATACATGAGTGTCATAATGACAGATCCACTATTCTCTCAACCACTCTCAACTACTTTCCCATTATTACAAGATATGATCCCTTGAAATCCTCCACACATCTCTCACATATCTTAGATAAGATATGTCAACCAAATCTTCCATGATCTTGTCTCTTTCAAATCTTCAAGTTTGAAGATGTAATTCGAATTTGAGGATAGGTGGTGAATTTTGACTTTGTTGAAATCTTCAAATATTCCTTCACACATCATAAAACTCATCCAACCTTGAGATATAATGAAAATACGTTAATTTCTAATATTTAATCACAAATTCACTTATGATACTAAAATGAATAAAGTGGAAAATAATAATGTGAAACCCAAATGTATTTATGAAAATGGTATAATAAAAGGTTAATGGGACGATGGAATTTAATGAATAATGAAGGAAAAGGTAGATGAAAATATGACATTTCTGAGGCCCAACAATGATCCAATTCATAGAAAAACAATTGATCACGAGGTTTGGTATGCCTTCCATTCTTGTTTTTGACAATGTTTCTTACTTTTCTTCCACCCTATTAACAAAGTTTTCTCTATACAAAGGAATCATAATCAAATACTCTACAAACTACTATCCACAGAGGAATGGAGTGGCATAATCAATCAATAAGAACCTAGTGAGGATATTGAATAAAACAATTGCAGAAAACCAGAGGAAATGACATAGCTCGCTTCATAACGCCTTATGGGACGACAGAGTAACACCTAAGCAAGCTATAGGTAACTCCCCATAGTTTTTTGTATACGGACAAGAATCCATTCTCCCAAATGAGCTATATCTTCCATCTCTTCAGCTTTCTCATGGGTCTAGAGGACAACCCTCATTGGTTATTCAACAAAGAATTAATACCCTCCTCATGTTGTAAGAAGAAAGAGAGATCCAAATCAAAGTTCGTCGCTCATCAATAGATAGTTAAAATATGGTTTGAGAAGCATAAAGCCAAAGAGAATAATTTTGAGGTAGGAGACTTAGTCCTGAAATGGGATAGAGAAAATGAACCTAAGAGAAAACATTCGAAGTTCCAAAATCTATGGCTCATAACTTTCCAAATATCCGAGAAAATTGGGGCAGGCACGTATCGGTTGCAAAATCTAAGGGGGGGACCCGACACTCTCCTGGTGAATGGCCAATCCCTAAAACAATATTTCTGTTAAAAAAGGAAAAAAATAAATGTGTGTGTGTGTGTTTTTTCAAGTTATTTTCTGATTAAGATAAATGTGTAGGTGTAAGGTAGACTGATTGCAGATTCCTTTTATTTCTATATTCTTTTGTGTGGTATTTTGTTGTGATAAATCTATGTTCTGCAAGGAATTGGTTGACCCAAATCAATATGGTGTAGCTAAAACTTTGTTCCTAACTCACGCTTGCATACAACACAAGAAATGTTGACAATTGCATTTTTGTCAAAGAGTTCTATATCTGGTATTTTCTACTTAAGTAAGTGATGAATTTTCCACTTGGTGTTTGATCCAGGTGGATATTAGTGGCCACCCACCTTTTCCAACTGTCTCAAAAAGGTTTTCTAGCAATTTTGGAGTTGTTTTGAGGCCGTAAACGATGTTTTTTGGAAACATGGGGATAAATATGGAAATTCATTTGATATTGACCCCAAAATGAATCTCCTTGTTGATACCTTTCCAATGGGCTATCATACACCTAAAACAAAGATTGTATGCAAAAGTTACAACCACGGGAAGTTGATGTACTAATTTACCCAAACAGGGCCCACATGACTTTTGGCGCTTCATCTCCTAGGGTTAGGTTTTTGGATGTCTAGGGTTTTTGGAATTCTGTTTATTGTAAAAGTCCCTTCATAGCCTCATTGTAATCATATTCTTGTGAATGAGCACAACCGTCACATCGCTTCTCAAAGATAAGCCACCACCATTCCAACAAGCTTGTTTCTGCTGTGTTTTACAGTTTCAACTTATTTCCTTATTGAATAGAAAACCAATTTTATTGTATTTCTGTTATTTTTTGTTAAGCACCTATTAATAATCTATATTCATATCATTCTTCTCATAAAATATGGATTAGTGGTATTAGAGCGGTTTTATCCTTGTCATCTTAATGCGTGTCCCCAATGAGGTCGGAGTACAAAGAGTTGGGTCTCAAACTTATTTCTCTTGACAAAAAAATCTCTCACATGCCCAAGCGACCTCTCATGGAAGAAGAAATGAAATATGACAAGACAGGAGATCCTTTCAAACTGTTGATTGAGGAATCCCTCATGCAACAAAGGAATAGGATGATGGATAGTTTCGTGCAAATCCTTCGACGGATACCAATAGGAAATGCATATTCTTCAAGCGGAGGCATCACCGCCTTCAAGGTACAAATAAAATTCGATATTCATTTATTTAAAGCTCAGATAGATGTAGATTTTGTAGACAAGTGGTTGAATCTACTAGAAGGTTATTTTTCTGTCCATAACTTTTCAAATAGAGAAAATATTACTTTTGTGCTCCTCAAAGTCATTCCCCATGTCAAAGATTGGTGGGAAACTTTCTGTGAGAAAAAGGAAATAGAGGATCCCTCATTATTTACAGTCATGACCACTTGGGAATCCTTGAGGGATGTTATTAAGGAGAAATACTACAATGTCGAAAGTTATGACAACTTGTATACCAAATGGACCACACTGCAGCAAGAAAGAGACCAAGCAATGCCAGATTTCACAAATATCTTCCATACCTTGTGCACCAAGATGGGTATCAAAGATTCAGAATGACATATGGTTCTCTACATATATACATCCATACCGAAATGGAATTTATGTACATCTCATCCTTGGGCGCAACCTACCGATATTCCATCAAAATAGAGCAAAAGCTCAAACAAAAGATGCAACAATTTGGACCTGGGAACCCCTCACAACAAAATCCAGGAAAGGGTGGCCCCAACCCACAAAATAAAGAACAGAGAAAACATGGACAGTATTAGGACAACTAGTCCAAGCCACAAGCAAAGGATGACACCAGAAAGACAAAGAAAGATACTGGGAAGTGGTGTGACTTCCATAATATCCCTTGGCATAACATTGTTGACTGCCACTCAAAGAAGTCGTTGGTGGGTGAAGTGAAAGCCTTTGAATGAGATGTAGGTTCCAACTCTGAGATAGAACTAGAAATGGGAAGATGATTCATTGAAACGGAACCCAGTGCCACTGTTTCTACCACCAAGCTCCAGCCTGGTGAACCAGATGAGCCAGAAGAAGGAGAGCTTCTCTTCCATTCATAGATGTGGGTAAAAGGCACCCCATTGCACTTCATCATTGATAGTGGTAGCCATAAGAACCTCATCTAAGTAGAGGTCTTCAAGCAGTTGAACCTGTCGACAATGCTGCACCCACAACCCTACACCATTGGATGGCTCAGCCAAGGAAGCCATCTCTGTGTCAGCCAACAGTGTCAACTGTCATACGACATCAAGCCCTTCAAGGATGAGGTATTGTGTGATGTTTCTCCTATCGAAGTTTGTGATGTTCTTTTGGGCCAACCTTATTTATGGAAACACCATGTTGTATATGAGTCTAGGCCTCATAGTGTTATTATTAATTTGAACAAGAAATTGTACAGGATACCCGAGGCAATCCTACCTAGTTCTATTTCCTTGATCTATGCTAAGAAATGAAGGAAGTTCATCTCTCAAATGGGGAATTTTGTCTCCTTTGTGATTCTCTCACAGAATAAGTGAAAGATCACAACCACATCCAGATTCTCTGCGGCTGACCTCTTCACACAGAAGAAGCAAGTAGATAAGTTCATGGAAGAATACTTGGATATCTTCTCCTCACCTACCAAGGTACCTCTACACTTCCAGGTCAAGCACCCCATCGATTTGACCCCCGACACACCACTTCCCAATGGACCATTCTACTGTCGCTCTCTATTAGAGAATGAGGATATCAAGTGACAGATACAAGAACTGCTCCACAAGGGGAACATTTGTCTCAGCTCATCACCTTGCAGGAGCCCAATTGTACTGGTATAGAAGAGAGATGGAACCTGGCGACTCTGCATTGATTACCAAGATCTGAATAAAATCATAGTAAAAAACCAGTACCTGATTCCCTAAATCAATGACCTCCTTGATCAACTCATGGGGGCCAAATACTACAATAAGATTGATTGAAGTCTGGCTACCACTAGGTCCTGATAGAACAAACAAATCTATGGAAGACCTTCTTCAAGTCAAAGGAATGCCTTTTTGAATGGTTGGTCATTCCCTTTGGTTTGACAAATGCTCCAACCACTTTCATGAGGATGATGGCCGATATCTTGTGACCATTCACTAATACTTTTGTAGTGGTGTAAATGGATGACATTCTCATTTACAACAATATTTGGGTCGAACACTTGCAGCATATTCAGTAGGTTCTACACACCCTACGATAGCACAAGCTATATTCCAACTTGGAAAAATTATCCTTCGACATGGATAGGGTCCATTACCTAGGATACATCATTGATCAGCATGGAGTACATGTGGATCTAACCAAGATACAAGTCATCTGTGACTGGCCAGCCCCAACCACACTTTCTAAGCTTTGGAGATTCTTGGGCCTTGCCAATTTCTACCATAGGTTTGTGTTGGTATTCTCCCATATTGCATGGGCCCTCATCCAAATAACCAGGGGTGGTGGTAAGGTGAAATTTTCATGGGTCCAGTCCCAACAACAAGCGTTCAATGATTTGAAGTAGCTCTTGTGCTCATCCCTAGTACTTTCACTACCAAACCTGTAGTAGCCCTTTGAGATTGAGACAGATGCTTCAAACTATGTTGTGGGCATCATTTTCACTCAACACAACCACCTTGTGGCCTATCATAGTGAGACACTATCATATGTTGTCCATAAGTACCCTACTTACGACAAAGAAATGTACTCCATTGTGAAATCCTGCCACCAGTGGAGACATTAGATTCCTGGGAATGATACATTCATCCACACTAATCATAAGCTACTACAGTTCATGCAAATAGAAGAAAAATTGCAGAATGACTGCCATCAAATGTGGTCCACATACTTGCAACAATTACACCTCAACATCAAGTATAAAACAAAAAACATCAATCGCATCATTGATTGCCTCAATAGACTGCTAGTCGCGACACTCACCACAGTGCTAGACTCTTGCATCCATGAGGCCTCTGGATGGACCCAAATCTGAGACAGACCCGGACTTCTCCACCACCTACCAAATCTTGGGTGCAAATACAATTGTCGATAATTTCCATATTCACGATGGGTTGTTGTGTCATCTGGGCTATATTTGTGTTCGATCAAGTGAGCAAGCGAAGTTGATCTGGGAAGCCCACTACAGTCGATTAGTAGGACACTTCAGCATCTAAAAGACAGTGGTGATGTTACAAAAACATTTCTGTCGACTGAAACTTTGACAGGAGGTCAACAACTATATCATTTTCTGCACTGCCTAAACTATTGCGAAACCGACCACTAAGAAATAGGGCCTGTACACCCCTCTTCCTACTCTTGACAGGCCATGGGAATCCATCTCAATGGACTACATGTTAGGCCTCCCATCCACCAAGAGGGGAAATGACTATTTTTTTTTGGTTGTTGATCGCTTTTCTAAGATGGAGATTTTAGTTTCCTCCAAGAAGAGAATCATAGTAGAGGCCACTATCAAGCTCTTCTTTGAATGAGTCTGGGTAAATTTTGGAATCCCATAGACCATTGTATCAGATTGGGACAGTCATTTTCTCAGCGCATTCTGGTCAAGCCTTTGGTCACTGTTGGACACCATGCTCACCAAATCCATGACCTTCCACCCCTAGACAGATGGCCAAACCGAGGTCATAAATTGAATGATTGTGCATATCCTTCACATGTATAATTCAAAGCACCCTCGCACATGGGATGAGAGTCTTCTCTATGTCCAATATAGCTACAACCAAGCCTTGCATAGATCAACCAGCCACAAATCCATTTAGGTGGGGTTGGCATTCCAACCATTGGGTTCCATAGATGTTGCACTTCCCCTGGCGGTCACCTCGACCGACTCATATCCTGCTCCAATTGAAGCTGGAAAATCCACCCGGTTCATTGAGTAGATCCATCACATCCACCAATAGGTTCATCATATCCTACATAAGTTCAATGACAAGTACAAGAAGCGCCATGATCAACATCCAATGCCACATAAGCTTCAGGTGGTCGACAAAGTTTGGTTACACTTGTAGAAAGAATGCCTTACAGGATCCCATCAGAAGCTTTGCCCACTCCATTATGGGATGTACACCATCATGAAGGTTGTGGGGGATAATTCTTTTGAGCTCAACATTCCTCCTTTCCTTGGATTGCACCCAGTGTTTAACGTGGACCTCCTTTTCCCTTATTTCCCACCCTTATTGGACACCTCAGAAGTAGCAGAACAACTAACACCAACAAAGATCAAACCCGACTGCATACAACATGGATCAAATGATAATATTGTTGACACCCATATCAAGGTCACTTGACAAAAAAGGATCCATCTTTATCGAGTTGTCAAAGTAGGGTAGTTCCTGCACTAAGGCAAGTGGCTCACTCAAGGCCAAATTCAGTAGAAATTTCCTCATATGATGGGGGAAATCAACACAATGGAGACCATTTCTTATGAAGGAGGGAGGATTGATCCAGATGGATATCGGTGGCCAACCACCTTTTCCAACTAGCTCAAAACATTTTTCTGGCAATTTTGGTAATTTACTATTTTTAGCAGTTTTTCACTTCCAGAGTCGTTTTGAGGCCCTAAATGATTTTTTTTGGGAAAATGGTGAGAAATATGGAAATTATTTTGATATTTCCCCCAAAATGAATCTCCTCGAAGATACCTTTCCAACGGTCTATCATATTCCTAAAACAGAGATCGTATGAAAATGTTATGACCCCGGGAAGTTGATGTACTAACTTACCCAAACGAGGCCCACGTGACTTTTGGCACTTCATCTCCTAGGGTTAGGTTTTCTGATTTCTAGGGTTTTTGGCATTCCTGTTTATTGTAAAATGGCCTTCAGAGCCTCATTGCAATCATCTTCTTTCGAATGAATGCAGTCATCACATCTCTTCTCAGAGATAAGCCGCCACCATTCCAACAAGCTTGTTTCCACTGCATTTTATAGTTTCAGCTTATTTCCTTATTGAATAGAAAACCAATTTTATTGTATCTTTGTTATTTTGTGTTAAACACCTATTAATAATGTTCATTTAGGTTTCTGTGGTGAGAAATATGTTCAGATATTGTCGTAAGAACCACAGTATTTAAGACATCTTGTCGTCGATGTTTCGGATCCATAACAGGATCCATCATCAGGACCAAAAAAGTCTGAGAAAGATAGTGAGAGAAGAGCCTTTATTAAATAGTGATGAGGCGGGTGAAAGAACTACGTTTTGGCTGGGTGAAACCCTCTTTTTTATAACCTTTTTCTTGACTTAACCTAATCTTCTTAACCGACCTTAAACCTATTAATCCCTCTGACTAACCTTAATAACATTATTATCACCCTTCTACTATTAGACTAACATAACCTTAACCAACATATACCTTTTACAAAACTAAGTGTTCTACCAGTAATTTGATTTTAAATCCTTTAACATCATTAATAGTATTAATACCCCTCTTTATCAAATAATTGACACCCCCTTTTTCCTGAACTTAACCTAATCCTCTAATAATCCCCTTACTTACTTTTTAACCTAATCTTCTAATAATCCCCTTACTTACTATTACCTTTTACTATTAAACTAAGGTAACCTTAATTTTACCATACTAATTCACTATAGTCAACCCTAATTTTAGCCCTTTGGAACTTAAAATAATTTAACTTTAATTTTAGCCTATATTATTAACCTTATACCATATAGTTAAAGTTACCCCCTTTTAAAACCTAAATTAATTTAATATTAATTTTTTGAACCTAAAATTAGCTTTAATTAGTCTTTACTTGCTTTAATAATATTATTATTATTACCTTTTACTACTAAACTAAGGTAACCTTAATATTACCAACCCTAAATTTAGCGTTTTGAACTTAAAATAATTAACCATATACCATATATGTTATTTTATCCCTTTAATTTAATATTAATATTTTGAACCTAAAACTAGCTTTAATTAGTCAAACTAACACAAACTTCCTCAAACCTACGGTTTACCTCATTATTCCAACCTATTTTTAACTAACATTAATATTGACAAAACTAACATCGCTTAGTCAGAGTAACTTAAGATTAATTGTACCTCCTTAATACTAGGGTTTCCTCATTATTAAACCTTAATCAACATAAAATTAATATAGTTTTTACTAAAACTCCCRGTCAACCCTAAATTTCTCCTAAAAAAGAGGGTTTCACCCAGCCAAAACGTAGTTCTTTCACCCGCCTCATCACTATTTAATAAAGGCTCTTCTCTCACTATCTTTCTCAGACTTTTTTGGTCCTGATGATGGATCCTGTTATGGATCCAAAACGTCGACGACAAGATGTCTTAAATACTGTGGTTCTTCTGACAATCTCTGAACCTATTAATAATCTGCAGTCATTTCTTTATTCTCATAACATACGGATCAGTGTTCTGGTAAAACCTAAAGGGAAAGATGACAAGTTGGAAAGGACCACATGCACCTCTAGACATATCTATGAAGAATTTCATCTTAACCATCTAATCTTCCAGATAACAGATGTTGATACTGAGAGGGGGGTGAATCAGTATCAAGTACAATTTAAAAAAAAAAAAAAATTATACTTAAACCATTCAATTATATCCACCGAGAAATGAACAATAGTATAAGATTTAAACCAATACACCATGCACAATATATGAGAAATAATCAATAGTTATTGTTCAAGGGAAGTAATGAATTCCAAAGGTAGCTACAAATTCCAAGTGTAAATGGAGGAATAAAACTCCAAGAGGAAGATACAATCCTCCAATATCAAGAGATATTTGAACTCTCCATCCTTGCCCGTTCCTTCTGCCCAAGAATATATGAGAGATAATAAAACTTCACATTAAATCATCACCATCAACCAACCATCACATAGAACCTAATAATGCTTCCCGAGACTTCTTCAATTTCTACAATTATTCAATTCTTGGAATACTATGATCCTATAGATAATATTATTTAGTTTATTCTCTGAAACTTCTCCAAGTTTCACTCCTTGAATCCTCTCCAAAAAGAAGTTATAGAGAGAATGGTAGACCTTGTTCAATCCTAGTTTATTCAGGAGACCGAACTTCTACAAAATGCCCTGCGCTCAATATTCAACATCAGATTATGAAAATCACACACATGAAACTATCATCTATACTATTTCCAATTCAATTTGTCCCACGTCATTTGGATTCTCTATGAAGAAGTTATGACTTTTTTACCCGAAACACCTGTTTATTGACTAGCTTCAGGACTAGTCAAAAACCCTATCTTCCACATAGTTTATCTCCATAATTATAGAGAATGAAGAGCTGAAAATTTTACCATAGGTACCTTGATATGTCTTTTCAATGACATAGTAATTTAACCATCTGAATCATTCTAGAAAAAAAGTTATAGAAAAAATGGTAAGATGACCTGAAAATAACATACCTTAGAACACATCACCAAAAGACTTCATCCTCCCTTGAAATCTGGCCTTCTTTACTTATGATTTCCTATGAAATCTGACTTCTATATCAAATGAATGTATAATGATATTTATTTATACCATTTTTGTCACTTACTTTTAACATTAGGGCCGACCTGAAACTTTCTTATTTTGTAATTCTTTTCTTTAATTATCTTCAGTGCCTACATGTACTTCCTTATTCAATTCACTTTGTCATCTTCAAAAATTAATTTCTCCTCAACCATGAGGATCTACGTGACGTGCCACATACAACTAGAAAAAAACATGATTTATACTAGCCATCCATGGGTTTTGTATCTGCATGTGCATTTTCCTTCATGTCCAAATACCTTCATCAATCTTGCGGTCCAAAACCCATGACTAGGGTTGACATAAATGACAACAACGAATCTTCCAACAATATCCCCCTTTGTCATTGATGGCAACACTCATGCTCCACCTGTCATCATGATCCCAATTTCTCTCCCCCTTTGACATCAATGGCAAAGGGTGGGGCTGCACCCCCTGAATTTAATGGAAAAAGGTAACTCTCTTCTTTGAGGTTGCTCCCCCTGAACATATAGCACTTAATAACACTTCATTTTTATGGTCTCTTTCTTCCTTTTATATTTTTCATGGTTTTAGGACATATATGTTACATGGTATTCTTGTTGCAATTGCAACCAATCTTCCTAAGTTATTTTCTCTGATTTTACATTTTCGGGAGTCAAACGTAAGAGTGTATCTTTGATCACACATTTTACTAACACTGAGGAGATTATGCTCCAAGTCTTCAACCAATATGACATTCTTTTCTTTTACATTTTTTCTTCCAAGCTCTACTACACCTTCTCCAAGTATTTTGGCAGATGAATCATCTCCAAATGCAACATTGCCACCCTTTATCTTCCAGCTGATGGACTTGTCTTGATCCCTGGTCATGTGTGAAGAACATCCACTTTCTATGTACCATTCATCTTCTTCTTTATATTCTTCAGTGGTCAATGCTATCCGACAATATTCACTGTTTGGAATATCTTTCCTTCTCCATACTGTGGTTGGCATAGGGACATCTTCATTCATATATATGCAATCTCGTGCTTTGTGACGAAGATAATTACATTTGTAGCATGCAATATTTTTGTCCATCAATGGGGAAAATGAATTATAACTTTTGTTGAAAAATCCATGATTATTTCCATATCTTCTATTTACACCATTCATGTTTCTTGTGTATGTGTTCCTTTCATTGATTCTACAATTAATTGCCTTATGTCCAAAATTGTTGCGAGTATAACAATGACCAAGAAATAAATTTTGATACCTTGGAGTAAGTGGGCTTCTTTTTTATGTAGTCCATCTGGTTTCATGATCTATTGTTTTGTAGTTTGCTTCATACTGATTGAAAATTCTTTGATTCATGAAGGTAGGAGGTCTTCTTGGATATTCATCTCTTTTGTAATCATTCCTTTTTTCTGGTATCCTGGTCCACTTTTCATCAAATGTCTGTGTAGCTCTTTCTTCAACCTTCTTGTTGGTATTTGCATCTTGTTTGTATGAAGTTTCACCCATGCATCCAAAATGTGTTAAGTATTTTGGCACTTGAGAGTTTCTTAAGCTCTTCCTCAATGAGACAACTTCTTGTTCAAGTTTCTCACAATCTTCTTCTTTCTTCATCATTTGGACATTCCTTACTTCTCTTATTCTTCTTTCCTCTTCGAGTAGAGTTTTCAAGGAAATGGTTTATTCTCTTAGTTTCTCAAAGTCTTATAATTGTTTCTTCAATCATACAACTGTCTTTTCACAACTACCCAATTCACTTCTTAGTTTTCTTTGCGTGTCTTTGAGCTTGCTATTTTCAATCTCAACATGATTCAATTTTTTAAGATTTTCATCTTCTTGTTGAATAATTTTTTCTTCATGATTTTCTTCTTCTTCATTGGAATTTTCCTCTTCAGTGTCATTTCTTTCAATCATTGGATGAGGACATTCAAATTCAACATGACCTACGCCTTCACAATTAGGAAAAAGAACTGACCTCTATTTTCCTCTTTGAAATCTGAGATGTTGTAATTTGCTTCAAGTTATTCTTCTTCTTCTTCTTCCCTTACATAAAGGTCTTGTAGCTTGTCCCAAAACTCTTTTGATGATGCACATGATCCGACCTTGGATTTCACTGAATCTGTCAATCCATCCAGGATGATATCTATGGCCAATTTGTTGTTCCTTTTTGCTTCCTTCTGAGCTGCAGTCTTTGGTTTCTTCAAAGCATTGTATCCTGAAGAAAATGAGAACCAAACATCTTCCCCAAGAGATTTCAAGTAAGTTTTCATTCTACTACTATAGTATTCAAAATTTCTTCCATCAAATGGTGGAATCCCATTTGGAATTTTGTCTTCCATTTCTTCTTAGGATCTTCCTTCCAATGGTTAAATTGTACTGAAGGTAACCCACTCTGATACCAATTGTTGAT
>JZKD02S2289537.1:917278-932723 GCA_000966675.3 Picea glauca
TTCCTTCTTCAATTCACTTTGTCATCTTCAAAAATTCATTTCTCCTCAACCATGAGGATCCACATGATGTGCCACATACCACCGGAAACAACATGATGTATACTATCCATCCATGAGCATTGTATCTGCATGTGCATTTTCCTTCATGTCCAAATACCTTCATCAATCTTGTAGTCTAAAACCCATGACTAGGGTTTCCATCAATGACAACAACCAAACTTTGAACAACAAACATCCTCCTCTCCCACTTGCTTAGGGAATTTGTGCCAAAAATTAAATTGATGACATCAAATGAGTTCAAAGTAGGGGAGGTTATGCAGATAAATCCGTCAGGGCTATGGATGCTTGTTGTCAGCGGAGAAAGGTCTGTGATGTCGAGGTGACTATGTCGAGGCTATGGATGCTCGTTGGAAATGGAGCAAGGTCTGTGAGGTTAGGGTGACTCTGTCAAGACCATGGACACTCACTAGAAGTGGAGAAACACTGCAACAAGTAAATGATGATAACTAAAATGTCCTAGTGTGAGTGGATGCCTTACCCGACTCTTTTCAAAAGGGGGCGTGGGTCACATTCAAGAGGAATGAAGGTGGAATAAAGTTTGAAACTCCATAGGTGGGCCCAAATTCAAGAATCGAGAAGTTGTAAACAAAAGTATAGGAAAGAGTCTGATAAAAGCGAAGCCATCTAGTTTCTCAACCAGATTCTACATCAGCTAAGCTCAGGGAAGGAACAAAGGTTCTTATTTTTCCCAGTAAATCTGCATTTGTTGAGTGCTCAACACACCCTAAAAGTTTCTGAAATTTTATCACTTTTGGGTACCACTTGTTTTCTCTCTTGCTTTACTATATGAATTGAGTTCAATATGGAGTAGTGGTGATTTTTTGTTTTCATCACTCTTATTGATCAAATCAGATTTGTTTTTAAATGAAACCTTATGTCTAAAAGAAATGGGATTTCTAACTAAGAATATACAACTAACATTGTGACAATCGCACTTATGTTCAGCATCAGAAAAAAGCCCAAGCAGAATAAGTGGTCACACAGTAATAATAATCATCAATCACCAATGCATCATAGATGTCGGTAAAATCTAGAGTGATTTTACGTTAAGTATTTATCCATGCATATTCATAAGATGATCGAACCCCTTCGACATCAGTGTAATACGAGATTACTAAGCATGGACATGAGCCATGAACCCTGATAGCCAATGAAGAATGCATTGGTTTGGGGTCTACCAAATCCCGAAGAGTTAAAAAAATGAAATTTTCCACATTGATGCATCTCCAATAGCCTATCTTCGATGCACTTTCGGCATCAGAATATTTTTGAAAGAGTTATTCTGGGAGCACTTGGGTAGGCTTATCACCGATCACCGATCCTCCATGTTTTTCGATGTTGGTGGGATAATATCGGTTGTTAGAACATTTATCTTAAGAAAATCCCTGATTTTGAATAAGACGAGTAAACAAAGATGTCGGTCTGAAGTGCCACGTGTCTTTGTCACATAAGGGTGTCATATTGTCTAGTTTTATCCCGATTCATCTTAAGGTTCCTTCTATCCTAGTCACACCTCTGAGTCAGTATTTCCACGTCAGCTTTGTATGGCAAGATCGATCGGAGTCGAAGATTTTTATAGGGAGATATCAAAGAAAAGTTTTAAATAGAAACTCCAACCCCCGATCCACCAGCTAGATTAGCTAAACAATGGGATGTTTTCAGCATGAGATGCAATCAGATTTTGTTTTTTAATAATACATTTAATGATCCACCCCACATACACTGCTACCTCGTGCGCTGATTGAACAATATGAATTTGAAATCACCAATAGGCCACGTAACAAACCGCGCCCGCACCATCGACCTGCGATTGAATTTAATTTTAAACATGATGAAGATCTGGCAGAAGATTTTGTAGAACCACACTCATATCTCGAATTGAATAGCCGATGAGACAAGGTAAGTTCATCCCTGTTTAAATCATTCAAACATATTCAAACACTTCTATTATGCACACAAGTTTCCATTTCCACAGCATTCAAAGAAGAGAAGTGAGTATCTCAAGTCTGTGTTGATTCTCAGAGCATCAAAACCAGGTTAAACAAGAAAGAAAGGTATGTGTTAAATTTTATCAATACGGTCACAATTTTTTGTATATGCATATAATTTTTTTCACAAGTCTTTAACTATGTTATAGTTGTAGGGAAAATGTGTTGCTAGAGGGGCAAACCCTAACTATTGGCCAACAAAACCCTAACTACCGGCCCTTTCGACAACACCTACAAAGAATATGAAGTCTCACCCAAGATAGAGGCAAGGGTGGTTGCAGGACTAAAATGTCTGCAACCTGAGCTGGGACACAGATATGTGACTATAACTCTTAATATAGCACTTAGTACTATTGGTTCTTTATTATCCAATCAATAACCACTTCGCTAGTATAACAGAGCTTTGCAGCATTCACTATGAACTAGAATAGTCAAGCACTTAGCATCAATAGGTTATTCAGATATAACAGATCAATCACTTAGCATATACACATGGATCATATCTAACATTATACACTCCATAAACACTGAGCATAAAAATATATATTAGATCTATATACTCATCTCAAAGCACTTAGCAAATAATCACATCAATGCATCAGAACAAGGAACAAAGAAGACAACATCGTATTTATGTGTTTCACCCCCACCCTGGGGCTACGTCCACCAACTCTTCTTTATTATCGTCGACCAATCGGTTACAAGCACAGAGCCTTAGAAACCCTTACTCCACATAGGAAAAAAGATCTACGTAGCTCGCTAGATCTTTCTTCCTTGCCTTACAACACAAAGCCTTCTATATCTTCACACAAGGACTTGTGTTAAGCTCTACAAGTCTATACAGAATGCACAAAACCTTTGATCACACAGATCACATCTTAGCACTTAGCCTATATCACATAGATACAATATTCGAATACTACTACTTTCTTACTTATCCTTCTATTTATACATTCAAAAGCAGCCTAAGCATGGGTAAACCCATAGGCCAACATCCCTTTCCCATTACATATTCCCAAAACCAAAAAAGAGACCCAAATTTGGGCCGAGATTCCACAATCTCCACTTCATCTGGAACTCCATCTTCAACAGGCTATCGAAGGCCCAAAAATGGTCGACACAACCAAGATTATCCCAAAACTTGGTCAAGGGCTAACAGGCCCCCAACACTCATGTGTGACTTGTCCTGAGTCACTCTGACCTGAGCAATTCTTCCTCGAATGCCTCGAGCTTGGCTCAAGATGCTTCGACCTGTTGCAGTGTTATGACCTCTTGCTCAGTGAACTCCTGGATCCATGTGTCATTCACTGGCCCTTCTAGGCACTATTCTTCTATGATGATGACTTGTTCTAGCTTGACTCCTTGGCTTTCAACTTTGGTGAATAGTTGGCATGCCTTTTCTTGCACTGGTTGAAGTTGTTGAGAGACTTCCATCACTTTACTTTGAATCATGTGGATCTATTGTTGGGCCGTGCATTGTTCTTGAAACCTCTTCACTCTTTCAATTGGTGTTAAGGCCTTTAGCTGCGCCTATAACATATCTACGTGTTGCTTTGCTTCATGGATATGCAACTCTAATGCCTGTAACTCTGGATTCTCCATGAGATTTTCATATGTCTAAGCACTCCTGGAGCTTAGCTGATTGCATTCCAAGGTAAGGGATTTTAATCTACCAATTACATTCCAGAAAGTTGCCTCCCTTAGGTCTCTTATTTCTTGAGGGGTCTTGGGTACAGTACGAATTTCCATATCTACGATGTGCTATTGAAGCTATTGGATTACTTCTTCAAGTTGTGCCACCTGTTGTGGGAATCATTCCTTAGTTTTCACTTCTATGACTATCATAGAGTGAAGTGTGTTATGAAGCCTTTCCTGTACTTCGAGTTTCTCTGCGAGAAATTGTTCTTTGTTTTGTTGTAGTTCTTCTTTCTCTTCATCCCATTTTTCCTGTAGAGCGAGCTTTTCCTTTTTTGTAGTACTTCTTTGGCCCTCAAGTTCTTTCTGTACTTGTGCTAAATCTTGGGTGGCTTGCGCTGTCTCTTCTTGAGCTCGTCGAAGGCGATCTTTGAATGTGTCAACAATCTGATGTAGTTGGGCTCGCTCATCACCAAACTCTGGTGTTCCTGATGGTAGGGGCACAATGGAAACTACATGGCTAGACTTTATTTCTTGTTGTACTCCTTGAAGCTCATCCTTGATACAACTTAACACCTCCTCCTGCTTGGCCTCCTGATTTTCTACTATCTCTAGTGAAGCATCGTTAAGTGCATCGAAGATGAAGTCGAATTCATCCAAGGTGAGGACAGTCTTGAACTTGGTTCTGTTTTCTTTAACTTTCTTCTAGGATGAAAGCTTTTTTGGGGTAACCTTTTGTTTCTTGGAGGGATCCTCTTCCTCACTAGGCGATGTAACTTCACCTTTATTTTCCTCGACTTCTATGCCACCTAGCTCTCCACCATCACCTCCCTGCTCAGGTGAGATCGAAGTGGTCTTCATAGAGGTACTATTGACATCTTGAGCTTCTTCATCTTTCTTATTATTTCTTTGTCTAGGAGTATCATGCACAGGTTCTAGACTGTCTATATCAGAAATATTCATGGGATCTGCTGAAATGTGGATATCTACTGACCACTCCTTGGTGATCTCCTTGAGATATTCTTCTGTTAATTTATAATAGGACTGTAACTGCTACTTGTTCTCCTCAGTGCGCACTATGATGTAGATAAAGTGCTTGTCTACGTTGAACTTCATCAGGGGATGAAACATGTAGAGGGTGTTCAGAGTGATGCATAGTGTAGACTAGATGGTGATCTTCAATTGATTGTAGTAAGCGTGGAAGAAGGTATTGGATTTCCATTGCTTGTTTATATCACTCGAGTACCACAAGGTACTGAACTTCACAACCAATGTTTCAAATGATTCAATGTATGGAAAGGTCACACCTTCTGGCATTTCCCATGCAATGAATGTGATCAGTATGAAAATCCAGCTAAAATGGAACGCATACCCTTGGTCCTACACTTCCCTGCAATCAAGCTCTAGCTGGTTTAAAAGGTACTATTCCCAATTCATTTGTACACCTTCCGCACACTTCCCTATGAGGTTGAATATGAATACAACCACTTGGGTGGGCTGGTTTTTGCAAACTAGCTTACCTGCAATTAACTGACATGCAAGGTGCACTACGCCGCTCTGGATATAGGCTACCTTGTAACCTCGCATACCCTTCTCTACATCTCCATAAGTCTCTTTGATCCTTTGTGTGAATTCTTGGTCTAAGGTATTTCAAGGGTAAAAATCCTGTGGGTCAAGGCCCTGCATACTAAGTCCTATGATCAGATTGATCAAGGTCAGATCCACAGTGATGTAGCGGTTCAACCATAAATAACCTTCGTGGTAGAAGGACAACAGGAATTTAATGCATGTGTTCATTTCCTGGTGTCTGCCAAAGTGCAGGATCTTCATCAAATTGAATAGTATGGACCCCGCGAGGTTCTGGGTCCATGACTATGGGATAATCTTTGAATTCTTGCCTTTGGTTTTGGTCAAAAAACTTATGTGGGGCGAGCATGCTATAAACTTTCTTGTCGTCAAGGTTGAAGTTAATAAAATTCAATGCTACAAGCTTATCCTGGACAACATGAACTACGGGAACCCCTTTCAGAAGGTACGTAATGATCAGATCATATTCAAACTCTCAGGGTACACTGTCACTATTTATGGCACCACTCAGATGGGGTAGATAGGCAGGCAGGATGCTCAGAATTATCTTGGCGTTGGCGAGGTCGTCTCTATTCTTAGTTCACTTCTCGTCTACCTGTTGGGATGGTCTGGCTCGAGTAGTAGATGATGAGACTGCCAGTTCTCTTGTGGATGATGCTTGTACTCCTGTGGATAACCCTTGCTCCGACATGATTCTCTCAGTCCTTAAATCGAGGAGAATTTTTTTTACTAATTCTTCGGTAGCAGTAAGTTCATTGGACATACATGCTTAGGATAAAATAATAGGGGTCATGATGATCTTAGACACTGCACTAGATTGAATAACAAGATATCAATGAGCACTGTATGCAATTGCTAATCTGTGGGCTTCAAATTATCAGTTGGAAAAAGTGTTCTTCGTGCATGGCGCAACGAGATAAATAGGCAATATTGGTAATGGTTTACTTGCAATGGTTATGAGCCTCATTAACTCTTGTTATGTCCATTATGGCATGGTCCAACAGTCTAGTAGCAAGCTATAAATGTTTTTCCATCCATTCAGGGCATCATTCGAATTGATATACTGACATCCAACGGCTATATTGCTTCGCCATGGTGAAGTGGCATATGTCGTTGTTTTGATATCTCAATGAAGCTCCAATTTTGCAAAGTTTCTTTCTGCGAGGTACCCTCTGAAACCTGCTGTATCTTCTCGATATTATCCTTCTTCTTACTTAGCTTCATATCCTTCTTCCCCATGAGCTTCGTCTCGGTGATTCTTTTCCCATTCAGATTCTTATTTTCCTTGGTCATAGGAACTTCGCGGTGCTGAGATTCTCTCCTAGGATTTAGGTGTATCACTTCTTCTTTATTTGGGGTAGAAATTTTAGCATTCTGTATGTCTTCCGATGTTCTTATAGCTTTGAAATATGGGCTTCTAGTGTCAGATAGCTTCATTCTGATCTCCTTTTCTCCAATCAATTGTGAGATCTTTCGGGTCATGAAATCCTTTAACTCTTGTCTCTTTTGTTCTAAGACTTCTTCTTCTTCCTTCTTTCTAGATTGATCTCTATCAATCCAAGGTTTTCCTAGTAACATGTTAAATAGGGAACTGTCTTCAATGAATTTAATAATATCAAAATCTTCCTTTGTCAAAGTTCCATTGACTGTCATAGGTATCTAAGTGATATTTCCACATAACATCATTAGCTTTCCTTTGAATATTCTGATTCCTCCTAGTGAAGGGATCATAACAGGCTTCCCTATAGCTTCCCAATTTCTTTATGGCATAATATTTACTTGTGTCTCTTCATCAAGGACACAGTCAATGTCGAAGTTCCCTATTCTTGCTTCAATGCATTCTTTTTCTTTGAAAATATCTGATAATCTCACATGTCGGTGGTTGTTCAGTGTCTCTTTCATTTGTATCAATACTTTTTCTAATTCTTGATGGGGTTCTGTCATAATCTGGGTCTCTGGATAAAACTTAGGGTTTTCCTTATTTAGATTCATTCCTTCAAGCCTAGTGATCATTCTAGGGCAGTCCAATACTTCACGGTCCATAGCTTTGCAACAAAGACAACTAGATATTCTTCCAGTGCATTCCTTAGCAAGATGTTCAGGTCTTCTACAACTGTAATAGAGGGTCACTCCTCTCTTTCTTTTAAGTGATCCCCAACTTCTTATGTACTGTGCACTAGGATCATACGAGTTAACCTGCAACAAATTATTTCCAAGATCTTTGATCCATTTGTTAGTTCATACATTCTTTCTATGCATAGGTATAACATATCTATCACTATTATTTTCAGATCTACTCATATCAAGCCTTCTTTCATCTATCAATTCCCTTGTTTTCAAACTAGGATGGATTCTATTAAACATACCTAGATCCATACTTTAAAAACAAAAATTTTCACTTATCTTACTTCTACAGAGCACAAAGACTCCATATATAAAACTTTTAACTATTCTTACCTTTATCAGAGCATAGAGCTTATAGACCTTACCTCTTTTAGTCAAGAATTCCCACTTTTACCTTTCTTAGAGCACAAAGCGTTCATATCTCATTTCTTTTCTTCAGATTCGACCTCTCTTCCTTAGATCAGGTCTCTTTCTTTCATATTGGGCCTCTCTCTTTCATCACACAGATTTATAAATCGGATAGAATACTGCGTGCTAGGGCATAGGTCTTTGCACAAGACTTTCAAGTCAACCTTTTTTCACAAAGCTTCTTCTTCTCAATTCCCAGCAATCACAGTTTCAGGTCCCGACAACGAATCCATTTGTTGGCATAGGGGCACACCCGGGGTTCAACACTACAACAACGCACCAAAAAAACCCTAACTACCGTCCGTTTTGGCAACATCTGCGAAGAATATGAAGTCTCACCCAAGGTAAATGCAAGGGTGGTTGTAGGACTCAAGTGTCTGCAACCTGAGCTGGGACACAAATCTATGATTAAAACTCTTAATATAACACTTAGCACTACTGGTTCTTTATTATGCAATCAATAACCCCTTCATTGGTATAACAAAGATTCACAACATTCACTATGAACTAGAATATTCAAGCACTTAGCATCAACAGGTTATTCAGATCTAACAGGTCAAGAACTTAACATATACACATGAATCATATCCAACATTCTACACTCCATAAGCACTAATCATAAACATATACATCAGATCTATCTAATCATCTCAAATCACTTAGCAAATAATCACATCAATGCATTAGAACAAGGCACAAAGTAGACAACATTGTATTTACATGGTTCACCCCCACCCTGGGGCTACGTCCACCAACTCTTATTTATTATCGTCGACCAATCGGTTACAAGAACAGAGCCTTAGAAACCCTTACTCCGCACAGGACATAAGAATTGTGAAACTTGCTAGATCCTTCTTCCTTGCCTTACAACACGAAGCCTTCTATATCTTCACACGGGGACTTGTGCTAAGCTTTGCAAGTCTATACAGAATCCACAAAACCTTTGATCACACAGATCCCATATTGGCACTTAGCCTATGTCACATAGATACAATGTTCGACTACTACTACTTTCTTTCCTATCCTTCTATTTATACATACAAAAGCATCCTAAGTGTGGGTAAACCCACGGGCCAACATCCCTTTCACATTACATATTCCCAAAACCCAAAAAGGGACCCAAAAATGGGCTGAGATTCTGCAATATCTTCTTTGTCTGACACTCCATCTTTGACAGGTTGTCAAAGCCCCAAAAATAATCAACATGACCAAGATTATCCCAAAACTTGGTCAAGGGATAACAAAATTCCTCCAAGAAATCCAACGACCAGATGCTCAACGAGAGCATCCAAGCTCAAAGAAGCGAAAATTGGCAAAGGTTCTTCTCTTGGTACTGTGAGGAAGTTGGAATATGCTCCGAGGGAGGAGCCAGTCATTAAAACCTTGACGAAGAAATATTTTTTTCAACCTCTGGTCTTCGAAGACACAGAAGTGACCACTGGATCCAAAGTAATGCTCCCATAGTGGGGACACCTTTTCAACAGAATCAGCTGAGAGGAGTACCCGAAGTGTATCCCACAAAATGACCTAAATGTAAGGGTGCTCGATGACCAGGTGTTCCTGAATATTCGATGATTATACTTACACATGGTAGCCTACAAGACTCCAGTTTTCCCATGCATTGAGGTTTTGAATTGGTTAATATATCACACAGACGCACATAAATGCCTGATAAACGATGAGAATGGTAGGTGTGTTGAATTTTTTCTCCTGATAGAAGTTCAGAAGTAATACAAGATCAGGGACCCAGAGGAGTGGCTGAATATAGACTTTGTAGTGAATTTATATGAATTACATGACACCAGTTGATTAATAGCCTCATGGTGGAAGGAGGACAAGAAATTCACAAACTAGAGCAATGGCTGGTATGGGATAGTTAATTTGAGAGATCCATACATCTACGTGATGGCTCTCATCTTCCGACTGTATGGAGAAATAGACTGCTCCAAATTTTTAGAAGCATGGATACCCCTAGCATACACTATGGCGATCTATAGGAGTAGCTTCAACTAGGAGCAATAATTTCCAAGAAATTGAGAATTTGTGTATAGAAGGCCTAGACGCTGAAAGAAGGAGAAGCTCCTACATTTAACATGGACTCGTACTTACTCGATGTCATATGTGCAAGAAATTTCTTCACCGGCATGAATTTAAGTTGGAATGTTGTGAAGCTTCTTGTTCATGTTTACTTTTGCATACTATGGGAGAACATGTAAAAAAATCCTATGCCCTTATTTGCGATGAATTCATCGCTTGAATTTATTTCATTGTATTTAAAAAGGAATGCCTAAGACTGTATGCAGTAGCCAAGAAAATGATAGCCAAGGTAGGCCACTGGTATCTAGATGAACACACAACCTATATCAGGGTGTTTGGGGCCACCATAGCACCACATCTACTCCCTTCTCACCTCCCATACCGACTCACTACGGGATAATTGTGCTATCAGACTATCCTACAGAGCTATAATGCCACACTAGTCAAGGACAAGAAGCGAGACTTCATACCCTATGGCTTCCATGTGGGGTTTTATTTAGTAAAGGACACTGCTCAAGACAAACAATAATGGATGAGTCATCTTGAATTCAGGTTATCAAAAGGACAATTTTGCAAGAACGATCCTAAGGTCGTAGTCCTCCAACATGCTTCATAGTTTTCATCCTGTCGGCCATACGCACATGACAAGTTTGAGGATGAGATCTTTACAGAATGCACTCAGGCCTGGAAGGAGGTAGTACAGAGTATGGACAAACCGAACATGACCAGGTTCAAGGCTATGAGCATGGATGAGCAGGTGGAGACAATAGATAAATTGAATGAAGAGGCTCTCAGATTTAGGGAAGAAATCAAAATAACAAATATCACAGAGGCACAAAGGAGAGGATTGTTGTTACTAGAGGGAGTGTAGAGAATCATTGATCAGTTACATAAGGATCCTGATCTCATAGATATGGAGAGGATCCACATGGAAAACCCAATCAAAAGCATAGGAGAGCCAAGTGGGTTAGAGATAATGCAACTTGAAGAAATCACCTGTTCAGAAAACGTTATATTTCCATCACTACAGATAAGATCACCGGGTACAATTCCAACATAGCCCAAGGTATCAAGGATTCCTGGAGGAACAGGTGCACCAAACCCTCTATTTGACCTGATAACCATCTATGATGATGAGGAGAGTTTATAGGTTTCCCCAGTAACTCCAGTGTCAGTTACAGAGGAAAAGGAACTTGAGAAAGAGTCTACCCCAAGTACCAATTCTCCAATTAAAAACCTTCCACAGAGAAACCATGAGGTATAAAGTGTAGGGATGACTATCAAGTATGTCATGTTGGATAGAGAAAGGAGGGTTGAAAAGGAGCTAGCCATCTCTCTAAAGGAGTTGGAGCATCTATGTCATTTGACAAAATACTGTCAAGACTCAACGCAAGCCACAATTTTTATAAGTAGTGAGTTCCAGGACACTTATGCAAAATTCGCAAGTGAATGACACCTTTTCACTGCAGGCATAGTCGATTTCCAAGAGGATACCCTTATGGCACTAGCAACCTGCAAGGACATGGAAAGGTGGTTTGAAAAATCTCACCAAGTGGTATAAAGGATCGATTACATCAACATAGTACAAAAGGGTCAAGATGCCAAAGAGCACATTACTCCGGTGCTAAGGGATAGAAGCATCGATCAGATCAAGAAAGAAGTTGAATATTGGGTAAACATGGCCCAGGAACCTCAACAGGAGATTCAAAAGAAGTGGGATGAGAGAGAAAATGGTTGGGAAAATATTAATTGGGAGATTAAAGGCATCAACCTCCCATAATTTGTCTCACTTGAAGACTTTTTTGACCTACATGACATAGTCAAGCGACATGCAGAACAAGACTTGGCATGGACAACATAGATCACAAAGGTGGCGATCATGGCATTGGGTCAAGTACAATAATTCATGGATCATCTGATTAAGGATCATGTAGTTCTGCATCGGTTGAGTATTAAAATAATCAAATATAGAGAATGGGCAGTAGAAGTGAAAGAAATTATTTCATCCTCGATGGACCGACATAGGTTCTCGTATGCCAACACATGCGATGAACTCTTAGTCAAGTGTTTGGAATATGAGAAGAGTCATCAACTTTAGTAAAACCATTAGATGATTCTTAGAGAAAAGAGAGATTAAAGCACCATGTGGCAATATTTTTTGTTTTACTTAACTTGCACTTGTAGTAGCTATTTTTAGTAAGCGATTCATTATAAATAAGAATATTGCACTTTTAGAAAAGGTCGACGGTTTTTGGAAAGACCCCTAATTTTTGGAATTGTAAAGAACTATTTCTGAACTACCTTAATTGAGAAGTCTTGTTTATGAACGGAGACAAAAAATTTTTTTTTATCAAAGGATCTGTGTGATTGGATTGATGATAATTACTTTCAACTTTGTTTCATTAATAGATGTTGTAACGAGTAATAGTTTCTGAATCTATTTATGAGTCAGTTATTTCAATATTTTTTTTAGTTCTTGTCTCTAATGATGAAAGAAAATCGTTGTGTTAATGTGTGATTAATGCTAGAGCTAAGGAAACTATTGGAAGTAGACCAAAGTGAAAAGAAAGGCTATTTTAGGAAGGAAGGCATGCACGAGGAAAGAGACAAGTGGAAGGAAGAGCAACACACACACATGCATGGAAGACCTAACGATGTTAGGGTTAGGATTTTTGCAATACACTGTAATGGTTGGTGAGCCTCAAATGTATAAAGTTAGATACCTAAGTCTCATATATAGGAGAGAGAGGTGGATATAGAGGGTCTTGACGAGGAGGCATGTCAGATAACTAGTTGTAATATTTTTCCATATGACCTAACTTTGTAAGTTGTTGAGTTGGAGAGGAGTAAGGAGGGTATATCTCGATGATTAGATCACAGGATGAGGAGCCTAGTGTGATCTAGTCTGCCTCATAATATATCTTTACCCAACTGAGAAGATTTGTAAAGAACGTGGCACCAGCGCTGTAGTTCTGGAATTTCTATAATAGAAGAGCTTAAGAGCCAGCTCTTTGTGGACATATCCCAAGAGGGGGTGAACCACGGTAAAACCTATGTTATGTGTGTTAACGCTCTGCAAATTCCCAGAGGTTGTTAGAGTAGAAGAAATTTACAAGAGGTAACTTTATCCAACCACTTCGAAACTAGAATCTAGCCCTACTAGTTTCAGAGAGGAATCTCTCTGTATGATTTAGCTATGTTTTAACTTTAAGATATTAGGCTAGTTAAATAAAATAAGATTGGAAAGGTTTGTTGTTGTTTTTGTTAAGTTGGCTGAAAAGATTTTATGCCTTCGTTGGGCTATGGGGTCCATATTATAAAGATATAGGTATAAACAAAAATTAAAAGATTCTTCTCATAGGGCAAGATAATGCATTCATTGGATTCTTTAGCAGTAAAATGACGAATAGTAGAAAAGATGAGAAAATAAATTAAAGTAAAGAAGCATTTAAGAATTTCTTCACTGTAATATTAGAAAGATAAACATTAAAATCTTTCAAAGCCAGAAATAGGGTATACAAAGATAAATCCTGCAACATGCATTACTTTAAAAGATTAGATTAGAAAACAACATGACAACTGAGAGAGAAAAACATTTAACATAGAAAAGAATAACATCACCAATGAACAACACGCAAGAATCCTGTGAAACATCCCTTTGTATTACTTGAAGATCTCTTGATAATAATTACAATCTTTCTAGCTTACAGGGCGTAAAGATCAACCCTTGGTACTTCAAAGTTTGAATTATTTATAACCAAAAATTACATACGATCCTGTCATTAAAGATCAGGATGTGGAAATCTAAATTTAGCTAACTAACTCAATAGAATACAAACATTTAGGAACTGTTTGATGATGTGTTGAAATCTTCATGCCAATTCTGGGGTAAGCCATTTGTGAGTCCTCTTCATGACCTCATCTGATGAAATAGTTGACTGGGCTTGGACACCTCATCTCCTACTTGATCAGGTTGCATAACTCTTCCCATCGAAGGTTACTAGGAATGTTGACCTTGAGAAGTCTTCGGTATACTTCATCCATCTCTGTATACTTGGAAAAAGTTGGCTTGAAGATGAAAATGTACGGGATCTCATGCTATATGTTGATATCTCACTGGAAATCCTCTAAAAACACTCTGCCAGTGAGCATGCTCACCACTGGGTGGTATAACTTCTCGATAAATTGTTTGAAGTTGAATTTTGAAGAATTTTGTCGAAGCAGCGAAGTCCAAGATGTCACCGCCTGTGGCTTCCCGTCCTGGTACATCTTCTGCATTGAAAAGGAAAATATGTCTGCCTGAAAGAAAGTGAACATGTAGGCTAGTATTGAGGAATACCGGAACATTCCCTCTATGGAGAAATTCAAAAAAAATTCATGAATATTGTTTTCCAGGAAAGTGCTGTAATCAAAATGCATGGTGGGTTTTTCTTCTATGGAGAAGATGGACAGAAAACCCAATATGGGTTCATCTACCCATTGGTCGGAAAAATAACCTAGTAGAGCACAAAGCAACAAAATGATTTGGTTTCCCTTTACTGAGAACAGGGAGGAAGGGTATGGGGGAATTGTCTTGGGGAGTTGAGTAGCCTGGGGAAGGAAAATCTTGAAAATCTGGGCTCTCTGGGGAAATGATAGTTTCTATTATAACTCTATGATGACCTCGAGATTTAAAGGGGAGATGGATTCGGTTCTTTGGATCTACATCATCTGGTCTATGGCCTCTGATGTGATGAAAAATAGAGTTTCTCCTAAGGAAGACACTATGGATCTCTGGTCAGGGAGATAATGAGCCTGGCACTTGAGGGTGAACTCAGGGAAATGGTGGACCTGGGGGAAAAGATACAAAGGAAGTTTGGACTCCCAGAGCCCAATTTCATCGCTCTGATCTAAGAAAACCTCTTTAATCCATGACTGCAAATTCGCGAAGTCAAATTCGCACATGGTTTCTGCAAGGAGGTGAGAGAAAAGGATTTTCCTCAGCTTCTGACCTCTTTGATTTTGGCATCATCACTGTGAAAATACCTGCAAGTCAAACAATCATTAGTGGGAATGAAGGTGGCTTTGGATGGTTGACCGAAATAGAGAGAAAACGGGGAAACTATGCTCTGGTGTGACAGGAAAGATATTCTCTGGTGAGACAACACAGTGAGCAATGGAAGAATGAAGGGAAATAGTAGTTTTGAGCAAACGAATACCTGTTGGGCGTGAGGGATAGGTCAACAGGCTAACGGATAAGTTAGCCTATAATAAATTTCCAACGGATCATTTGGAGTGTGAGATGGCAGGTGACAATGAATGAAAAATACGACTGAGTGACATGGACAGAGTTGATTGGGACTTGACCACAGTGAAGGGACTTGTGACAGGGTGAAAAGACTGACAGAGTAATGAGATGTGTTCTTTAGGGGAAAATGTGGAAGATGATGTCATGGGGTGAAAGGGTATGTCATACCATGGGAGGCAGTGGGAGTATAAACCAATCGATTCCTGCCATGTAGAGGAAAAGGGGCTCGCCATAAAACAATCCATTCCAGACCCCCCCCACCCTCTGTTAAAAAAAAATCGGTCAGGGGGGGTCTGAAAACTACCATCAACCATCCATC
>JZKD02S2289537.1:932883-954160 GCA_000966675.3 Picea glauca
CATTGATGAAAGCACTAGTGCCTTAGCCGTTTAGATGTGTGCCTTTGTTATCTCTGATTCCCATTAAAGGTAGAACAGTTGGGGGGGTCCAAAAAAACTTGTCAATCATAGATCTGGGCGTCGGCCTCTCAGTCGTTCATTTGTGTGCTATTTTAAATTTGTGAGTGCGAAATCATATTTTCTCCGAAACTTAGGATAAGTGCATCATGTGGGTTTTCCCAAAATTTTCCTTTTTTTCATCACCATGGGGTTAGACATCAAAACTTTAAACCTCAAAGATATGGTTCAACATCGATCATCATGCCTATTTTTATTGGGATAAAGAAAACTACCCTATGCTCTAACCTAATTGCCTATGACAATTAGCCCAGATTAAACTGTTGGACTAGTAAATTACTCTTTCCTGGGGTTATTTGACCAAGATTAGGCAGTTTGGTCAAATTCATTCACTAGCTAACCTAAATCACTTGGCTAAGATTAAACAGTTTAGTCAAGCTTATTCACTACACCTATCAACATCAATTTAAAAGGACTTGGCCATGCTTGAACTGTATGGACCAAATCATTGTTATTGCATGGCGCTCTATTGAATTTCTTTTATGACCTATTTTATTCTTTTTCTTTCTCATTTCTTTTTCTTTTTCTCAAATTATTTGTAGAATGGAAAATCATTTGACAAACAAAAACCCTAAAGAGATAACATTTCATTCACCAGTTGATCCTATAAATTATAGGGTTATAACAATGTGATTGATTGCATGTGTTCTCTTAATGTTTCTAAGTAGATATTAGTATGTTGAATGAATGAGTTGGTTATATTCCATGCATAATCATGAATGATAGTTTATTTCTTTAATAAGTTAAATAGAACTCTCAGTGCACACTTCTCAGATATCTCCTCAATCCTGGGCTAAAAACACCTGAGTATTGAAGTCACCCATTAAGACTATCTTGAGTGAGACTGTGCAATGCACCCTCTGCGTTGCGTTACCTTCTGGTTTACCAAGAAGGTCGATAGTTTTAGAGGCTTTGTTGGAACCCTAGTAGACATGAACCCTAGGTCAATCATATCGAAAGTATAACTCACAAACAAAATAATAACTAACAAATGGTTACATTGTTGTTGGTTCGAACAATATAGGATTGAGTAGATGGGATCTGTTGAAAATTTGTAAGATCTGTGGAAGGTTGGTCAAAAGAATACTGAATCAGACGATGAGAAGGTGAAAATAATGAACCTTTAGAAGGGGATGTTGAGACTGTGGAATCCCACAAAAGCATAGATTGAGAGCTGGATGAAGACAAAGGAGATAGAGTTTTCATAAAAAGATAACAAAAACCATAGAGTAAGACCACGCAAATACCTTGAGAAGTATGTGTTCACCGATATGCATGAAGCATTTTTCTATGATTTTCCACACTTATTGCAAGAGTGGATATTGAGGTTGAAGGATAACCATGTAATAAACCAGATCCAATAGTTAGAGTGGACCCCAGTTCAGATTGATCATTTACAACAGGTGAACAACAAATTCACCTGCACAATAGATTTTTGGCTCGACAGTATTTTCATTGGCTTTATAACAAAATTTGTAGTAGATACAATGAATTCATACAATGCAATAGAGAAATATTTTCTATGAGGACCTCAAGGAAGGTATATTTGATCGCTTTATACTTCTATTAAGATACTGCTCTATAACAAAGGTGTAATGATAATGGAGTCATACAGCTAAACTTCCCTGCGTGCATGGGGGAAGGGGACAAGCACTGACAAAAAGAGGAGAAATGGAAGGAGCAGTGGATAAGGGAAATAAGGAGGAACCCTTGGACCCAATCATGATAGATGATGACCAAATCAAGCGGATCATGGTGCAGTTGGAAAAACACGCAGTGGAGTACCCTACCAATACAATGTGAACACCAAGAAGAGATCCATAGCCACGAGGGAAGGCTTGGAAAGTGATGAAAAAGAGGTAGAGGATCTTCGGGCTATGGATCATATTGAGGAAATACTACGTGCAACATATGAGAGGAATATGAGAGGTCCAAGAGTGGGAAGAGAAGGAAAAAATCCGATCCATATTAATGTCAGTGTGGAACCCATAAACCCATGTGCGACTAATACACCAAAGAGAACACCACTGTTTAGACAACCAAATTTCAGGAGAAGAAAGACAACAGGAAGTACATCTACACAAGGAAAAAAAACTTGAGGAGCCAGTTCAAGAAGCACTAGTAAAGTATCTACACCATGCAGAGGTGGTATTTATGCATTCAGGATGGCAGGACACGATCCCACCATCAGATTACTAGAATTCAAAGGAGAAGCATCAAAGGACCCAAAAAAATTTTGTTTATCTGTGAGAAGATCTAGGGGGAAAATAGATCACAAATGGATATACTAAGCTTGCACAGCTAGTGATTAAACTAAGGGATCACGCACTAGATTAGTATACAAATTTAGCTACAAACAATCCACCAGGGACAACTAGAAAAATTGCGGACATCAAGAAATTGTTGATAAATGAATTTCAAAAGCCAAGATCAGATTTAGTACATGAACGAGATGATGGAAATTCAACAGAAACAAGGAGAATCCATATGGGAGATTGACCAGAGATTCAAGAGACTGAAGGGAAAGTTTAAATATCTCATGATAGATATGCAGTGCAGGCACCTGTTTGTCAATTCATTACTACCACACTTTAAATATCCACTGTGACAACATAAGTTTCATACGCAGGCAGAGGCTTTGCAGGAAGCCCTAAAACTAGAAGAAAACCAATATCAACAGATGGATCCATCCATCGAAGAACTGAAGGAGGATTTGAATAATTTAACGTTCCAGCTAAACCAAAACAAAAGTAAGGACAAAGGAAAAGTCATTTGGTGTACCACATGCAGGATGGAAGGACACTACAAGAAGAAATGTCCAATATTCACGTAGTATATGGTAGCAGGGATGCCAAATCTGTTACCAATAAAAAGACTATGGTGTGAAATATGTAAGAAATCGGGTCGCGATCCATATCACTTCCCAATGATGCAGAACTACCATATAGTCCCAAAGAGTTTATATTGCAACTTTTGCAAGTCAGTGGGCCACGATGACAAATATTGTAGAACTATGGATTTAATGAGAGAGAGGACATCAGATGCATATAATATGCAGGAAGAAATGATAAATGAACAAGATGCACCATAGTTTAACCAAGTTTCATCTCCATACAACACTATGCAACAACAGTATAATACTGCGCAACAACTGTATAATACTACATAGCCACATTACAACACAACACAATATTAGTACAATACCACGCATTACAATCAGGTCCCTCAGTATAACATGCCGAGAGGAGATCAATCTAGCTACAGAGGTGGAGGACAAGCAATAGGAGGATTTGGAAGAGGAAGAGGACCAATGGTATTTCACAACTTTCAGCTACCAAGACATTATGCAAGAGAATGTCAACTTCCACCAACATCTTGTATGTATTGTGGCACATTAGATCATGAAATGGAAGAATGTCCAAAATTACTGGGAAAGATCCAGGAAAATAAGACTCGGAACAATGAGAATGTTCAATGGATCTCATCCAAATAAAGGGATGAAGGATGAAACATCAACATAGTTACGTGCAGAGGATCCAAAACAGGAAATGACGCAGTCCAACAACAACCAGGACAGCACCAATGGGTGAATAAGAACATCGAACCAATGAAGTAGTTCAACACACAAAATGAGAAGGAGATATTTAAGCAAGCCAGACAAGAATTTCTGAAGACTGACATTGTGTCAACTTCAACTGCGCAATAGAATAAGGGGGTACCAAAGTACAAGATGCCTCTATCGTTGGATCATACCAAAGAAATGCAGCACCCGGGACAAGTAAGTACAGTCAAAGGATTTTTACAATCATGTGTAAAACTATTGGATGATCCATCCTCTATCAAAACATTGCAAATTTTATTATAAATATGTAGCATAGAGACAAAAGGAAAACCAGAACAAAAAATAGTTAATCACCTACATACAAGGAGAGGAACAAGTAGGGAGTTTACATTGAATGCCAACATCAGAGATTTCAAAATGGGAGATATCATACTGGATATAGGATATGAAGTCAATGTATTACCCAATAAGACATGGAAATGCATGGGAGAGCCCACATTAGGATACTCACCCGTTTATATGAAACTAGCAAACCAACACAAAGTTCTACCAATTAGCAGGCTGAAAGGAGTGGTAGTAGACTTGGATGGAGTGCGCACTAAAGAAGACTTCGAAGTGATTGAGATAGTGGATGACACAACACCATATCCAACACTGCTTGGCCTAGATTGTGCATTCGATAACCAGGCCATAATCAACTTGAAAACATGAAAAAAGGCATTTGATTCAGGAGAATATAGGGTCATTGCGCAATTAGACCCATCAAAAGGAGAGAGGTTCGTAGAACCCACTTTCTTGGACTTGGAGGAAATTGGCCAGTTGTACAGAATGACTGGACATGATGACGACTACATGAACCCAACTACAGAGGCGATACTTAGTTGGTGGAGCATTACTTCATGTGCAACAGACTCATATACAGGTTTAGAAAACTAGCAACAGAGGCTACACTAAGTTTCCACAATAAGGTGCACAAGAATAGACCATGCAGTAAGATGGGTAGGTACAGAGCTAAGGGAACCACCCAATTTTCATGGATTAAATGATCTAGAAGCATTCTTGACAGTTTATGAAGACGAAGTGTTATAAAATCAGATACTTTTAGCACTTGATATAGTACTCAAGGCCATACCTTCAATATGGTGGGGTGCACACAAGGAAACAATCAAGGATTGGTACCAATGTATGCAGTTACTACACATAAGGTTTGGCGTCGAATAGAGAAGCAACTAGCAGCAGCAGTATGATGGACAGGGGGCACCAGTGGAACACTTATAGAAGTGTAGAGCATTGTGGAAAATGACACTACCAGAAGAATGGCCTCATCACTTTGTACACACATTAGAGGGCATACCGACAAACTTCTATATGAACCAGGAATTGTGCAAAGGAACATCGATCTGGACAGTACTACAACAAAATTTTACAGTCACTTTCTCATTCAAGCATTAGAAAAACAACATAGAAGAAACACTTAAATAGGTAAGAGGGGTGATATTTATTAAGGAAACATAAGTCAAAATCATAACAAAAGAACAATAGTGAAAAAAAAAGACTGTGAAAGAACTGTTGTCATGCTACCATGTGCAAGAAGAAGTACTGGATGAAGACGACCCGCGCGATATCTATATTGAGGAAGATGAAGGAGAAAGAGAAGTGGAAGGTACACCTCTATAATTAGAAGTAATTGTTGCACCAATCAAGGTAAAGAAATTCAACATTGGGACAATCAAGAATCCCAAAATGGACAGCCTTGGAGACTACTAGGATGAACAAATAGTATCAATCATAATAGATTTATTGCGCGAGTACATCGACCTATTCCCAACAACATTCAAAAAAATGAAGGGCATAATAGGAGAGATCAGAGACATGAAGATACCACTCAGAGTTGAGGCAAGACCGATTGGACAATGACCATACAAACTAAATCCAATATATAAGAAGAAATTTAAAGCTGAGATCGATAGAATGCTTGAAGACAGAATCATAGAACCTGTGGAAGAATGAGAATGGATAAGCTCGATGGTAGTTCAGGAGAAAAAACAAGGCATTATAAAAATGCATGCCTACAAGTTGAATGATGCATGCCTACATGACCTGTTCCCTACACCTTTCACAGATTAAGTGCTAGAGAACGTCGGAGGACACGAAGTTTACTCATTCACTCATGGATTCTCAGGTTACCACCAGATCAAGATAGCACAGGAAGACAGGTACAAGACCTCATTTTCTACAGAATGGGGATCTTACCAATACAGAGTCATGTCGTTTGGACTGAACAATGCACCAGTAATATTTTCCAGAGTAGTCATCACTGCATTTAAGAAATTTATCCACCAATTTATAGAGGTATACATAGACGATTGGACAATCTATAGTCTATTGAAATACCATGTAGAGGTCTTGTGGTTAATGTTAGAAATATGTAGGTAGTTTCAAATATCATTAAACATCAAGAAGTGTATCTTTAGAACTCCATTTGGGATACTATTGGGCCATATAGAATGCATGTAAGGTTTACTAGTAGATCCTGCCAAAATTGCAGTAATTGTTAACCTGCCACCACCAAAAATAGTCTGTCAACTAAGAGAGACATTGGGACACATAGGATACGACAATTTTTTTATCAACGGGTATGCGTAGATCACCACGCCAATGGAGAAACTATTAATAAAAGATACACAGTTTCAGTGGAATGAAGATTGTCAACACGGTCTGGACACACTGAAAAAAAACATGTTCACCACATCGATACTAGTATTCCCAGACAGGGAGAAGACATTCCAAGTACATGTAGATGAATTAGCCATATCACTTGGAGTTATTTTGGCACAGTTAGGAGCAGGAGATTTGGATCATCCTATAGCATTTGTGACCATAAAACTACCAGAATCAGAGAAGAAATATAACACTACAGAGAGGGAAGGCCTAGCTACGGTGTATGCACTATAGAAGTTCAAACATTACTTATTGGGAAAACATTTTAAGATGTTCACATATCACTCATCCCTTAAGTACCTAGTCAACAAGCCAATGTTGGGGGGGAGAATTTTTCAATGGTTACTATTGTTTCAAGAATTTGACTTTGAATTCATAGTGAAGCCAAGGAAGTTGAATGCAGGAACATATTACCTATCAATGATCATGAACAGAGAGGAACCTACAAATTTAGAAGACAAATTTCCGAATGCACAACTATTTGCATTCCATATTGTCAATGAATACTTTTCATACATCATTCAATACTTGAGTACAGTAACTACACCAAAGGAATACAACACCGTGTAAAAGAAAAATTTGGTAGTCTGGGCCGCAGAATATCAGCTGATTGCAGGACATTTATACAAAATGGGCATAGATAGCATCTTGAGAATATGTGTTATAGAACATGAAATACCAAGGATTTTAGAAGAATCCCACGAGGGGACACCAGGAGGAAATTATGCAGGCAAAGATACTGCACAAAAGGTATTGCGCGCAGGACTACGGTGGCCGACCATTCATAGAGACTCAAAGGAGTATTGTCAGAGATACGATCTATGTTAGAGAGTTGGTAAACCAAATAGAAGGGATGAGATGCCCTTAAAATGATAGGTAACTTTGGAGGTATTCGAAAAATGGGCAATAGATTTAGTAGGACCAATTAACCCACCAACAAAGAGGACAGAATCAATATACATTATCATCATGATAGAATAGCTGACAAGATGGGAAAAATCAACACTAGTCAAAGATTGCAACATAGAGACAATAACACACTTCCTATTCGAGCAAGTAATCACTAGATTTGGTTGCCCAAGAATTTTGATGAGCGACTAAGGTACTCACTTCATTAACAATAATATTAATGCTATGACTAAGGAGTTTGAAGTCCATCATCAAAAGAGTACACTATATCATCCACAAGAAAATGGAATGGTAGAAGCCTTTAACAAAATCCTTGAAAATGCACTATATAAGATCTGTAACGTCAACAGGGATGATTGGGACCTCAAAATACCAGCAATATTGTGGCCATACAGTACCACATGAAATAATTTAACAGGACAAATGCCATTCATATTCGTATATGGACAAGAAACAGTGGTGCCATTAGAATTTATGGTACCCAGTCTACACGTAGCAACGATTACACACATGACAAAATGAAGCGCAGTATAGGAGAGGCTAAGTCAAATGATGATCATGGAGGAAGATAGGATCCTAACAGGGTTCCACCAACAAGTTCATAAGGCAAGGGACAAATCTTGGCACAACAGACATATCAAGAAAAAAAATTTCAAGGAAGGATACTTAGTGTTGATGTATGACAGTAAATCCATTTAGCATCCAGGAAAACTCAGAATGCACTAGTTAGGACTGTACAAAGTAGAAACTATCACAGATGGGGGAGATATATAGTTGAAGGACTTAGGGGGTGTGGAACTCAGAGGGATGATTAATGGGAGCTGAATGAAGCTATACAATGATAGTCGATCACCCACAACTTGAAATTCACTGCGCCATGGTAAAAAATAAAAAATAAAAAATAAAATAAGAAGCAAGATATCAAATGGTGCCAACAGAGGCACAATGAACCGAAAGAAGAAAGATCACTCACACTCAGAATAAAACCTAAAGATTACAAATCCAATGGCCAGTTCAACATGAAAACAATATGGAATGGCAAAGACAACAAAATAAGTCCTAAGTGACGACGACAAGCATAACTGAATGTCAGAAATGATTGACGGGACGTCACATTAGTCATGCCAACTAGAGATGGTGAGGGAAAGTAATGGAAAGTAAGAAGGAACCATAGGTTCATTGAATCTATAATAAAGGTAATGTCTTTGACAAGATTCACATGATGCCCATACAAAGCAAGGACGCGGGAGAAAAAATATTATTGCAAAATTGGAAGAGGTAGAGAGCGATAGAGCATATGAAGCATAGAGCGAAGGTTACAATGGTTGCAGAGCCTACTGAGCTTGGTGGATGATCAAATTTTACCACTATGGAACCACCAAAACATGGAGAACCGATATAGACAGCCATACAACTTGTAGTTAGGACCAGAGAACAAACATAATTGCAAGGAAATGAATAACAACCACCATAAGTAATTAATGTGGATGAAATCTCATCGTCGGATACCACAATGGGAAGAGCTACACACATCTAAGAAGAAAACCAGTAGAAAACACCAATGTGCATGGACATTGATATGTGAAAAGTGGGGCAGGGTTGAAAAAATACAGAGGTGGGAAACCAAGTGCAACCAAAAAACCCTGAAGCAGCCCTGAGAGTCAATGGGATGACTCCAAATCAGGAAGAAGCAGCCGATCCAAAAGAGTCACAGACAACCATGTCAAAACACCTACAGGAGGGAGCAGTGGATGATGCCACTAGCCAACAAGAACAACATGCCGAAGAATGAACAACGAAGGTTGGAACCTTGAGTCATCCACCACCATGAAAAGACAAGTAGAAGGTACCTAGGTCACCACATAGAGAACCCCAGCAAAAATTGTTTTTCCATGCATACCAGAAGGGGTACGTGTAAAAGAAGATTTGTTAGGTTATGTAGAAAAATTAAGGTACTCATACCATGATGTAACGAACATGGACAAGTTAATGGAGTTCACTAAGCAAGTCTACCTACAGACTGTGGGTGTAGACCCCTTTGGGGAACCGATTCATAAACCAGTCTAGTGGGCAACATGAACGGATAAAATTTGGATTTTAGGTCTGTTGGACCTACCACACTTTGGTAGAGGCCAGCATACAAACATTTGCGTCAAGTAGTTGATGATGGTCACAAATGGTGAAGATCTGTGGCTAGACAAGCTCGTCTCAATAGACATAGAGCTCATTGTGTACATCACAAAGATGCCATCATGGGGCATGGATTCCTCATTGTTTCTCAAGGAAAAATAAAAGGAGAAAGAACTCGCTGAGGATATGAAAAAGAAATATGGAACCTAAAGGGACACGTGTAGAATCATTATCAAGAGGATTAGTGACATCGAGATCAGAATGGCCACAAAAATTATGTCCTGCAAACTGCTAAGAAAATGCCACAAGTAGTAAGTCCCAACTAGGGTTGTCACAGGTGTAGCACAGTGTGCCTAGGGCACCACAATCAGCTAGGACCCTTATCTATTGAATCTATTTCTAGATGACTGCAAGGATTCATAGGATATGGGGACATAATTTCCTTACTCATGGTTGATCATTCTGATAGCCATTATGGGATGGAAGGAACCAAACTATGCATTTTTCACCACCATACCCAAACCTAATCATGGAGCAAGATACTTGTCGCTTGGATCTGCTTCGAACGCCAAGAATAGAAGAATGAATGCATCCAGATTTGAAAGATATCTTTGCGACTTACAAGAGACCATCACCAACATTTGGAGGATAAACCACATGTTGTTGCAAACTATCAGGTCATAGATAGCTTCTAGGCCACTAGACATGCAATGTGGATCCAAGCCTGGAAGGACCCCAACAGACAATAGATACAACTACATTATTGCATCACAGAGGGGGACATATAAATGGTCATCAATAATTGGGAAGATGAATGGAGGATTCCAACCCTCACTTGAGACATACCTACAATGGTAGAGAAGGAGGAAGAAGGACCAGAACATCCACATGTTGAGGAGGTAGGGCAGGAATAGACAAAGTCCCAGGAAGTCTCAATGCCCAAGAAGCCAAGGATGGGCTAGACGAAACCGAAGCAGAAGAAAGGGGGGACATCCAAAATAGGAGTCCAAACAAGGAAGAAGAACAACACATAGGCACCACAAGTGCAACAAACACAGGCCAAGGAAGCACAAGGACTACAACAAGTTATATTCCACAACAACCAAGCTAATATAAGTGGATAGCCACTCATATGGGGGGTGCGTGCAAGAATATGAAGGCACATAGAACACCTCCAAAATACACCATCACCAAGGATGACGCAGAAATGGTGGCCCAAGTAGTCCAAGATCGCATGTTTTAGGATTTTGAGAATGTTGCACACCAAAGTGATAGAATGGAAGAATAGATGGCATACATGACACATCTCCTCAGGAAAATCGAGGAAGCGAATGAAGCCAACAACAGTGTAGAAGGGGGTCTATCTGCATCACAGACATGAGGAGAACCGGGAGCAAGCGAGCAGGATATAGTCCAGACGATACCACAACCGAGCTCAATGTTTCACATCACATGCAAAATTCTACACATGGACAAGATCATGGGACAAACACCTCTCAAATACTTGGCTCAATTGCAGTTGGTATTGTCGCAGATACCAACCAAGGCCTTATACAAACTGGAGGTCAACGTTACACAAGAAGTTGATCCGGATTATTTTCGGCATGAAATACGAGTGGAGATATAATAAAGAAATGCATAGAGATATTGAAGATATTCAATAATATAACATAAATATATCAGAGATGCAACCATAAACACATATATACAGTAATACACGATTTCTATTAATCAAAGAAATGTACAGAGACTGTAAAAATACAGAGTGAAAGACTCACTAGAATGGTGGTAGCTTATCTCTGAGAAGAGATGTGATGGCTACTTGCATTCACAAGAATATGATTATTACAATGAGGCTCTAAGGGCCTTTTTAACATAAGTAAAATCCAAAACCCTAACCCCAGAAGATGAAAAGCCAAAAGGTTTGCGGGCCCCGATGGGGGTAGTTGATATGTCAACTTCCTAAGCGTGTAACTTTAGCATATGATCTCTGTTTGGGGTGCATGATAGCTCGTTGGAAAGCTCTATCTGAGAACTACAAATTTTGGGTGCACAAAATGATCTATGATCCATGTTGCTCCCCATTTTCTCAAAAAACATTGTTTAGGGCCTCAAAATGACCCCGGAAGTTAAAAACTGCTTAAAATAGTAAATTACCAAAATTGGCAAAAACATGTTTTGGGCTAGTTGGAGAAGGTGGGTGGCCATCGATATCCACCTAGATCAATCCTCCCTCCTTAGGAGGAAATGGTATCCATTGCGTTGAGTTCTCGGGGGAGAGGGGAAAGCGATTACTGAATTTGAATCTTGGTGATCTGCTTGCCTTGCTGGAGAAGTGGTGTTGCTTAGCTTGTTGAAGGCTATCACAAACCTTTGGAATTTTTTAACCAGTCTGGATATTTTAGATGATTGTGTAGAAGGAATCTTTTTTCTTTGCTGCAACCTTGTCGACCTGCCTCGGTTGGATAGAATGTGCTTGGGCCGAAGTTGTGGTGGTTGCAGTATCCTTCTGTTCACCTTTTGAACAGATTATGAAGAAGTTGAATTTTGTAGTATGAGATACTACCTTGCGACATTGTTTAGGTGGGGCAGTAGTTGGAACTACCTCTGGTATTCTGTAGAGATGACCCCCCAAAGTAACAATGACACTACGGGGTCGAGACTCACAAATAGCATGGTGATTTCACATATATGGCTGGCCCAAGAGAACATCATAAACATCCAGTGGGGAAACATCACATAATACCTCATCCTTGAAGGGATGGATGTCGTATGACAATCGACACTACTGGCTGACACGAAGATCACGTCCTTGGCGAAGCCACCTGCTGTTGTATGGTTGCAAGTGTGGTGTTGTAAACAATCACAATTATTTGATGACCTTTGTTGAGATGAGGTTCTTCTGGCTTCCATTATATACAATATAATGTAGTGGGCCCCCCTTCACCCACATATGTGAATGAAAAAGGTGTTCCCCCACTTCAGGATCTGTTGGTTCTTCTGGTTGAATTGTTGCGGTCATGACAATAGCATTGGGGTCTGTGTTGATGATCTGTCTTTTACCATTATTTTCATAATTATATTCTGAATCATGGTTTGGCTCCTTGTCTTTGATCTCAGCCACCAATGATTGTTTGAGCAATATTCATTGGTGTTGTGCCAGGGGATTTTGTGGAAATTGCACCATTTTTTGGTGTCCTTCTTTGTCTTTCCGTGACCCTTATTTTCCTGTGGCTTGGACTGGTTTTCAAGAGACTGTTTGTTAGGGTTTTCTTTGTCATACTTTGGTTGTTGTGGATTTTCAGACCCGAACTCCCATTTTTTTTGGTGCTTAAATTTCTACTCGATTTTAACAACATATCGATAAGCAACACTGAGTGATGAGATGTCCAGAAAATCCATTTTAGTTTTGATGTATCTGTGTAGAGCCCCATGGTATTTCAGAACCAAATGTCGTTCAGAGTCTTTGATACCCAACTTGGTACACAAGGTATGGAAGGTATTGGTGAACTCCAAAACAACTTGGCCCCTCTCTTGCCACAATGTGGTCCATCTCATGTATTGGTCATCATAGTTGCCAACAGGGTAGTACTGTTCCTTTACCGCATCCACAAAAAAATCCCAAGTGGGCTCGGCCCCATATATTCCAGACTCCTCTATGGAACTTTTCTCCCAGTAAGTTTCCCACCAATGTTTGACATGGGGGAGATCCTTAAGGAGTGAGAAGGTGATCTTTTCCTTGTCGAAAAAATTATGAACATAGAAATAACCTTCTAGTAGATTTAACCATTTATCTAGGGCATCTACATCTATTTGAACTTCAAATACGGGAATATCAAAATTAACATGTACCTTGAAAGGTGAGGTGCCTCCAAAGTGGCTGTTTGATGAATATGCGCCTGATTCTATCAAGAGGCATTGAAGGATGTGGGAAAAATTCTCCATCATTTCATCCCCCTGTCGCGTGAGAGTTTTCTCAAGCAATAGATTGATAGGATTGTCTGCTCCATCGTTTTTATTTTCTTCTACCATTGAGGGTTTCTTGGGTGTGCGATAGATATTTTACTCAAGAGAGACAAGCTCGAGACCCAACTTGCTAAACTCAGACCTCGTCGAGGACATGCACTGAAAACGATCAAGAGCAGCCTGCTTTGATACCACTGATCTTAATTATTTTCGATACGAAGTGAGAGCAGAGATATAATAAATAACTGCACAAAGCTGTTGCGGATAATCAATAATATAAAAAAAATGTATTAGAAATGCAACCATAAACACAAATATACAGTAATACATGATTTCTATTAATCAAAGAAATGTACAGAGACTATAAAAATACAGAGTGAAAGACTCGCTAGAATGGTGGCAGCTTATCTTTGAAAAGAGATGTGACGGCTACTCGAATTCGCAAGAAGATGATTATTACAATGAGTCTCTAAGGGCCTTTTTAACATAAGTAAAATCCAAAACCCTGACCCCGAAAGATGAAAAGACAAAAGGTTTGCGGGCCCCGATGGGGGTAGTTGATACGTCAACTTCCCAAGGGTGTAACTTTGGCATATGATATACGTTTGGGGTGCATGATAGCTCATTGGAAAGATCAACTTTTGGGAGAGAAAAATCGACCTACGATCCATGTTTCTCCCCATTTTCTCAAAAAACATTGTTTAGGGCCTCAAAATGGCCCGAGAAGTTAAAAATTGCTAAAAATAGTAAATTACCAAAATTTCCAAAAACATGTTTTGGGCCAGTTGGAGAAGGTGGGTGGCCACTAATATCCACCTGGATCAGAAGCACAGTATCTCACATGCACAAATATAGCAGAATCGAAAAAGGAAAAATAAAAGCGGGAGGAACTGGAAATTGTATTCGAGCAGGCTAAGATTGATACCAAGGAAGAGAAGGAACATGTGAGGGGACTCGAGCATAAAGTGGACGTAGCCTACGAGAAGATCCCAAGGACCGCGTAGGTGGTCGAACTCATGGAAACAAAAAAGATTGATCATATTTTCCAAACAATTAATCAATACCAACAGGAGATCGAGAATATTCATGAGCAACTCACACCTACTACTGCACCAGAGGTAAGAGAGAAAAGGAAGTAGGAGGAAATAGAGTAGATACAGGAGATATAACATAAAGTCCATATAGTGGCCAACTAGTTTGACAAAGAAACACAACTCTAGATGAAGCTAGAAGAGGATCAACAGGTCCAATAGTGGGACCAGGAGGAAGAAAGGATAAGCGCATCTATCCAAGACCTCAAGCAGAGGTAGAAGACAATGTCCATGACAGAGCATGTCAAGGGGACATAATACATGAATAAAGTATAGGCAGAACTCATAACTACGCAGACACAGAAAAAGGAGCATCAAGCTCAAATGGAACCACTCGAGGAGTGAGCAACAGAGGTCATCGTACAGGAAGAATAAGAAAAAACATATATGGAACAAACCCAGGCAGAGTGCATAGGAATGATCACCGATGACATTGCAGTGCAGGCATTGGAAGCACTCAAGGAGAAGACCACGTAGGCCCAAATGCACGGAATAGAGCCAAGGGAGAAGTTCCAAGTGACCACTAGGGATATCGGCGGAGAATATAGAGGTTAGGTGGCTTGGGACGAGCCACATGTCAGTATTGGGGGCCTGTTGGAAGTAGGCCAAAGAGGAAAGAAAGGCTATTTTGGGAAGGAAGGCATGCATGAGGAAAGCGACAACTATAAGGAAGAGAAACACGAATGCATGCATGGAGAACCATTCCACCATTAAATGTTGTAGAGTCTAATTAGGCCTCTAAGGAGGGTTTGGTTCCTATTGTTGAGATAAAGGGGCTTCAGACCCCTCAACAGAACTTTCCACAGAACTCTTTGCTTCCCCTCTCTTCAAATATTTGTGTTTTGTACCCCCTTCATGTCTTTATGGGTCTCATCAAGGATATTTCATCACTCACAAAACCATTCATGTTGAGTACCTTCAGCCGCAAACATTCATTGCTATGTGGCATGGCCTCAACATGGTCTTCCATATTATGCCTCCAATGGCTTATAAGTTCATTTATGGGCCTGAGCATATAAATGGGCTCTCCTTTGTCTAAACCATTAGGATGTGTAGTGCCTTGTACATAGGTGTGTGGTGTGAGTGCTATTTTTTTTATGTACATCATATCCAAAAAGAAAAAGAAAAACATTTTATTTTTAGGATTTAACTATGTGTTCGGACCTTGGAATCTAGTTTACGTGTGTTCACAAGATTTTAGGTACATTTGTAATATGTGGACATCTATTTAACTTGAGGTACGTGTCTCTTAACTGGCATATAGGGAGAGGTTTTTCCTTTCATTTTCCCCTTTGCATTATTAAATGTCCATATTTCCATCACTATACCTTAGGTCTCCACCATTTTCATTATTTAATGATTATATTTTATTGTCTCTTCCATCTTGTTGTTCATTGTTGTTACACCATTTTCTTCCATTTCTTATTGCATCACAAATTTATTATATTTCTATCCGATTACTTTCTTCCATTTTCAACACCCCTCGACAAGAACTATTGTTATGAGTGGTCATAATTTGCCACATCCTTTTGCATTCCATTTATTAAATTCATGTTCCTTTCTCTTGGAACTTCATTTCAATCCACTCATTCTCTCTAGTTGAGCTTACTATTACCCCTTTCTCCCACTCGGTAACCATCCATGACAAGGGTACACCTTGGAGTCTCCTTTAAGCTCTTTTCAAACTCCCTAAACATAAAAAGTTTGTTGAGTGATATTGTTTTCTTTCACACTGATTAAATGGATTTGAAGGTACATATATTCATTGTTGTTTTACCCCTTTCGGACCAGATGGATTAATTACAAAAAATGAATACTCTACTCACCCTCGACTAGAAGAGTTCTCCTTTGTATTTTTTTACAATTTTTTGGACTTAGGAGACTAATTTTATGAAAAAGAAAACCCTTATAGTCTTCTTTGTATTTTTAGTCTCTCTAAATATGAATTAACAAAATGAGCACTATTCTCTATCCCCGACTCACATATAAATCCACAAGTGAGAAAGTCAAGCATACTTTTATTTTATTTCGCGATCGTTAAACATGAAGAAGGAAAAAGAGTGGGGTTGTTTTTCTATCTATTCATATTCGAAAATGGAAGTCATCTTTTGATTCACCCTTAAACAATTCACTTATTTTTCATCCATGTACAACAATTGGGTTATACATTGTCTTTGAATCATTACCATCTCCGTGAGTTATTGAACTCCACCGACTGGTTACCCTTCCAGTCATCTATCACGACTGTTTTGGTCCTTATAAAGTCAATGCTGCCAAGTCAAGTTATTTTTCGTGCTTTTTTTATCAAGGGAAGTTATCCTATTTCATCCATTTTTAGTCTTTAAGTCCATTCATCCTAACCATACTTGCATCAATTGTGCTCTAATTACACTCTTCACACCACTTACCTTTATATGTTTCATGTCAATTGATGGGGGATACATCAAGGACCTAATTCGATGGATTTCATTATGTCGACTCCATATCATTATCTAGGTTTGAAATCAAGAAACCAGTTGGTACCCTTGGATTTGCAGACATCAGTGGAAGATTCCCTTGCATTTCAGTAGTGGGTTTACATCATTGGATCTTGTTGAATGAATCTAAAAGTGTTCGAACTCAACTCAACTATTAACACTCATGATATTTTACTGGGTATCTTGGGGTTCATCTTAATCATCAGTGGATTCCCTCGCATTTTTTAATAGTCTACGTCAATGACCGGTATTTAGACAGTTTATACCATGCTCGACTTTTGGATAGTTGGTTTGGAAAGTTTTTTTTCATTGATGTTGACCCTTGGAGAAGTTCGAAATCCCTAGATATGTCGACAATATATTTGGATGGTTTATTTTCAATTGTATGGTTGTGATTGTCAGTAATTTGATTGATGCCATCCCTGGAAGAAGTGTGAGAGACGGGTGTAATTTATGAAGTCTACAAGAAGACCCTAAGGTGTGGTTGTGGAACCTGAAGTTGTTTGATTAATTTTAATGTGAAGGATAATGTAAATGTAGGTAACATAATCATGGATGGATAGTTCTCATCATGTTGTTAACAACAGTAGGTGGTACACCACGTGGTTCCTCACAGTTGAAGAGATATGACCTCATGAAGTTGGAATCCTTGAATAATGGTTAAGAATCCCTAAGAAATTAAAAATTCATTAATTAAGGGAAAAGTGGTTGTAACAAGAAAGTACAGGTTGAACCTAAAATTAATAAAAAGGGTAAAACAATTATGACCCTAAAATGAGGAAAAAGGGTAAAACAATGATGACCCTAAAATTAGAAAAATGGGTAAAACAATTATTACATTAGGAAAAAATGTAAAACAATTATGACCCTAAAATTAGGAAAAAGGGTAAAACAATTATTACCCTAAAATTAGGAAAAAGGGTAAAACAATTGTAAGAAGAAATTAATTAAGGGTAAATTGGTTACAACAAGAAATTAGTTAAGAGTAAAGTGGTTACAACAAGAAATTAATTAAGGGTAAAGTGATTGAAAAACAATCACATGGAAGAGTATAAATACACATCAAGAGTTTGTATTTCTTACACACAAGTTAATTGAATATCTATCTAGTGAACACTTAATCTATTGGTGAATCTCAGGTAGTAGGGATGAGGTAAAGAAAATGGGATGCTTGTTTCAGGTTGGTCTGAGATCTGATGCAGTAAGGTTTCTTCAGGATTAAAGGTATGTCTATATGCATGTTTTGAAGGTTATATCATTGTGGTAGTATGGTAAATGTGAGGTATATTTTGGTGATGTTATGGTGCATGGTTTATGGGATATCGTTTGGTATATGGTTGAGTCATATCATGGGTGATATGGCACATGTTTGAGGTACATAGCTTATGGATGTTGGCACATGTTTGGTACATGGTTTAGATGCATACCTTGATGATGTTATGGTACATGTTTGGTGACGTTAGTATATGATGACACACATCCTGGTGATGGTTTGACTCATTCTTTAGCACATGGTTGAGGAACATATATTTATTATAATATGGTGCATTATTAGAGGAACACGTTGATGATTGTGGTACATGTTTTGTGCATGACTAGAGGCATATTGTGGTGATGTTTAGCATATGGTTTGACATATGATATTGGTGATTGTGGCATGATTTTTGTGTAGTTGTGAGTGGATATGGTTGATGATGAAACAATGGAAGTGATAGGTTGACAATGGCATTGATTATGGTAGTGACAAGTTGGTCTACATTTATATTTCTGGGTGGTAGGATGGGGTAATGAAAGGGGTTTACAACTTTATTCTGGTTGGTTCTGGAGAACATAGGGAGTTGGATCTTCCTTCAGGTTAGAGCCTAAAAATCAGGGGGTTGTAGCCTCCTTCTGGTTGGAGCCAAATAATTCAGTGAGTTGTAGCTTCCTTCAGGTTGGAGCCTATAAATAAGGGGTTAGGGCCTCCTTCCAGTTGCAATTGGAGAATTAGGAAGTTTGTGCTACCAATGAATGTAATCTTGATATATATAAGAAATCATTTCATGTTTTTCTCCCATTTGAGTTTCCACGCAAATTCTGGTGTATTGTATATCTGTGCTCATTTGCTATGAACTATTGATTTATATTGTTGATGATATATTGAATGCTAATGATAAATTGTTGAGCACTTCTAATAAAGTTGAAGAATATATATTGTGGTTAAAAGTGGTAAAGTGATCATACTGATTCACCTCCCCCCCCTCTGAATATTCTAACAATTGGTATTAGAGAAGGTCCTTCAAGAAATATTCTAACCATTGGAAGAAGATCATGGAATACACTAAGATTTGAGCACCAATATTTGAGGGTCAGAACTATGCCTTATGGAATAAAAGGATGAAAAACTTCTTACGGGCATAATGATTTGATGTTTTTTAGTCAGTAGTAGATGGATATATAGCACCGACCACTCCCCTAAATGATAAATATGGAAATAAACTTAGTGAAAATAATTCAAAGGATAAAGGCACCATTTTGATTAGTATGAATGATTTAATATTTGTCAAGGTCATGCATTGTGATAGTGGAAAGGATATTTGGGATAAAATTCATAATATTTACGAAGGAGATGCCAAATTCATAGGGGACAAGATTCAAACTTATAGAGGAAAATCTAAACAACTGAAGATGAATGAAGATGAAGATATTGCATCCTACTTTCTGTGAGTTGATGAAGTAGTGAATCCTATTAAAGGTTTGGGAGAAGAAATGAAAAAAAAAATCATTGTTCGAAAGGTACTAAGCTCTCTACCAATGAGATTTGATCTAAATATTTCATCCCTATAAGAAAGACAATACCTAGCTACGTTGAGCATGGATGAGATACATGGGATATGTTGGTCCTAATGTCTGAACCTGATTGCTAAAGGGAAAAGCTAGGCCACCTCAAGTTTGTAATGGTTGTTTTTTTACAAGTAGGTTTTGTTGGTAATATTAAGGACATTTTTTCAAAGATGGTGCTCTGTTAGGAAAGGTCACATAGTATAAAAGTAGGTTCTCCTTTGCTAATGGTATGGGTATTAAATGGAAATTGAGGGTATGAAAAGACAAACATAGAAAACAACAATAAGAAATGCAATGAATCACTTGTTGTGTGAAAATTAAGACCTAAAATAATATCTCAGGACTTAGACAAACATCTAGATGCAAATCATTCAACAAGTTGCAAAATAGTGGATATTTCATTGAACAATCGTTGTATAACAGCTTGCATAATCAACAAAAGATAAACTAAAACTATAGCTGAAAGAATAAGGAAATGTACATTGTACACATCACAAAATCTATATTCAAGATAAGAATTAACACATAAATATTTGAGTAGGAGAAAAAAATTGTCATAAACATAGATTCACTACGTAGAAAACTTTACAATTAATTGAGCAGGTCCAATTCTTCTACTACTTCTACTTTCCTTCCAAAAAATCCCAACTTTAAAACATACAAAGACTGCATATTTAACATATTTGCAGAGGTTCTCATCCCTCTGGGACTGAGATCAAACTCTGGATAACTAATTGTAGAACAAATTATTAACTAAAACATTTGCATGGAGTACAACATGTATACTTCACACTAGGATTTGTCAACAAGAGTGGTTCTTATTACACACAGAAGACCACTCATTTATTTAATCTAAAATAATCCTGGAATTGATCAACTAAAAAATGCTACTGTCTCTGATACTGAACTGATGCATGCGTTGTATGAACTATGATTGGTAAAAAAACTAGGAGTGATAACACAAGGTTCTGTGTCGAGTCCTAGCATGCATGCATGATGTTTGATGATTCTGGAGGGTAACAACATGGGAATATCTTCACTTTATCTCCTTCTTCACTGAATTTTTGGAGAGTTCTATAACTGAGATCGAGACATAACTCTCTTTCTGTAACAAAGCTTTGGACTTTAATTGCACTTTGTATCGACTCGTTAGCTACCATCTATACTTTCAAAAATCTTTTATGGAAAGGTCATCATCCCAACGGTTTTGGAGGGAGGCATGGATTCAAGCGTCCAATAGGAGATGATACGAGTTGATGTGGACTACGTGAATGCAATTGACGTGGAGAGAGGAAACGAGAATGTGAGTGGAGGTGAGTGGAGGTGACATGGAATGACATGTGGGAAGGAGGTGATAGGTGGAGTGGGGTGAGAGGAGGGTTAGATACATAGGAGGTGATGGGATTATGACTGGAAGATAGGTGTAAGGTGGTGACAGATGGGATTAGTGAGTGGATATGAGTGGAGGATAGATGGCATGC
>JZKD02S2289537.1:954210-967925 GCA_000966675.3 Picea glauca
TATTACATCAATGTCAGATATTCACCATCCATCGATTCAACCCATTGTTTGCGCATATTTAAAGTCTGACATGGTGTGATCTGATGTTCTACTACCTTCTGTGGAAGCTTACTGAGCTTTCAATGGATTTTGCGAACCTACATATCTTCTGCACACACATGAAAGACTCAGCGGACCTGCTACATGCTCATTTAGTGGTATATATGATGATGACTATTCTAAACTCAAACCAGAACATGTGACCATCTATCAAAGGCAAAATGATGGTGTGAATAAGCAAAAACAAACATGGGCCATGAAGCTAAATAATTAAAAAATAGAGAATGAGCTAAGCAAGCAACCACGAAAATCAAAATTGATGAATGTATGGGTTAAAGGAGGGAAAAGGGCAGGGGTGCAGACCTAGGTTATAAAATTAGCTCCAATTGGGGATAGATCATCCCTGTGAGGTGATAAGAACTATAGATCAGTACCTTGTTATTAAATAATTGTTTTTACCCTCCATTACTTACCTCTATTTCTGTTTGCCAAACTTGTGCATCTGCTATTGTCCCTCAGCCATGTATCTTATTGAATTGAAAACTAAAACTACACCCTAGTGCCTTTTTTGGGATATGGAGTCTTTATTCACACACATCTAATTAATCAAATGAAAAAATAAAAAGGAAATCATCTATGGTACAAGGGGGACTTTCTCTCATCCTTAAACAAAATAGTGTTTCAGGAAGCACCCATTTATTGGGCCTTCGAAGATCTTTGTATCATATATATTTTCCAGGATAAATGTGTTATTGTCCAAAACCTCAACCACCTTAAAAGGGCCAAACCAGAGGTTTTTCAAACTTATCGTGCTTGGACTTATCATCCCTTTTGGAATCCCACCTGAATACTAGGTCACCCTTTTAAAAGATTTCCTTCTTGGGTTTCTTGTCGAAAGTTGATTTGATATTGTTCTTGTATGCTTTTGTCCTTTGATATAATGCTTCTCTCTTTTGTTGAACTTGTATAATTTTTAATATTCTCCTTTGGATGCCATTTGTCTCCTCAATCCCTTCCTGTAAGAATTTTAGGACTGGTATACCAAGATGAGTGGAAAATCAACGTCTATTCCATAAACAAGATGAAATGGAGAGGTTCCCAAATACTTCTTGTTGTTGACTCTGTCAACCCACAAAGAATACTTGAGTTTAGAGTCCCATGATTTCTTGTTTTCAGTCAACAACTTCTTGATAATCCTGATGAGAGTTTTATTTGATGATTCTACCAACATATTCCCCTGAGGGTAATAGGGTGCAGAATGTGTCGAGGAAATATTATGACTACCACATAAGTCAATCATGGGACTTGAATTCTTGGGCATTGTCTGTCATAAGATTGTTGGCGCAACCAAATCTCGCAAAAATATTAGTTTCTAGGAAACTCATGATCATATTGTCAGTGGAATTCCTGGTGGGCATAGCCTCGATCCACTTGGTGAAATAGTCTGTGGTAGTACAAATCCACCTATGATTCCCACTGGAGGGTGGGTTTATCTCACCTATAAAGTCTAACCCCGATTGTTGAAATGGACCACTGACAGCGATAGGTTTTAGGGGCAGTGATAGTAACTTCTATTTTCTTGCAAGTATATCACATTCATTGTAGGCCCTGACAATAGAAAATACACCAAAGAAAAGGGTGGGCTAGTAGTACCCTTCCCTTAGTATATTGAGATATGTGGCCTTCTATTGATGGTTTCCTCCACATACTCCTCTATGCATTTATAATGTGACTTGTTTGGCTTCATTTTCATCTAGGCATTTTAACAGGATGCCAACATGATCCCTCCAATACAAGCTTTGGCTTGAAATGCAGAATTTGATAGCCTTCAATTTCAGAGACCCGACCTTTGTATTATTGACATATGGTGGACCTTCCAAATGTTGCAGAAAATAAATGATGTTTTTATACAAAGGTAAAGAGTAGTAGTTTTCAAATACATGTAAGCTGTCTTGTCCAGGCTGCACGAGGGGTGCATTTGATTAGCTAAAGATTTGATGCAATTCTAGCACCTTACAAATTGTTTGTGATAAAAAATTGGAAATTCCTTATCCTTTGATCAGCTTGGTGGGTGTTATGTGTAGGTCATACTCCAATAGTTTGAAAATCCACTTCCCTCTTTTTCCCTCGCTGTCTGGCTGGACCATAATCTCTTTGACACTGCTACTAGGAACAAAGGTTGTTATGCTAGACTGTAACACATAAACCCTGAAGGATTTGAGTGCTTTGACTAGGGAATAAGCCTGCTTATCTAATATATCATACTACAGTTCAACATCTTGGAGATCTCTACTAAAAAAGGCTATGGGTTGTTCATGACCTTCTTCATTTTTATGCAATAGCACAACAACAATGGTATCCTCTGAAGCAAAAGAGAATATGAAGAAATGTTTGGTATAGTGAGGGTTGGATAATACATGAGCTTCAAATAAATCCTTCTTGATCCTTTGGAATGTTGATTTTTCCTCTAGTGACCATTTTATCACAACATCTTTCTTCAACATGTTAGTGATAGGCTTCATAAGTTCCGCAAAATTTGGCACAAAACGTATGAGGAATTTTATCTTACCAATAAAATACTGGACAACCTTTTTATTTCTGGGGATCTCAATCTCTTGAATGACACAAACCCTCTTTGGATCAATTTTTATACCTCTTGTTGATATGATGTGGTCGAGGAGCTTTCCTTCTAGCATGGAAAAGTCAGACTTCCTAGGATTCAGAGATATTCCATATCTCCTGCATTTCTTGAAAACCTGCTCCAAATGTTGCAAATGTTCATCATTAGACTTGGAGAAAATGGTGATGTCATCCAAGTATATAACCATAAATTTTTCCTTTTCCCCCACAAAATCTATGTCCATGGCCCTCTAAAAAGTCGCTCTTGCATTCATCAGCCCAAAAGGCATCTTGTCTTACATGAATGCTCCCTATGGGGTGGTGAATGTTGTTTTTTATTTATCTTCCTCACACACTACTATCTGGTTATAACTAGAGTACCCATCTAACAAGGAAATTCTATTTGCACCTACCACCCTCTGAAAATATGATCCATATTGGGGAAGGGGTAATTGTCCTTCAGAGAATACTTGTTGAGATTTTTGAAATCAATGCACAAGCATATCGGTTAGCAATAGAAGTTACCTTTAGATTGCATTGAAGGTAATCCCAGTACCCATCAATTTATATGTCACAAGTAATTGTGTTTTGAGTGGTAACATGGAGAAAACTCAATAATATTAGCGTTCTAACTCAGAAATCTGAACTAACATGCACCATCCATTAAGGTCTTGAATCAACTTCAGTTAGTAAGTTGGATTAAGGGTGATTAGGAGGAATATTTAGTGATAAAGGTGTAGAGGTCCTCTATGAACATCATATTTTCTAGCAGCCTAAGGAGGAAAAACTTAAACACAAGGTCCTCTTGGATTCAAATTTCAAGGAAGCTGAAAGAAATCATAAAAGTACTATAATCAAACATTTATCATAATACAATTACAACAATCGATGTGAATCAATCAAACATGAACTCTCTCAATATTAGAGGAAAATAATATGGAGTAAGAAAGATGACTTAGATTAACCAAGATGTCTCAAAAAACAAATACATAACTAGAGAACCAATTGTTCTCAATCAAAATGTTACAATAGAAGGGAGTCTAGATCAACCATTCAACCTTAACAAAATATCAAAATTGCCTATATATACTAAAATGATGCAACCACTAGGAATGTGATCAAATCACTACCTTCAAAGCCTTTAGTCGATGCTCTCTCTGTCAAGTTGTGTAGACCTCATTATGTCAGATGCCAGCCATGCATATTTATGTGCTTTATAGGAAAAATTGCCCATAAGGAAGCTTCAGATCATAAGTGTGCCTTCATGGTTTCTCTCTACAAAGTTTCCATATATGGGATGAGGTGAGTTCTCAAATGTTTCCCACAATCTTCAATAACTGTCTTCATTTGGATTAGGACTAGGCCTGAGACCCATAATTGTTCTCAGATAGTGCCAATGACTTATGCGAGTTCATCCTGACACCTCGAAGCCATGAATGGTATTTTTTTGTGACCAATGTGAGCTCTGCATGTGGCAGTATGATAGCGTATGTGAATGGGTGATGTGGAGCGAGGTGCTTGGAAAAAACTCGCATGGCCCAATGAGTGAGTGACGATCATGTGGAAGGAAGCAATTGGGGGAGCGGAGCCTGGGACGAGTTTGGGGTGGCAAGGGAAAGGCAGAGGTGGCAAAGGAATTTTGGAGGTGTGATAGGTGGGGAGGAGGTGACATGTAAGGGAGAGTGGAATGTGTGTGGGATAGGTGTCGGGAGGTGAGAGGAGGTAACGGGAAGGGATATGTGATAGGTGGAGAGAGGGTTCTTGAGCTGCTTAGGCCTCCAATTTTTTCATTTTCCCTCTGGAAATCATGGGTAGAATGCCACATGATTTACACCATAATGCTCTTGAGGGTAAACCTTAATTTCTGTCTGATTCTTAAGAAACATTCTGCAGATCCTTGTGTTAACATATAGGCTCCATGAGGGATAAAGACCTCCTTGTGATGCTCTAAGAACTCCTTTTGCATTCTCAGTGCCTTAGTATTGGGTTGCAGAGTCACTTATAAAAACCAAAACAAAAGAAAAATTATATTTACAATGACACGAGAAGCCAATCATGGCTTAAGTAAATTTTTTTTTTCAGAAAATACCCATTTACAAGGCTACCAAAAACTTCAGCATCCTCCTAATCCTGCAACTTGTAAGTGTTATTTGAAACAACTTCAGAAATTTTGAAGTGGTTGATCCATAAGGCCTCAAATTTACCGTGCTTGCCTTTGTCTTGCCTAGGTGCATCCCATTTAAGTACTAGATCTCCCAGTTGGAAATCCTCTTTGTTGACCTTTTTGTCAAAATATTTCTTGATCTTCTATTGATGGTCATGTGCTTTGTCCAGTAGCTACTCCCTAGTCTGTTGCACTTCTACCAGTTGTTGTATTCTTCTAATCATATTATCTGGTTCTCCCTAGTAATCTTGGAAGAATTTTTCCATATATAAGGCAAGCTAAGAAGGAAATATGACCTCAACTCCACACACAAGCTGGAAAGAAGAGGCACCAAGAGATCTATTAGTTGTCACTCTGTTATCCCATAAAGAAAATTTAAGCTTTGAATCCCATGCCTTCTTGTTGTCCTCTAACATTATTTTGATTATCTTAATAAGGCTATTGTTATAGGACTCTTCCATTCCATTACATTGGGGGTAGTAAGGAGTAGAGTGAATCAATGTGATTCCAAAATGTTCACAAAATTTAATCAATGGTTCAGCCTTAAAAGCTGAATCATTATCAGTGACAATTTTGTTTGGACAACCAAATCTTTCCACAATATCCTCAGGAAAACCAATGATTACTTTGTGGGAATAATTTCTTGTGGGGACAACTTCTATCCACTTAGTAAAGTAGTCTGTGGCAGTCAAGATCCATCTATGATGACCAGTTGAAGCAAGGTGTATTTCCCCAATAAAATATAGGCCCCATTGTTGAAAAGGTCCTGAAGCTACCACAGGCTTCAATGGAAAAGACTTGAGCTACAGCTTTCCAGAGAACTTCTGACACTTAACGCAAGGCCTGATTTTAGAACAAACATCAATGAAGAGGCTAGACCAAAAATATCCATCCTTGAGAATCTTGTACGTTGTGGTTCTCTAAAAGTGATTCCCCCCACATAAACTATCATGAAAATCATACATGATCTTTTGGTCTTCCTGTGGGTCTATACACCTCAATAACACTCCTAAAGGGTCTTTCCAATATAAGACTTGATCAATCAGACAATATTTAATTGATTTGAGATTTAAAGATCTTACCTTTCTCTTCTCCATGCCATCATGATGCTTCAACTTCTGTAGGAAAAATATAATGTCCTTGTACGAAGTGCATCCTACCAATGGGGGTGTGACTTGAGGATCTTAATCAGACAACTCAGCTTGTTGATTCTATGAATAACTGTTGATGAAATTTACCCCCAAGGTTTTTTAATTAGATTCAGCCAACAGCCTAGCTAAACCTTGGCCTTTAACCAATTTGGTGGGATTTATTTCAAGATCAAATTGAAGGAGCTTGGCAATCCACTTGCTCCTTCTTCTATTTATGTCAGGATGAATGAGGATCTCCTTCACAGAAACTGAAGGGACATATTCAATGACTTTTGAATTTAGCACATAAACTATGAAATCTTTGTGAGCTTTAACTAAATCATAGGCATATTTTTCCATGATGTCATACTTTATTTCAACATCTCTTAGTTCCCTATTGAAAAAGGAAATTGGATGCTCTAAACCCTCAGCATTTTTCTGGAATAAAACAACTTCTACAGTGTTAAATTAAGAAAAAGAGAACATCATAAACTCCTTGGAGTAGTCAGGACTGATGCAAAAAGGTGCTTTAGTCAAGGCCTTCTTTATTTTGTCAAAAGAGTTACGATATTCAATGGTCCATTTGATTTCATTTCCTTTCCTCAACATGGTTGTGATAAACTTTACCAAATCAGCAAAATTTGAAACAAACCTTCTCAAAAAATTAATTTTCCCCAAAAAAGACTGAACGTCTTTCTTGGATATATGGGGTGACAAAGCTTGGATAGCTTCTACCCTGCTTGGATCAATATTTACTACCTTAGCTAACACAATGTACCCCGACAGTTTCCCCTCTTTCATGGCAAATAATGACTTCTTGGGATTTAAAGAGAGACCAAATTTTATGCATTTCAAGAAGACTCTTTTCAGATGATCATAATGTTCCTTATCATATTGTGAGTACATTGTTATGACATCCAAATAAATGAACACAAAATTTTCCTTTTCTCCAATAAAATCTATGTCCATGGCTCACTGAACGTTTTCTCCTGTGTTCATCAATCCAAAGGGCATCTTAGCATACATGAATCTACCCCAAGGAGTGGTGAAGGTTGTCTTCTCTCTATATTTAGGTAAGACAAAGAATTGATTGTAGCTATAAAATCCATCAATCATAGACATCCTGGATGCCCCTGTCACCCTTTGTAATATGTGTTCCATCTTGGGAAAAGGGTAATTATATTTTTTAGAGTTTTTTTTCAGATTTCAGAAATCCACACAAAGTCTGATTTCTCCATTCTTCTTTCTTATAGGGACCAAGTTGGCCACCCATTTAGAATACTTCATAGGAATGATAATCTGGGCATCCAAAAGCTTTTTAAACTCCTTCTCCATAATGGGAAACAACATAGGATTTATTTGTCTCAACTTCTACCTAAATCGCTTGGACTCTTCCTTTAATGGGATCTTGTGCTCAATGATACTTGTGTCATATGTCCTGAGATATTCATATGTCCAGGAAAACACATCAGAAAACTCCTTTAACAGCTCATCATATTTGTCCCTTTTCTCTCTTGACAAGCTTCTTGACAACTTGACAAATTTGGGATCTTTCTCTATACCAATATTGTACTCAGCTACTTCATCATCATCAACTGAACCTCTAAAATTTACTGCCACATCCCTCCCATCAAACAATATCTCCAAAGGAACTAGTCCCTTCAAAATGTGGTTGCTAGGTAACTGAAAAATATGGTCATTAGCAATTTTATTTAAAAATACATCAGCATGAGGTCTTCTTTTAGAATCATGATCCTGATCAATATGTAATTCAGAGAACTCATCAATAGACTTGAGAAATTTTTTTCTTTCATTATCATCCTCAAACACCTTCCAATGCTTGATATTGTTAGGTACAGAGGGTATATATTTCACCCCTACATAATACTTGAGTTTAGGCGGCAATGGGACTCTGAAATGGCTTGCTGAAACAACCAAAGATTTAGCCATGGTATTCTCCTCTATTGGAATAAATGAAATGTTGAAAGCTAGGAAGAAACTGTCAACTAGGTGCCATACTTCATTTCTGTAAGTTTTAATCCTAGGGTTCTTGGCTTGATAAATAATTTTGATCTGATGAACAATTAGTTCTACATCCCCAAATACTGATATCTCTTCAATCCCCATGTCCTTTGCAACCCTTAAACCCAAAACAAGAGCTTCATACTCTGCCACATTATTTGTAGATTCAAATTCTAACTTGTAGGACAAAGGTATAGTCTCTTAACAAGGTGAAACAAAGACCACTCCAACACCAACACCAACACCAACACCTTCCTTAGAAGAGGATCCATCAAAGAACATCTTCCAAACAAAGGTAGTTGGAGGAGGTATTTCACAAAGAGTAATGGATTTTTTTCTAATTTCAAGAGGAGGTTTGGGAGTATTAGTGAGCTGCAATAGGCTGGATCCCAAATCAGTGTCAATAGAAAAAATAGGATGGTTGGTGGGGTCTATTTCATCACTAATGATGTAGTGCAACTGAGCTTCCCTGTAAATTCTTCTATGTTCACCCCCAAACACAGGAATGGTGGCATATGTGAGGTCCATTTGCAAAGTTCACCCAAGTTGTTTTATCCAAGATCTTGACAATAAAATACCAAACTTGGGGGGAACATCAACCACTACAATGTCCATGACCACACTTTTCATGGGCAACTGAAACAAGGTCACAACCATATCTTTGATGACCCCAAGGCACTTCACTTTCCTAGAGTCAAAAGAATATAAGTCATGGTAGGATTTTGTGATTTCTAATCCAAGTTCATCCATGACTCCTTTGGGCATGAGATTGTGAGATTCCCCTAAGTCCATCAAACAATTATGCAACACCTTATCATGCATGTTTAGTGATGTATAGAAGGGAGGGGATGAATAATCTCTATATTCTATCAAAGGAACTAAGATGACTACTGGATTTTCATCCTGAATATTAACTGAGTCAGTGGTACTTGAGTAGGCATTAGACCACAACATTTTGGAAAGACATTTTTTAACTTCTTCTTTTTTTATTAGTTCCGAAAATGGCACAGGGATTTTGATTTTTTGAATCTCATTTTCATAACTGAAGGAAGGTGGAGATTTCATGATCTCCTTGACTTTTGGGATAGGATATTCAACCAAAACTGGGGGCTTTGAGTGAATTTCTCTTTGCTACCAACTGTCACAGCCTTGGTAGATTCTTTTGTTTTTGTGGACTGATTAGAAGCATTAGTCTTTTCCCCTTTATTTTTATATCTCAAATCATATCTACTAGGATTCTCTTTTTCCTTCTCTCCCTTACTTAATTCATTTATTTGATTGGGTTAAGTGAGGAGATGGGGGGGTTTCACCCAAGAAATGAATCTTAGGATCATCTTCTTCATCTTCTCCTTCCTCTTCAGCGAAAAGGATTTTTTGTAAGGGAGTTTAGATCTTTTGGTCATCCCTTTCTCTATTTTTGGGATCTCTTATAAGAGTCTGAGGAGAATTATTAGGTCTCTTGAAACCACCTTTGTTATCAACATTTTGTGTATTTCTATAGGTTTGTTTTCCCTCAAACTTTATCTTTTCCATCTCAGCAGAAAGAGATTTTACTAATTTGGTAAGTTCATGAACTTGGGGGTGGACAATAGAGGAATCAAAGGTTGAGGCTTTAGTTATACTCTTTCTCATGTCATTATCATATTTCTCTCTAAGTTGATCAGATGCCACTATGTTATATTATACCTCCATGACTACATCTTGCATATGAGATAAGGAAGTAGATCTCCTTTCTCTCAGTAAAAGGAAAAAATCAGGGTCAAAAGCACTGGCATAGGTGATTTTGGTAGAGGTCTCTATAGGCTTTATCTCATGAGGGATCTTATTGTACATTTTGTTGAATATTTGAGAGAAATCAGAGAGAGACACTCCTTCTTTCCTCTTTAGGGATCCAATTTCTATGATATAATAAAAAAATTCCTTTTTGTCCCCCCATTGTCTCAGAAAATAATCATCTAAAGCCTCAATCCCATCGATAGATGCAAGGGGAAAATCCCTAAAACACTTCCTAGCCTCACCATTAAGGCTATGAACAAAAATCCTCATCCATACATCTTCATTCTCAATGGCATGGTTGTCTATATAATTGTAAAAGGCTTCAAGATGTTCTTATACAATTATGTCTCCCTCATCTGTGAACTTGGGAAACTGCTTAAGGTAGCCATCCATATGAAAAGAATTCATAGTCTAAGGAAGGACAATAGGGGTATACCTAGCAACTACTATAGCTTCCATTAGAGTTCTGGGGGGATTAGATCTTTCCATTTGTATGTGAACTGGAGGAGAACCCGGAGGGGATGGAGTTGGGTTATGTGAAATTGGGACAGTGTTCCTGGGAGGTGAAGACAAGGGGATTGAGGGAACATAAGTCTCCCCTTATGCAATTGCAACAACTCTAATATGAGGAGTAGGAAAGTCTTATAAGGTCAAATCTCTCTCCTTCCACTTCACAACTTCGGGGGAGAAAGGAGTGTCAAATATATCTCCTTAGAAACCAAGAATAGGAAGGTAGAAATCATAAGGAAATCTCCCAAAACTTAAATTTCTTGAAACTCCCGCATTTTTTATAATAGGAGAATCAGAAACAACTATTGGATATTGTAAAAAGGGATTATGAAAATTATCAGAAAAACTTGGTACAACAATGGAGGTACCTTTTTGAGTGGTCTTTCCCTTTCTGATAATTTCCCCTGGGTCAACTTCAAACATTGCTAAATTCAACATTGAAGTGGACCTCGTGTGTCTACCTTTAGGAGCTAGGACTGAAAGAGTGGATTCAAAACAATGGAGTCTCCAAGTGAAAGTTGCAATCTTCAATGGTACTGATATATGATGCACCTTCAAAATCAAAGCTTCTTTGTCATTCTATCCCAGGGAAAAGTCTTCAATTCATTCCCCGACAATGTCACCAGAAATGTTATCACTAGAAGTCACCTTCAGATTGCATTTAAGGTAATACTAGTACCCATAAGTTTATATGGAACATGTAATTGAGTTTTGAGTGGTCAAATGGAGAAAACTCAATAATAATAACGTTCTAACTCAGAAATCTGGACTAGCATGCAACAACCATTGAGGTCTTGAATCAACTTCAGTCAGTAAGTTGGAGTAAGGGTGAGTAGGAGGAATATTTAGTGATAAAGGTGTAGATGTCTGCTATGAACATCATATTTCCCAGTAGCCTAAGGTGGAAAAACTTAAACACAAGGTCCTCTTGGATTCAAATTTCAAGGAAGCTGAAAGAAATCATAACAATACTATAATCAAACATTTATCATAATACAGTTACAAAAATCCTTGTGAATCAATCAAACATGAACTCTCTCAGTATCAGAGGCAAATAAGATGGAGTAAAAAAGTTGAATTACATTAACCAAGATGCCTCAAAAAAAAAAACATAACTAGAGAACTAGTTGTTCTCAATCAAAATATTATAATAGCAGGGAGTCTAGCTCAACCATTCGACCTTAACAAAATATCAAAACTACCTATATATACTAAAATGTTGCAACCACCAAGAATGTGATAATATCACTTCCTTCAAAGAATTTAGTCGACACCCACTCTGTCAAGTTGTGCAGGCCTCATTATGTCAGATGCGATCCAGGCATAGTTATGTGCTTTACAAAAAGCATTTCCCATAAGGAATCTTCGGATCATAAGTATGACTTCATGGCTTATCTCTGCAACATTTTCCATTTATGGGATGAGGCGAGGTCTCAAATAATTCCCACAATTATCAATAGCTATCTTCAATGGGATTAGGAATGGGCCTGGCACCCATAACTATTCTCAGACGGTGCTAATGACTTTTGTGAGTCCATCCTAATGCCTCAAGGACATGAATGGCCTTTGTATATGACCAATGTGATATTTTCAAGTGGAAGTATGATAGAATATGTGCAGGGGTGATGTGGAGCGAGGTGCTTGGAGAAAAAGTGCATGGTCCAATGGGTGAGCGAAGACCATGTGGAAGGAAGTGATTGGGGGAGCGGAGGCTGGGATGAGGTTGAGGTGGCAAGGGAAAGGCAGAGGTGACAGACGAATGAGGGAGGTGTGATAGGCGAGGAGGAGGTGATGTGTAAGGAAGAGTGTAATGTGAGTGGAACAGGTGTCGAGAGGTGAGAGGAGGTATCAGAAAGGGAGATGTGATAGTTGGAGAGAGGGTGCTTGAGCTTCTTAGTCCTCCAATGTTTTTGTTTTCCCTGTGGAAATCATGGGCATAATGCCACATGATTTACACCATAATTCTCTTGAGGGTAAACCTCAATTTTTGTCTGATTCTTAAGAAACAATATGCATATCCTTGTGTTAACAATATCTCCGCATTTTTCTTCCTTATAGGTACTTAGTTGGCCACCTAGTTTGAGTACCTCAATGGTGTGTGAAAATATCTGTAACTCTAGATCATCGCTAAACAATTTCTAGTTCTTTATGTTGTCTGGTATGGTTGTTCTATGCCTGATCTCCACCTGATATTTAATATTTGGGACAATGGGAGGCCTGAAAGTGCTGGCAGCTAAGGCCAAAGAATCTGCCTTCTGATTCTGCTCTCTGGGAATGAAGTAAATGTTAAATGCTAGAAATAAATTATCGATCAGATCCCATACCTCATTTTTGTTAAATTTTTTAATTAAAATAAATTACCAAGGCAAGTGTTTCTCTTCCCTAGGCGCCTAAGGGAGAGAAAGTGCTGAATGTGGTTCCTAGTCATTTAATTTGTGAGATGCAAATTAAAATGTGACTTTATGATTAAAGTGAGGGTGAGTGAAGAGACACCAAATCTCATACACCCATCTAATCTAATATCAACCGTTAGATTAGAAAACTCCTCACCTTCCCTCATGAGGTCAACTTGGGCAAGAGGGCGCACCCATTCTTGGGTAGTTGAAGCATTCTTGTTGAGAGAACAAGAGGAGTTGAAGCATTCTTGTTGAGAGAACAAGAGAGAGCAAGAGAAAGGTCAAGCTGAAGAAAAGAGATAGAAGTTGTAATTTCTGGGAGTATTGGCATGCATTCCAAGGCTATCGAACAACATTTAGTAGCACAAAAATTGAGTCTTAGCAGAGTTTTGGCATGAATTTCGAGACTGTCCATGCAGCATTAATTGTTGGGAGAACCATACAGTTGTACGGATTTTTGGTTCAGAAATCGAGGAGCAAAGCTACATGAATGTCTAGATAAGTTTGTGTAAATTTCTGAAGATGAATATGCTGTAAAAGAATTTCTCAGAAGCTCATAAATAACACAAAGCCCTATCTCACTGGTTTTCCCCTTGTGGGTTTTTCCAAGGTCGAAGTTAGACCGAATATCTTTGTGTCTATATTTTCTGAGTTTTCAATATTGCTGATATTTTATTTCTGCATTGAAAATGATGTTTGGAATCCTCATGTCTTAGTTCTAAAGTTTATTTTCTATTAAGTTTTTTTTATGCTGAAACAATGTTGTAACCTATGCTGAAACAGTGTTGAAACTGGAGTTTCAGCATTTAACTTTGGTTGAAAAATCAGCGAGACCGAAACTAGGTTGGGGTCTGAAAACTTAACATGGTATCAGAGCTGAGTTGAAGAGAAGCAAAAATTTCAGCAGACAGAAAGTAGGGACAACAGTCACTTCATAGGGCAGATTTTTTGAATTTGTGATTTTCAGCAGAAAGAGGGTCATGGCTACTGGTTTGAGGGTTGAAGACAGACTTGATGGGGCAGAAAATTTTGGTGCTTGGAAGGAGAGGATGATCTTGC
>JZKD02S2289537.1:971252-989704 GCA_000966675.3 Picea glauca
GCACCCATTCTTGGGTAGTTGAAGCATTCTTGTTGAGAGAACAAGAGGAGTTGAAGCATTCTTGTTGAGAGAACAAGAGAGAGCAAGAGAGAGGTCGAGCTGAAGAAAAGAGACAGCAGCTACAATTTTTGGGAGTATTGGCATGCATTCCAAGGTTGCCGAACAACATTTAGTGGCACAGAAATTGAGTCCTAGTAGAGTTTTGGCACAAATTTTGAGACTGTTAGTGCAACATTAATTGTTGCGATAGTCGTACAGTTGTACGGATTTCTGGTTCAGAAATCGAGGAGAAAAGCTACATGAATGTCTAGATAAGTTTGTGTAAATTTCTAAAGATGAATATGCTGTAAAAGAATTTCTCAGAAGCTCATAAATAATACAAATCCCTCTCTCACTGGTTTTCCCCTTGTGGGTTTTTCTAGGGTCGAAGTTAGACCGAATATCTTTGTGTCTATATTTTCTGAGTTTTGCATATTGCTGATATTTTATTTCTGCATTGAAAACGATGTTTAGAATCCTCATGTTTCAGTTCGGAAGTTTATTTTCTATTAAGTTTTTTTTTTATGCTGAAACAATGTTGTAACCTATGCTGAAACAGTGTTGAAACTGGAGTTTGAGCATTTAACTTTGGTTGAAAAATCAGCGAGACTGAAACTGGGTTGGGGTCTGAAAACTCAGCAATTTTTGTATTTCTTGAGCCTCTATTGCTTAGCTTGATATATTTTCCTCACTTGATTGATGATCAATTTGAATCACCAAAAACTACTAGACAGTCAATGGCCATGTCTTTGGAATCCCTCAATCCCAACACCAAAGCTTCATATTCAACTATATTATTAGTAGTTTCAAACTCCAGCTTATAAGAGAGTGTGATTACCTCTTCTGAAGGGGAAATAAGGAGTATACATGCACTTGATCCTTCCTTAGATGAAGAGACATAAAAATACATTTTCAATACTTTGTTTTGTTGACATGTTAGTGGTTGATATATGTGTTGCATAACTGATATTTCAGGCTCATAATCATTTTAATGAAAAACAGATGAACCAATCTCATCCTCAACAACATAAATGGGGTGATTTCTTGGGTTCTTATGGTCACTGACAATGTAGGCCAACCTTACCTCTATGTATCTCTTCCTATGTTCTCCTCCAAACACAAGGATGGTGGCATAAGTGAGTTCTGTTTGTAATGATCCTCCAACCTTGTTAGCCCAAGTTCTGGATAAGAGCATACCAAAATTTGGGGGAATGTCTTCCAAAACAATTTCCATCACTACACTCTTCATTGGTAATTGTGCCAAAGAAACCACCATATCCTTTATTATCCCCAGACATTTTACTTTCTTAGAATCAAAGGAATATAGTTCTTGGTAAGGTTTGGTGATCTCTAGACCTAGTTCTTCCATAACAATTTTGGGAATAACATTGTGTGGGGCTCCTGAGTCCATAAGACATTTATTCAGGATCTTGTCATGAACATTTAAAGATATATAGAATGGTGCAGAAGCATCAGATACATCCTCAATGTGTGGAACCACTGTAATGGTTAGGTTTTCATCCTACAAATTGATTACATTAGAAGATACACTAGAAGCAATTGGCTGCAAAACTTTCATGATAGATTTTTTGAAAAATTCATTCTTCATCAATTCTGTCAAAGGCATAGGGATCTTGATCTTGATTAACTCATGTTCCAGGATGAAATAGGATGGTGTCCTATCAACTTCCTTTATTTTAGGGGTTGCATGTTTAGATGAGGGAGGTTTTTGAGTTTTAGATGACATACCTTTACCTCGATTAGGCTTGGGAGGAACTTCATCCTATTTGTTTTGATAATAGGTTGTGGATTTGGGACCCCATGCTCTTGTCCTCAAATAATGTTTCTTTTGGGTTTGGCCTTTAATAACTCCCTCTTCCCCTATCTAATTATCAAAATGATTTGATAGTTGTGCTACCTTATATTTGTTGTGTTAGGTGGATGGTATAATAATCTATTTCATTGAAAAAAACAACAATATCATCCAAAACATCACTGTCTGCATCCATATCCTCAATCTGATTATTTTGGAAAGGAGGCACTACCCTTTGATCATCAACATTTCTCCTTTCTCTCTGCATTATTTGAGGGGCATCATTAGACCTTCTAAATTGGTTTTGATTTCTATTTCCAGCCCCTTTAAAGTCTATGTTTGGATGTTTAGATTCCCACTTCAGCTTATCTATTTCAGATGTCATATCCTTCAAAGTTTTGTTCATTTCATCAATTTTGGGATCAGATGTGGCTGGGTTAGAGGAGGAAGGGGAATCCACTCTGTTTTTCTTCTTATCCTTATCAGATTTGGTCTTTAATATGTCTGATGCCAAGATATTAGATTCGACCTCAATGGATGCTTCCTACATGGAAAACATTGTGGTGGATATTCTCTCTCTCTTAGAAGGAGGGAGAACTCTGCATCAAATTGATTGGCATAAGTGATATTGGCAGAGACTTCAGTTGGTTTAATCTCATCTAGAATTGTTCCATACATCTTATTGAATCTCTTGGTGAAATCTGAAATAGATTCACCATTGTTTCTCTTTAGAGCCCCAAACTCAGTGATGTAGTAGAAATAATATATCCTATATCCCCATTGTTTTATGAAAGTTTCATCTAATGACTCAATATCAGAAATAGAGGCTAGAGGAAGACCCCTGAACCATTTTCTTACTTCCCCATCTAGACTCTGCACAAACAACCTCATCCACACATCTGCATATTCATTGTTAAAGTTGTTCGCAAAGCTATAGAAAGATGAACAATATATTTATAACAGGTTTCATAATCATCAAAAGATAAACTAAAACAATAGCTGAAAGAATAAGGAAATGTACATTTCACACTTCAAAAAATCTACATTCAAGATAAGAATCAACACATAAATATTTGAGTAAGAGAACACAACCGTCATCAACATATATTCACTAGGTATAAAACTTTACAATTAAATGATCAGGTCCAATTATTTTTCTTCTTATACTTTCCTTACAAAATATCCCAACTTTAAAACATACAAAGACTGCATATTTAATAGATTTGCAAAGGTTCTCTTCCATCTGGGACTGAGACCTAACACTGGATAACTAATTTTAGAACAAATTATTAACTTAACTAAAACATTTGCATGGAGTACAACATGTATACATCACATTGGGATTAATCAACAAGAGTGGTTTTTATTACACACAAAATACCACTCATTTATTTAATCTAACAGAATCCTGGAATTGATCAACTTAAAACTGCTACTATCTTTAAGACTGAACGGATGCATGCGTTGTATGAACTATGATTGGAAGAAAAACTAGGAGTGACAGAACACGGTTCTGTGTCGAGTCCTGGCATGCCTGCATGATGTTTGATGATTTGGGAGGGAAACTGACTGCATGGGAATATATTCACTTGATCTTCTTCTTCACTGAATTTCTGAAGTGTTCTGTAATTGAGACCGACACATAACTATATTTCTGTAATAGAGCCTTGGCCATTAAGTGCACTTCATTTCGACTCGTAAGCTACCATATTTACTTTCAAAAAGATTTGATGGAAAGTTCGTTACCCCAATGTTCATGGAGGGAGGCATGGATTCAAGCATCCAATACAAGATGATACGAGTCGATGTGGACTACGTGGAGAGAGGAAATGATAATGTGAGTGGAGGTGACATGGAATGACATGCGTATGGGAGGTGATAGGTGGTGTGTAATGAGAGAAGGGTTATATACATGGGAGGTGATGAGAGTATGAGTGGAAGACAAGTGTATGGTGGTGACATGTGGGAGTAGTGAGTGGAGGTGACTAGAGGATAGATGGAACGCAGTGAGAGGGTCGCTATCGGGAGGTAGTCTGGCAGGATTCCAAAGGGTGGGGTAGGTGGTAAGTGGATTAAAGAGGGGGGTGTCCAAACTTACAAGAGGGCACCACGTTAGTTGGGACCCGTGGCTTGGAAACCACCATTCGAGACCCCCCACCCAACCATTAAAGGTAGAACAATTGGGGGGGTTCGAAATCATGTTAGGCTCTTCGCGACAAAAAATATTTTTTCCACATTATGAAACCCCTAATGCCATGGGAATCATCGATCTTGCATCAACACTATATATTCACCGTCCATCGAGTCAACCCATTTTTTATGCATATTTCGAGTCTGACATGGCCTGATCTGATTCGCTCCTAGCTTCTACGAAAGCTTACTGAGATTTCAATGGATTTTTCGAACCTGGATATCTCGTGCACACACATGAAAGACTCGGTGGACGTGCTACATGATCATTTAGTGGTAGATATGATGATGAGTGTTCGAAACTCAAACCATAACATGTAACCCTCTATCAAAGGAAAAACGATGGTGCAAATAAAAAATGAAAAATAGGGGCCATGAAGATGAATAATTAAACAGTGGAGAATGAGCTAAGAAAGCAACCATGAAACTCAAAATTGATGAATGTACGGGCTAAAGGAGGGAAAAGGGAAGGGGTGTAGACCTAGGTTATAATAGGATACTCATAACCTATGAAATGAGGACAGAGTAAGATAATCCACCAGAAAGGAATAAATTTTCAAGGCATCCAAGATTACCAAGAAGAATAAATAGAAGCCAAAGTCAAAGCCAAGTTGTAGCTGTAGTGATGATTCAGATGAATATGAATAAATAACCAACTTTGTAAGGAAGTTGAAAATAGGAACTGAAAAGTACAATGGTATGCTTCCCCCTTAAAATGTTTCAATTGTGGTAAAATTTGTCACTTTGATAATAAATTTCCTTATTCTAAGAAGTCAGTAGGTGATGAAGAAGAAGTTCCCAAGAAAGAAAAGAAATATGAAAGGGGAAACAAGAAAGGATATAATAGAAAATCCTTCAAGAAAAATCTCTACTCAGTAGAAGATATTTCCTCATATGATGAAGATGATGAAAGAAACAATGATTCATAAAATGTATTATTTATGGCTAGGGAAACTGAGAAAAGAACTTCTTAATGTGATGAATAAGAAGGTGAAGTAGAAATTGAGGTAGAATTGATCAGTGCTTTAACTAAGTTGAAGAAAGAATGAAATAAAAACAAAATATTCAAAGACGAAATCATATCCCTAGACATAATGTATTATTTATGGCTAGGGAAACTCAGAAAAGAACTCTTGAAAGTGATGAATAAGAAGTTAAAGTGGATCTTGAGGTATAATTGATCAATTCTTTAAATGATTTGAAGAAAGAAAGGAAGAAAAACAAATAATTCAAAGAAGAAATCATCTCCTCGAGAACCCAACTTGAAGAAGCAAAGATAATTGAAGAAGTAATATAGATCCAGATGATAAAGAAATAAAAAAAGTGCAAGAAGATTGAAGAAGAAGTCGTGTCATTGAGAGTTGAATTCAACAATCTCAACAAGAACTTGAAAAGTTCTCAAGTGTTAGGAGACATTCTCAACAGTCAAAGGACATGTAGTGAGAAGTCTAGACTAGGATACAAGAAAATTCATTTTTAGAAAGGTTCAATATCCATTAAAAAAGAAATAGAACAAAAGAGTTATCCAGAAGTTCTCAAAGAAAGGAATCATGGTCAACAACATTCAAAAAGGAATGAATACAAAATACCTTCTACATCTAGGAAACAAAGAAGCTTCAATCATTGTGAAGGAAAAAAACAAAGAGAAGATTATGCTAAACCAAGGTAGGAATTCAAAAGGACTACACCAAAAAGAAGATCATTCACTCCCAGGTATCAAAATTTATTTTTGGTTCATTGTTTTGAATGTACTAACTTTGGGCATAAATATGTAGATTGTAGAGTATGTGGTAGAAATATTCAAGAAAGGAATGTTTATGTGTCTCCCCATAATTTTGAATGTTACAGATTCCATAGTTATGGTCGCATAGCTCGAAATTGTAGAAGCGAGATAGAGTCCTCCATGAAGGAAAATGTTGATACCAAATACAAGAATTTTTTAATAAGAAAAGAGAGACAAGAAGAATACATGAATGAAGAACAAGTCCCAGAAATAGTAGGGTTTGTAGTAGTACAAGAAAGATAAGAATATTAATTAAAAGAAGAATAGGTCTCAAGGATAGCATTGTTAGAATCCATGGAAAAGGTAAATGAAGAACAAGTTACAAATATTGCACTCTAGATATGTTGTAGTTAGAGGTCATGATCAATCTTCAGGCAAGAAGGAAGATATCAGAATCCAGGAGGAGGATGAAAAGAAAGATGTCAGAGTTTAGAAAGATGATGAATCTATAAACAAATAAGAATATTACTCTATGCTAGGATGGATTCTTCCATTGTTCTAAGCTATCCGACTTGGAGACTCCCAGTAATATGAATATTAAACAGGGGGAGTCTAAGTAGTAGCTGAGATAGATCAGAGAACTATATTTCAAGAAGTCAAAAGTATTTGCAGATTTTGGGAAAGAATACTTAGACTTGTTTGAAAACATCACTGTAGAATAGCTTATGACAGATTAACTACTTGAAGAAAATATTTTGGAAAACATTCCATGCAGGTATCAACTAGGAGTTACAAAGAATATCATTGGTGCACATTACATGTAGATATTCATAGAAAACTCTAGGAAGATATTCATTATGGATTCAAGGATGTGTTAGTGTAGATCAGTGGATATATGTGATTCAGTTGAGAAGCAGGAATATGTATGATCAATTGAAAAATATTTGGAGAAGTATTCATAATAGTACAGTGACAGATGGGTTAGAATTGTTGACAGTTTAGTAGCAGAGTCATGGATAGTTTGTGACGAATGGATAGGAGATGGATTCGTGAGAAAATTGGAAGGTACAAAAGACATGAGTCAGAGAATATGCATTACAATATATTGATTATTAGAATCATCTGGTCATAGAAAAACAAGAAGTGAAAGGAACAAAAAAAATAGAGAAATAAAAATTGTTATCATAAGCTATATCCTCAGAGGGACATTATTGGATAGTATGGTCATTGATGTATAAACAGTGAACATGGAAATCCATGAAGATTTAAAGTCAAGAAATTTTGAGTGTTGTTTATATATGTCAGAGAATTACAAAAGGAAGCACCAATGGACAAGAAGCATTGGAAGAGAGGAAAGAAAGAGTATGCAATAAGTCCCATATTGTTCTACATTTTGCAGATAAGTAAAGGGGAGAGAAATTGTCAGAGAAAGAGATCAGGAAAGAAATATTAGAAGCATGCAAATAGGGGGAGACATAATGACAAGGGGAGTTATCCTTTTTCCCATAATGTCATTGAAGATAAGAGAAAAAAGGCATGAATACAAAGAGATAGGACAGAGGCATGGAGACAGAGAGAGATCATAAGCATGAATACAAGGGGAGCATCCCCAAAGTGAGATACCCTTTTCCATTGATGTCAAAGGGGGATAGATAAGAGAAATAACATGGAGAAAATGGGAGTGATGGTCACAAGGGGGCACATGAGCATGAGTACACATATGAGTATGCGTGTTGTCATCAATTCATGGAATTAGTGTTTCAATCAAAGAAAAAGGAATAGTTTGTTCGAAAATTGGTTGTCACTGATGTAAACCCTTGGAAATTGATGTCAACCCTTGGAAAAGTTTTAAATCCCCATAGATGTGGAGGAGATCGTTGGAATTTTTTGTTTTCATTTGTATCATCAAAATTTTTGGGATGTTGATTGATGCCATCCCTAGAACAAGTCCGAGAGACAAGTGTGATAGAAAAAGTCTACAAGAAGTCCAAAAGGTGTGGTTGTGGAACCTGGATTTGTTTTAGGAATTTGAACGTGAATGAAATCATAAATTAAAGTAACATACTCATGGATGGATATTTCTCAACATGTCATTTCCAATAGTAGGTGGTATGCCATGTGGTTCCTCATGGTTGAGGAGTTATGGCCTCACGAATTTGGAATCCTCTAAGAATGGTTAAGAATCCCTAAATAGTTACAAAGTCATCAATTAAGGGAAAAGTGGTTGTAACAAGAAAGCATAGGTTGACCCTAAAATTAAGAAAAAGGGTAAAACAATTATGACCCTAAAATGAGGAAAAAGGGTAAAACAATTATGACCCAAACATTAGTAAAAAGGGTAAAACAATTGTGACCCTAAAATTAGGAAAAAAGGTAAAACAATTATGAACCTAAAATTAGGAAAAAGGGAAAAACAATTATTACCCTAAAATTAGGAAAAAGGGTAAAATAGTTAAAGGGTAAAACAATTGTACCAAGAAATTAATTAAGGGTAAAGTGGTTGAAAATAAGTTAGATGGAAGATTATAAATACACATCAAAAGTTTCTCATTCTTACACACAAGTTCATTGAATATATATGTAGTGAACACTTAATCTATTGGCGAATTTGAGGTAGCAAGGATGAGGTAGAGTAAAGGGGATGCTTGTTCTAGGTTGGTCTGAGATATGATGTAGTAAGGTTTCTATAGGATGATAGGTATGCATATATGCATGTTTTGAAGGTTATATCTTGGTGATGGTATGGTACATGTTGAGGTATATTTTGGTGATGTTATGGTGTATGGTTTATGGGATATCTTTTGGTATAGGGTTGAGGCATATCATGAGTTCTATGGCACATGTTTGAGGTACATAGCTTATGGATATTGTCAAATGTTTGGTACATGATTTGGATGCATATATTGATGAGGTTATGGTACATGATTGGTGATGTTAGTGCATGATGAGACATATCTTGGTGATGGTTTTATGCATGGTTGAGGCACATATATTGACGATAATATGGTGCTTTATTAGAGGCACGTGTTGGTGATCTTGGCATATGTTTGGTATATGAGTATAGGAAGTTTTGGTTGTGCTAGGCATATGGTTTGAGATATACTCTTGGTGATCATGGCATGAGTTGCATGAAATTGTGAGTGGATCTGGTTGATGATGAAATAGTGGCAGTGATAGGTTGATGGTTTAGTATTAATGATAGTGATAGGTTGACAATGACACCTTGAAAATGGTAGTGATTGTGGTAGTGACAGGTTGGTCTACATTTAAATTTCAATGCAGTATGATGGGGCAAGGAAATGGCATTGTATCCTCCTTTTGGTTGGTGCCGGACAACATAGGTACTTGGAGATTCCTTCAGGTTGGAGCCTAAAAATTAGGGTGTTGTAGCCTCATTTTGGTTGGAGCCAGAGAATTATGGGAGTTGTAGCGTACTTCTAGTTGGAGCTTGTAAATAGGGGATTGGATCCTCCTTCTAGTTGCAACTAGAGAATTGGAAAGTTGGTTCTTGCAATGAATGTAATCTTGATATATAAAGAAAGAATTATGTGGTTTTCTCCCATTTGGTTTTCCATGTAAATTATGGTGTATTGTGTATATATGGTCATTTGTTATGCATTGTTTATTTATAATGTTTATGATATATTCAATGCTAATGATAAATTTTTGAACACTTATAATAATGTTGAAGAATATATATTGTGGTTAAAAGTGGTAAAAGTTCTCATACTGATTCACCCCCCCTCTCAGTATTCCAACACTCGACATCAACTCATTGATTCGTGTGTTGTAGATTCATACCAATGGGATTTAGGATGAAGACCTTGGATTGGTACCATTCATTCCTTGATCACATTCCCTCTGAAGTTGTGATGGAGTTATTCATGAGTACTTTAAGTTATTTCTCAGGCATTGAGTTCTCTCCCTAATTTGTATCTTGTGATATAGATCGACATTTGTACTTGGTTGTGGTTATGATGTCACCAGTGACATGGATCCATATGGTATTATTTCATGGCCATGATCTAGTTAGTTGCATCATGCATGGATATGCAATGTATTCTTGGTGGCTATGCCTAGTTTCTATTACCAAGCATCGGTATGTCCACCTTGGGGATGTTATTATTATGTAGGATCGATGATGTTTTCTTTCCAGTTTTTTTCACTCAAATATCTATGTTTTTTCTTGTAAAGTATTTTGGTCATGATAAACCTATTTTGACCTCATACTTTAGGGGTCATATATTATACAATTATTTTTCACATGATCACTTGATGGGCATCATCCATGGGTTAGCAGTCTAAAACACTGAATCATACCACTTTTCTCTTGAGTTTACAATACCTTTTTTCTTGGTCGTTGATTTCCCATTTATAGTCTGTGACTAGAAAGTGTTGGTCACTCATTTTCCTATTGCAAGGAGTGATTGGTCACTCCTTTCAAGAATGTAGGGAATGACTGGGTTTGTTACTCCCTTATGATTGATTTTGTGAGATTATATTGAGCCACAGAATCTTTGTGGTTCAAACTCAAGAATATTTTAATCTTGGGAATGGAGATCTTATTGAAATTACACTTTGATATTATCTCTACTATCCTATAAATAATAGAGGTCTCTCATGGGAAAAGGGAGGAGAAAGAAAAAATAAAACTTATTCTGGCAATTTGATTACAGAGCTTGGGAAAGGAACTTGGGAAAGAACTGCATCAGCTTCTTTGTAAGTTGTGATCTATTTGTTTTATCAATAGAATATGTACAATATGTTTCCCTCTTCCTAGATGTGCATGTAATTGTTATATTTACTTGTGGAGAATTAATTTTTTCATGTGTTATGATACATTATTAGATCTATCATTGATTTATACATGATTAGTTTAATATTGTAAAAGTTTTATGTGTCTCCATGTATGCAGATCTAATTTGGTAAGAGATAAGGGAATATTTGTGGAAGCTAACAACTAAGGAGCATGTAGGGAAAACTTCCATATCATCGAGTAAGCCTTCCATTTCATCTACATCTAGATCATTTTCGTGTATGAATTAGATCTAGGAAAATATAGTGTTTACATCTCTATTATGTCTTCGGTCTATGAAGAGCCTAAGGGAGTTATATTTTGGAGGTTTCATTTACCCTACAAGAAAATGGAAACTCCACTAGGGAAGCTATTACTATTTAGTCAGTTTCTCTCTCAACTTTTAAATCTATATTCTCAATATCTTTGCTTGTTGTGATCCCTATTCTCTAATATTTATCTATTAGTAAGTATTTTCCATGTCTATTTGAAAATTTTCATTCTTATATCTGATATATATGATATAGATATATTATTTTTCACACTTTCATGATTGTGGTCTCGTTTTATCTGTGCTCATAGAGTGAACAAATCCTTGTGGTGGAAATTTGCTCCATTGTAGGGAGTGACGAAACCTTCTAGTCACCAACTTCTCCATTGTAGGGACTGGCCAATACCTTATGGTCACCCTCTATCCCTATAAAAGGAGTGACCAGAGCTTTGTGGTCACCCTGTGGTCATTAACAGGGAGCAACCAGGCTCTTAAATCCAATTTTTGAAGGGACATCCTTCAAACAAGGCCTATATCTATGTATGTTCTTTATTCCACCCCTCCATATTTCTCTCCGATATTTACCAGTAGTTATTGCTGGAAAAAAAATTCAAAGTCATTTTGAAATTTTGACATGTGTGCCATCTTTTTTATTTGATGAAAATCACTTCTTTTGTGGGTACGGTTCAGGTCATCTAATCTAATTCCCTCAGGATTTTAGCATTGATGGTACTTTTGTGAGAGAGACCGCTTGTTTTTAAAAATCCCTTGGTGTTCCTTTATATTTTCTTCCATTTATTAAAGAAATCCAACTCTCACAATTTGCATCTCATATTAGAGTGCAATCATTTTTCAAGTTATTTGAAAAGATATTTTTTTACCTTTGAAAGATTGGTTTTTACGTTAAAGGCATTATTGTGCTTGAATTTTTCCTTGGGTGATTTTTCATAGCTCAAGTGTTTTGGTATATAGTTGAAAAGGGCTTGTTTTTGTTTTGTATTGTAGAAAAAGTTATGTGGTATTTTGGCATCATTTGTCTTTCCATTTAAAGAGGCAAATTGAAAAGTTGCATGATATTGAGTGCTTTTTTTATAATAAGAAGAAAATAATTCATCTCCTTCTCGTAGATATAATTCATTGAAAAGAAAATATTGCATTTCATTCTTTTTGAATTCTATTGGAGTTGAGTCTCACAGATCATTAGTTTCATATCTCTGGACCTTTTTTAGTTAAAATAGACATTAAAATAAACCAATGCATAAATAAAATTAACTAGAATTTCTTTTTTATAATACACCAACAATAGCTTAGATATAGAGTCTTTGGACTAGGAAAAGTGAGTAAATTGTCCAAGACTACTAAACAAGAATGTACAACACTAAAGACCGATAAAATCCAACTTTCGTAAAGGCATATCTAGGAACCCCCTCTAACATAGGTGTTTCACAACCCCACCACCTCTTGGGGCTTGCATGACCTCCTGATCTAGGATCATTTATAGTAGGGAGTTGAATTAGCTCTTGGGTTCTCTCCAAACCCTCAAAACTATGTGCCAAAAGCCTTCTTCCCTTTCCCTCCATGAAAATTCAAGTTTGTGAGGCTCTATTTACCTAAGTTGAGAAATTCATGTGATCTCAGGACAAAACCATTGGATAACTTTCAATACACAACAAAATTTAGGGCTACGGAGATCTGGGTTTCGGGAGTTCCAACACCAACACTTTACAGTCATTTTGATATTCGAATTCACAAACAATTGAATGATGGCAAGGATCAATGACCCTTAATGCACACTAAGATATACAACTTCAAGAGGATTTCAGACTCCAAAATTCGGGTAGTTTACCCGCTCCAACACACAATTATTCTAAATGCGCAAACTCCAAACTAGTAGATCAGACTATTAGTGCTTACCTCAAATCAACGACCCCTGCTTACTTCGTGCTTTGGGTTTCATATATTTTCACAACACGAACCATGCTTCCTCCCGAATGTGCAAATATTGAATGATCAGATAGGATTGGGGATCAATGGTCCCACTCTATCCTAGATCTGTGGTCTAGGATCACTTTAGGATCTCGAATTCAAATCTCTCAACATCACAACCCTTCAAAAAATATGAACGTCAAACCAACGAATTATCTGGAGGCTCATAGATCCAGCGGTCCACAATCTCCCAGCTACTAATGGCTATGATCTATTCAGAATTTTGGGTTTCAAAAGTTCTTAGTCGTTAACATACATAAATTCCTGAATCGTCGAACTTTGAACCCTTACTATCCACCAACAAATGTCTTTGATGATGGATGACTGAGATGGATTCTGGCCTTCAGGTCTTCGAAGGTTCTTCACCCAAACAACAACATACCCAAAACTCTCTAGACTATCAAATATCTGAATCATGTGATATATTTCCATGTGGCCCTGATGCCAATGGTCAAGATCCCCTCTGGGACTTTGAGACTTCGGGAGTCCTTCAAACTATTTTTGTAACTTTCTAGATACTCCCAAATAACCGAAATTCTAGACTAACCTTGACCAATGGACATGTGGCCCCCGTTTTTCGATGGTTTAGATTAATCTCAAACTCCGAGGCTTCAGGATATGTTGGCACAGGGGAAGAACTAGGGTTCAACGCTTCAAAAACGCACCAAAAAAACCCTAACTATCGATCCTTTCAACAACACCTACGAAGCAAATGAAGTCTCACCTGAGGTAGAGGCAGGGGGGTTGCAGGACTCAAGTGTCTACAACCTAGTCGGGACACAGATCTGTGATTACAAAACTTAGCTGAGCACTTAGCCAACAACATGCATTAAGTTATGATTCTTATTCACATCACAGATTAACCCTAATTACAGATCAGCGTAGTAACAACCAAGATTAACCCTTAAAACTTCTTAGCACATAGCATAAGCTCAAATATAGCATTCATTTACCATCAACTGAGCACTAAGAATCCATACGTCTATCTAACATACATCCAAATCAGTGCACTAAGTAGATAAATATATAAACAACATGAATAACATTGCACAAATAACATCAACACATGATATACATGGTTCACCGTAGTGTGGGGCTACATCCACCAACTTATTCTTCTTCTTTATTAGTCTTCAAGCCTTATTACATTCCTCTTCTCCTATGCACAAAGCCACAGATCTAGCTCTGCAAAGGACAAGAGATCTGAGCGCACCTCGCCAGATCCTCCTTCCCCAAATTAGGTCAGGGAACAAATCCTTACACAGTTTGTCTGCATAAACAACTTACAAAACACTTACACTTAGCTCTGCAAGTCTTAACACATTATCTTGCACTAATCCAATTACAAACTTTTTCACATAGCTAACATTAACACTTAACCATGGGCTACTTCTTACACCGCCTAGTTACTTATTTATACATTAAAAAGGGCCTAAACATGGGTAAACCCATGGGCCAACATCCCATACACGTTACATAAACCCTAAAAACCAAAAATTCTAAAAAAATGGGTGAGATCCCATGATCTATGCTTCACCTAAGCACTTCATCTTCGACCAGCTTGTCAAAGTCCAAAAAATGGTCAAACATGACTAATGTTTCCTCAAAACTTGGTCGAGGACCAACAGGATCCCAACACTCACCAGTGACTTGTCCCGATTCACTCAGATCTGAGAAACACTGCTTCGAAGGCCTCGAGCTTAGCTAGAACTGCCTCGACTTGCTTCTTCACCAGAGCCTCCTACTAGGTGAACTCCTGAATTACTTTCTCGATGACAGGCCCTTCCAGGCGTTGTTCCACTATTGCGACCACTTGTTCCAACTATGAGCCTTGTCCCTCGATATCTTCAAAACGTGTGCAAGCTTCATCCTACATCGGCTAGAGTATCTATGTCACCTCCATAACTCTACTCTGGATGGCAATGAACTGCTTATGAACTACATGTTGTTCCTGCAACCTCTTCATCTTCTCCACTACAGTAAGTAGCTTCATCTAGGCTTTCACAATCGAAGCTTGTTGCTTCGCCTCCTTTAGTTGTGCCTCCAATGTCCTCACCTCTGGGTCTTTTGCAAGGTGCTCATAGGTCTTTTCACTTTGAGCACTTAGTTGCCTACATTCTGAAGCCAACATCATGATTCTTTCTACTGCATTCTTGGTCATTTCTTCCCTCTAATCCTGCACTTCTTGCAGAGTGCTTGACACTGCTTGAAGTTCTAACTCTGGTACTGTTTCTTGAATCTATTGAATGGACTTAGTGGGCTTCCCCACTTGTCTCTCGATTGTCTCTTATTTAATCTATTCCAAGCCCGACATAGAGTGAAGTGCTCTAGTCACTGCTTCCTTGACCAAAGTTTGCTTCGTGATCAGTTGGTCTTTCTCTTTCTAGATTTTCTCTCTATCCTCCTCGAACTTTTCTCTAATGTCATCTTTCTCTTGTTGTGCAACCCAAAGTTTCTCTAAGGCCTCCTCCTTTTCTTTCATCAAGGCCTCTGTGACCTTCTCCTTTTCTTCTTGGACTTGACAAAGTCAAGCTTTGGTTGCATCTGCTAGCCTTCATAATTGGGTAGGCTCGTCCCCCAATTCTGGAATTTCTAATGACGACGTTGCACTACACACTGTGTGGCTCGAGTAGAGGGCTTGATGGATGTCTTTTAGTTCTTTCTCGATTCGGTCATACAATTTTTCTTGCTTCGCTTCATGTCTCTGTATGATATCCTCTGAGGAATCTTCTACATCTGTGATGATGAGTTGTATATCATCCACTGTGATCACATTCTATGATTGAGGCTTATTGGCTTGGGTATTCTTCTGCGTTGAGGGTTTCTGTGGAGAAACCTTCCTTTTATTTGATGTCTCAGCCTCTGGAAGGGGATCCTTTAGCATTTTCACTTCACCCTTTTCTTGCTTGTCTTCTTCCCCTTCCTCCTCTTGGTTTACTTCGTCATCTCCTCCTCCTTCAGGTGAGTCAGGTGAGTCAGGCGCGTCAGGCGCAATTTCCTCCAATGCATTGTCCTTCTCCTCACTGTCTATGTCCTCCACTTCCTCATTTTTCTTTTTTCTCTTTTCACTTCTTTGTCCATCATACTCTGTCTGGGTGACCAAAGGACTTCCTATGATGTCGAGGTCGAAGAGTTTTGCATCTTCGATTGGTACAAGGAATTCGACTGGACATTGCTTGTTTATCTCCTCCATGTCTTCATCGATCAATTTGTAGTACACCTACAGCTCCTCCTTACTTTCATCCCTGTGCACAATGATGTAGATGAAGTGTTGGTTTGTGTGTAACTTTTCTAGTGGCCTGTATGTATGAAAGGTGTTTGGGGTCATTTGGGGGAATGATTTAATGGCACGCAACAGCTGTAGGTAGTAAGCATGAAACACCGCATTTGATTTCCATTTCTTCACCATATTGCTCGCATATGATAAGGTGGTGAACCTTGCGGCCAATGGCTCTGATGGTTTGACTTCAGGGAATGTTTCTTCTTCTGACATATCCCAAGTGACAAATGCAATGAGAGTCAACAACCAACTAAAGTGAAATTTGTAGCCTTGGTCCTGTGCTTCTCGACAGTCCTTCTCTAGCTCATTGATGAGGCATCTCACCTAGTTCATCTGCATCCCTTCAACACACTTCCCTGTGAGGTTGAATATGAACCCTGTGACTTGCGTAGGACAGTTCTTTCTGATGATCTTTCTCACTATCAATTGACAAGCTAGGTGCACTGCACCATCTTGGATGGAGGTTACCTTGTAGCCTTGCTTCCCCTTCTCCACATCGCCATATGACTCCTTGATCCACTAAGCCAAGGAGTGATCTGATGTCTTTCTTGGGTAGAACTGGTGAGGTTTTGGTCTTTGCATGCTCAATTCAGTGATGAGGTGGATCAATGACGGATCCACAGTCATGCACCTATCTAACCAGAGATAGACTCCATGGTAGCATGAAAGGAGGATTTTAATGCACACATTAACCTCCTAATGTCTACCAAAGTGGGGGATCTTCATGACATTAAGGATCCTCGATCTTGTAATATCCTTAATCCATGACTAGGGAACTATCTTGGGCTTTCTCCCAGTGGTCTTCGTTAGGTACCTATGCAATGCGAGCATCGCATAGTTCTTTCGATCTCCAAGATTGAAATCATCGATATTAAGAGCTAGGATTAGTCCCAAATATGGTATGACTGTGCATATCCCCTTCACGAGGTACGCAGTGATTAGCATGTACTCAAAATCACATGGGACACTACAACGGAATTGGCGACCATACCGGGGAAGTCTCTTACGTTCTTGGGAATATTTTTGGGTATTTTTAAAAGACTGGTTTTCTTCCCTGTTTTTTTAAGTTTCTGCAAAGTCTGAGCTAACAAAGATTCTGGTCTTCCATACCATCTATCTCTGTTTCTTTGCTTGACTGTGTTTTTTTGAGACCCACAGAGGTACATGGCCTACATAAGGTTTTCACGTGTGTACCTGCACCCCACTTTCTTACAGCCTGCATGTAAACGCTAGCTGAAGAAGTAATAGTAGCGTGTATGATTCCAAAAAAAAATTGGAGGCGGTCATCCTCTTCCCTGTCAGAATCAGTCATTCTCAGGGGTTTTCTAGAACTCTTTCTAGTTTTGGTTGTTTATAGTCTATAGCTTAGGTTTCATCTCAGATTGGTTTGTTTTACGAATTTTTCCTTACATTGTTTTTCTTTTTTCTGTTAAAGAAAGTGTCTAAGCTTTCAAGAGATCCTGGTTCTCAGTATCAGTGGTCTCTTCCTGGTTTGGATTGTTTGTTTTTATTTGTTTCAAAGTTTTAGAGATACACGCAGCCTGTATAAGTCTAACACGTGTGTACACGCCCTCTGACTCTACACAGATCGTGTGCACACGCTTGTTGTTTATTTGCCAGCAGTGTGATTGTGAAGGATAGTTTTTGTTGAGGGTGAGGCAGCCATCCTTTCCTTTGACAAGAGTTATACCTCTCAGGTTTTTCGAATCTTTGTTTTGGCAGTCAGCGCCATAGATTTCTTTTTTCATTTAAAAGTTTTCATTAAATTTTTCTTTAGGGTTTTTAGAGAAGTGTGAGAGTCCTTTTTTAAGTTGCTAGTGTGTGATTTCTTGAAGTGATTATTTGCGATCTGTGATTAGGTCAGAATTTTTTCTTGGTTTTTGAATTGTTTATATTTTTCCTTTTTGCTTTCTGAGCATTCAAATAAAATAAAAAAATTCTTTCGTTTTTGGTTGAAAAGTGTTGTTTTGCATAGTAACCAGGGAAAACCCTTTTCTTTCATAAGTTCTTGATAGTTTACTTAGATCGTAAGTATCTTTTAGTGAAGTGAAATCCTTATTTGAGTGTGTTTTTCAAAAGATCTTAGAAAATTTTTTAAAGAAAAAACAAATAAAAATTGAAAAGTTGTTGAAAATTTGCATTAAATGAAGGTTTTTGTTTCCAGTTTTTTGTTCATTTTTACTTTCGTCTTTCAAACATCACTAGTTTCACTTTCATACCCTTTGACATAATACAATCCATAAAATTAATTCTAAATCTAAAATTCATTAGACTTTTATGTTTGTAGGGTTAACCAACTAGTTCAGGATTAGGGCCTTGGATTAGGTTGGAGAGGAAACTCTTCAAGGCCATTAA
>JZKD02S2289537.1:989754-999783 GCA_000966675.3 Picea glauca
AGGATTAGGGCCTTGGATTAGGTTGGAGAGGAAACTCTTCAAGGCCATTAAAATCAAACATTGGAGTCTGAGTTAGGGAGTGTCCAAGTCCATTATTGTGAAATTTATCCATCCCCCCCCTCTAACATAGGGGATAAACACGATTTTGTGTGCGGAAAGGTAGCGGAGATAACCCCTCCAAAGCTGGACCAATCGTCCTGGATAACACATATAGAGGGCTTGTCTTGGGATTCTGTCGATTGCATCTGCCACAGAGCTTCATGGGTCTCAAATATGTTCAAGGTTCTCAGTTGTCTTTCGAACTACTTTCTTTCAATACCCTTGACAAGTTTCGGGCTCGATACCCTGCTCATTATGGTCTACCCGACTTTCAACTGTACCCGCCTGGTGATTGTTCATGTGCTACCAACCTAGTTGTCTATATTTTTTAGGGACATACACAGGTGAATGTGGGGATATACTGTGGTACCTTGGACAGAAACTAGGCCATGCTTTGTAGAGTATACCTGAAGGGTGCTTCTATGTTTGAGTTGCACTTGCACCGGTAAGTTTCTCTAGTGTTGGTTGTTGTAATTGTTCTTCCAATTAATTTAATGTTTGTCTGTCTTATCTTATAGGGACTTTTTTAGTGTGTGTGGTTCTTGAACTACTAGATCGCCCTAGAGTGTCTTTGATCATCTCACACAGTGGAGGATCATGAGCTCCGCCGGTCACGAAGGCTTCTTGTCCTACCGCCGGTTACACTGGAGCCACCCCCGCCACCACTACGGTGAAAACTAGACCAACAAGGGTCTTTTGAAGCGACCAGGTCACAAGAAATTGTGCCCGACCAACATCCATAGGAATCAACCATTTTTTACCTTGGAATGAAATCTTTTGTTCTGGTTGAAACCTCCACCACTGATCTTTTGACACCCACCATTGTACCGATTCATCCTTATGAGTGCCAGACAGTGTCGCACGCAGCAATGGAAACAAATGTTGTTACTCCTTCTGGGAATTCTTCAATTCCTACTATGGTTGTTACCATAGGAGAGTCTCCACCTCCTAACCCACCATCACTGGTCTGAGCCACCATGGTCTCAACCACCTCTACATAACACATTGGTTCGATATCATCTTTGGTGGAAGCCACAACCCCTTTCACACCAAGTGCGATAGGCCCTCCATTCTCATACGAGATGCCTAGTTTAGGTACAAGTCTTGTACTTTCCTACTCCACTTCACAGACTTCATGTCTGGGGGCAGGGAGCTCTAATGCTCCTCTGCAAGGACACATGGAGGAAACTCTTTCTCCTTTTAACGCTTTCCCTTATGGGGGAGGTCATATACCTCCTTCGTCCCCTTCACTTGATGGCACACATAAGCAATCCGTCGGGCCACCTGCACACCATAGTTTATTTGGAGCGGGGAGTCAAGGACCACCTTCGCATAATATGTCGGTAGGTTCAACATTGTTTTCTTTGTTCGGTGCATTTGGTAACAAAGCCTTCTTGTCTGCTACTCTCCCAACTGGGGGCAACCCCGGTTTCAGACAACCTATTCCTATGCAGGGTACTATTCTTTCATAGGGGGCACACCCAGGAACTTCTTCTGCATCAGGGCCTTGGAATTCTTGGTAGAGATCAGTTCCCTCATCAGGAATACTGATCTAGGGTAATTATTTTCACAATCAATGGAATGCCGGACTAAGCACTATGCTTATCTCCACAGGACCGACATGGGTCAACCCTTCCCAACGTCCTTCAAATGTAATGCATGCCCAACCATCTATGTCCTATTTTGGAAATCAGTCGATGATGTCTCCTCACACGCAAAATACATACGTTGTCCATGGCCATGGTTTTTACTAGAACCCAGGCTAGTAGCTGAATTGTTTCTAGCAACATGGTGCCAATCAAACTCCAGACCCCTTTTTCCCAGGTTATCACCAACAACCCACACTACCCTTCCTAGCAACCTTGCATTTTCCAGACTCGCCAAGGTTGTTGAATGACCCTACCTATCATGATCTGCATTGGCCTTCTATGCCAACGAATTTGCCTTCATACATCCCAAAGTTCGAAGCCAAGCCTAACGAAGATCCAAGAGATCATGTGACTACCTTTCATTTTTGGTGCTCATCTAACTCGTTGAAACATGACTCCGTACAATTGCGATTGTTTCAATGTACTCTCATTGAGAGTGTCGTGAAATGGTACATTGAGCTCGATCGCTCAAGATACTCTTCCTTCGGCAAACTGGCGATGGCGTTCCTAAACCATTTCCAGCTACCTATGAGATACCATGCTGGCACTGAATTGCTAGCCAATTTCTCACAAACAAAAGCGGACCATATCTCTGATCACATCCGAGAATGGAGATGTCGAAAGAGTTTAATTAAGGTCCTAGTCCCACGAGCATTCCTACTCGAGTGGTTCCTTAAGTCTTTGGTCCCACAGTTTTCCAAAGACGTCGCGACGTCGAGAGTATTTTTCGAAGAAGATGCCATCATGAGAGCTCAACAACTTGAGCTAATCTATTCTCAGTTTAGTTTATTATACGAGATCTTTCCAGATGCACCACGCTCAATACTTGATAACAATAGACAGAGAGATAGACCACATGCTGATGGTATTGTTGGCTCAACACAAAAAATCCCTCTGAGCACTTGATGAAGCAGTTGTAGCAGTTGTCTATACAACACACAGTGGCCAGCCAACCTACTGCTTTGGCTGCTCCCCCTACCAAAATGTTGGATATACACACAGTGCAGTCAACTAATCCAAAGGCTATCCAGCAGCCTGAAGGAAAGAAAAAACAACGAAAGAAGGGTAAAGGGGATAAAAAACCTACCGATAATGCTGGTGGGGACAACAGTGAGAAACAGAAGGTGAGGTATCCATGCAACTTATGCGTGGAAGACCACCCGACCCATCTATGTCCTCGACTTGTAGAAGCCCAAAAGTTTGTGATGCAACAACAACCTATTGTGTTAACCAATCCATTTCAACACGGACAAAATCTAACCCAAGCCTCTGCAAGCATGGAAGGGGGCAACCAAGGACTCTCTCTGTCTTCGAACAACCCTGCATCCGTGAATGTATATATGGTGAAGGGTGATGCTTTTATATCCACTAGAGCAGATGACTATAGTAAACCAAGCACTTCTGAGAAGGTTAAAGAAGCCGAAATCCCATCTCTTCCTCTATACATTGAGAAGACGTTGGGTGAAACAATGACACACATCCCCAAAGGCGCGTTCAAAAAATATTCTCACAACCCAAACACAAGGGCCACCCAAAACTATTCTATGGTGGAATATTTATCACAAACCACTTGTGCGATGTCCACTTTGGTGGTCCTCCAAAGCTTCCCTTCCCAGAAGAAATCCTTTTTAACCGCTTTAGGATCTATCGAGACTTGTAATCTAGGTACAATCATGCTGGATACAACCAACCTAAAACCTCATCTGCCTTACCACGTAGCATTTCAAATAGTAGTGGCTTATCCCACGAAAATTTTTACTCGGAATATATTATGCATAGCAGTTGATCATGGAGCCTCAACATGCATTATGTCGTTGGCATGTTGGAAGGTCATTGGCCAACCCATTTTGTCTCCATCACCTACTCTCCTCACTACTTTCGATGGTCATTCTTTCTGACCACATGGCATCATTCCCTTTTTCCCCATGGATTTAGGAGGGAAGACCATGTGTGTCCAGGTAGAGGTCGTCGATGCACCCCTCAATTATAACCTCTTGTTAGAAAGGAGTTGGACTTATGTCATGCAAGCTGTGGTTGGTGCATTTTTTTGGGTCTTGTTGTTCCCACATGAGGGCAGGATAGTGACCATCGATCAATTGTCTTTCTCTAGACTTGACCCTTCATTGAGGGCATCCACAGTCTCGATGATTGATAATCCTCAACCAGGTGTAGTCAACATAGGGGTTATTTTATGCCCATCTTTGATGGGTACCTTCGATTACCCACCCCCTCAAGGTGATATCAAGTTTATATCCAATCACCACAAGGTTGAGATTTTTCAAGTTTTGTCGTTCCGCATGACTTACTTCAATGATCCATGGATACTTCCTTCCCCATTGATCATGATGGATGAGACAAGGAACCTGGGCATGTCCATTCCCTTGTCCACAGTTGAAGTAGTGTACTCTTTAGTCCAGCAATCTTCAATTAACACTGATCCAACTCTTGCACAAGAGTTCGATCTACTTCTAGGGCCTATTTGGGCTCAGGGTTCTCACACTGACACCAATTCATTAAACTTAGTCTTTCCTTCTGATGAAGCTATAATTGAGGCAATGACTAGTCCGAAAAAACCCTGGGAAGATCTTCATCACAGATCATACTTCCTCCTAGAGTTAAGCAGAATCAAAGTTGAAGAATTCACCTTGACTATGATGGGAGATAGGTCTTGTCCTATTAATCCCTTAGCTACACATGAGGTTTATGCTGAGGGTAATATGGAAACTATCGCTAAAACCTTACCAATCAATATCTCTCGAACCCCTGGTGTCATAGACAATGTTTTCGTTGGAGCATACTTCTCCCCCGAGGAGATATCCAACAACGACCCACAAAGTGTCGATCATGAGCTAACTTTGTTGTTTTTCAAGCTCGCCTTGAGATCCGAAAGAAACATCCGACGAGACTGCATTTATTCTTTTCAATCTCATCCAGATTAATGAGAAAAGTAACCTCTACGGGTCTTATTTTAAGCCCTTTTTAGACCCTCTAAACATGAAAAGATTGCCAAGCGATATTGTGGCCTTTCACGCTCGTTAAACTAAAATTTGAAGTCATGTCTATCTGGTGGTAGTTTTTCCCCTTTTTGTGGTCCAGACGATCAACTGTACGAACAAAGGTATACTCTATGGAACTTTAGTTCTCTAGAAGAGTACTCTCAGACATCATTTTAACCCTTTTTTCGAGCTTGATGGACTAAATTTATGAAAAAGGAACCCCCACGGAGTCCATAGTTAAGCTCTTTTCAAATTCCCTAAAATTGAAAAGATCGCCAAGTCACCTTATTCTTTCATACTCGTTAAACTGGTCTAGAAGAAAATTCCTGACGGAGTCCATAGTTAAGCTTTTTTCAGACTCCTTAAAAATGAAAAAATGGCCAAGTGATCTTGTCTTTCTCACACTCGTTAAAATGGTTTTGAATAGATGTCTTGTCAGTGCTAGTTTACCCCTTTTTCTAACCGACTAGACTACCTTTGAAAAAGGTACCCCAATGGAGTCTCCTTTTATGTTTTTTCAAACTCTCTAAATATGAAAAACCGTTGAGCTTACCTTCTCTAGGCTCGTTAAACTTACATAGAAGGACATTACCATTGTTTGTTTTGTTAACCTCATTTGCATACCTATGTCTTTGGTCTAAATGTCGGCTCCATGTTTCTCCCAACTGAACCATCTGAAGCATACCTTATACGCAAGCCTTGTAGCACTTTTCCTCTGCATCTTAACATCCTTGGCCCCTGAAGGATTTTTCCCAAGTATCATTATTCTGAACATCAGTCTTGTCCTTAGGCCTTGAACTTGTATGTTTGTAACACTCGTTCCTCCATTGTAACGTAACATTCCTTTACTCTTTTTTCAAAAATCATTGAAAAAGACAAACAAATCAAATATACCCCAAAAAGAGGAAGGGAAAAGTATTTTCTTTATTGGAATCATAATGAGTCACCCTTGGATAAAGCACATCTGTCCGTTTTTTCGTCAAACTATGGGATGTAATACGACCTTAGGATGCCATTCTCGCTACCTAGAGTTGTGTCCTCCTCCATTTGGTTACTCTTCCAAACATATGGAGAGTTTGCGTTGCCTCCTGCTTCGTAAACTTATGATTAATGCCATGCTTCCTAATTCTCATAATTTGTCATGTTATTGTCCAAGGGAAGTTTCTACCAAGCCTAAGTCATCCTCTCTGCAATTTGTCTCTTTCCCTCATACCTGGCCATATTGAACATCCAATCAAGTCTTTGTTCGAAAGAAATGAATCCTTCAGTATGATCATCAAGATTCTCTAGTCCATGACCGACGAGCCACTGAAGACCTCTAGGTAGTGAAGTTGTACACTCATATTACACTCCTACCTTGAGCTTTGAAGATTTTGAAGTTGTTGCTCGAGCTCTGAAGACCTCATCTCCAGTCATCAAGCCATATCATCTTCTAGAAGATGGATACTCTATATGTATATGTTTTTGATATCGAGATGTAGCTCTGTTGTGTATTGTTCGCAGCTACACTTTATATAGTTATTTGACATGGATCTACAATGTATTTTATTCGTAGCCATCATTCTATTTTAACCCGAGCATGGGTATGCCCGCCTCAGTGAGACATTTGTTATTTGGCAGATGGTGCCTCCTGGTTCCTTGTCCCTGGGCTCACTTGCTCAACACATCAGTAAAAATTGCTAATGTATTTTGGCCATTAGATGATCTTCTGACCTCACACATTAGGGGGAATCTGTTATAACCCTAATTTTCACCATACATGCTTATCTGGCATCAGGCCATCTCAGATCCCTTCTTTGCCAAAGCATTGTTGAACAACTCTTTAAAAAACCTCTTTTATAAGGGCCCATGCACCATACTCCATTACTGCACGTGTGTACATGCTAGCTGACCTAAAACAACCTGTGTGGACCTAAAAGAGCATGAAAAAAAGGAAAGTTGCCGACAGAACACACATCTTTGGGTGAGTTAACTGAAACTCTCAGCCATGCATGGTTGAGGGTTCATCCAAATACTTAGCTTCTTATAGCCTATAAAAGAAGGGTTAGGGGTCCCATTTGGAGGAGTTGAATAAGAGTAAATAAACTCTACCCAATTGCACATTCCCCATTGTCCCAACCCTTTAGTCATCCTTGTGCAAAGAGAGATACAAAGCAAAGAAGTTGGAGGACATTTGAAGAGGAGACCATGATCAGGTTTACAGAGGAGTTGTCGGTCTCGACATTGCAAGTTGATTCATTAAAGTTAATAATAAACAAATGATTTTCCCATCCCACTATATGAGTTCTTCATAGTTTAGCGAATATATGTTTGAATCTCTAACCCATTAATCTATAGAACAAATGCATGTAGAGTTTGTTGCTTGTTTTGTACATAGGTCAGTCTCGAGAGGATAGCTTCCAATAGGCGATCAAGCATGAAGAAGGATCGACATCGAACATCTAGAACAAGGTATGTTCATTTAACCGTGTATTTTCTTAAAAAAAATGGGGATTAGGTCTGGGACAAAGGTAGAAAGTATGATTCTTTTGGTCTTATCTACATGCATAATATAACCCTAAATGTTAGTCCGTAGGGGGATTTCCCACCACAACATATACCTACATACATGAATTTCTCAACCATGAGGTTGATCAAGATCTCTTCTATAGATTTCTCTAGTGCGCTATGCTCATGAAACATTCACACTTGTAATAAAATAACTCAGGTAGGCGAATGGACACTCAAGGTAATCAAATTAGTGGTGAGGTCTAGACAATACAATGTTGTATGCAATTACTTCTATGTTAGCTCAAACATCTTGGTTTGCAAAACGTGGTCCTGATGCAGCGTCCGATGGGTTAAGTAAGCAATGTCGTAATGGATTCCTCCAATGGGAAGGAATATCTCAATCAATACGATTACATCCATTATGGCACAGTCTCAACGGTCCAATGGCAATATTTCCAATAGTAACTAATTTTCTATCCATTATGGAGCATCATTCTAATGGTCGTGATGCCTCCAATGGTCATATAGCTTTGTTGTGGCGAAGTGCTATTCTGCGAAGTTTTTCTATTCTAGCGAGGCTCAAGTTCGGCAAGCCTTCTTTCTACAAAGTCTTCTCTGGATATTCCTGTTGTTTTTCTAACTTTACTTTCTTCTTACTGAGACATCTTGCCTTCTTTCCTGTGATCTGAGTCTCTGGGTTCCTCTTTCCATTCTTATTCTTATCTTCTATTAGTGTAGTAACTTCGCACTGTTGAGGGTCTCTCAAAGGGTTCGAGTGTAATACCTCTTCTCTTACTACTTCCAGGGTAAGTACTCTTCTCTCCTGGTTGGACAGGTTTTTCAAGCCCTTTTTTGTTCTCTCAACCTTGACAACTAATTCTCTGGCACTCAGTTGCTTCGACTTATCCTCTTGTTCTTATATCAGTCGTGCTGTTTTACTAGCCATGAAGTCCCTTAATTCTTTCTTTTTCTGTTCTGTAGCTTCTTCATGTGCTTTCCTTTGGATCTCATCTTTCTCAATCCAGGTCTTTCCTAAAAATAGTACAACAGGGGCATTGTTTGCGATAAACTTAATGACTTTAAATTCTTCTTCCGTCAATGTTCCATGGGAAATCATAGGTACATTAGTAATTCTTCCACATAGGGTTATAATCTTTCCTTTAAACAATCCTATCCTTCCCAATGAAGGAACCATAGCAGGCTTTCCCAAAATTTCCCAAGTGCTTTCTGGCATGATATTCACCTATGTTTCCTCATCCAGAAAACAGTCTATGTCAAAGTTTATTATTCTTGTTTCTATGCACTGCTTCTCTTTTAAGATCTCTAGTAAACTGACGTCTTTGTGATCATTTAGTGTTTATTTCATCTGTAATAATATAGTTTCTGATTCTTTTTGGTTCTCTAACATATCCTTAGTTTCTTGATCTTCTTCATAGTTTTATTGTCTTAGGTTCATCCTTTCAACTTTAGCAATCATTCTAGGGCGATCCAAAACCTCATGAACAACAACTTTACAACAAAGAAAAATAGGACCTGTACCATGGAATTCCTTAGCAATATATCTCAATCTTATGAAAATGTAACACAATGTCAATCCTCTCTTTATTTTAAATGATCCCCAACCTTTCCTATATTGCACACTGGGATCACAGTGATGGACCTGCAAAATCCAAAAATTCATTCTAGGTTCTTGAACCCACTTGTTAGTCCAAAAATTATTTATATGCATAGGAATAACAAATCCTTCACTATCTCTATCAAATTTATTCAGATCAAATCTTATTTCTTCTAGTTGTTCCCTATTTTTCAGACTAGGACAAAATCTGTCAAACATACTTAGATTCATACTTCCGAAGAATTTTTTTTCACTTATCTTACCTTTACCAGAGCACAAAGATTTAAGATCTTACCTCTTTTCTTCATATCAGACTTATTTTTCTTAGCACAAAGCTTTGCAAGATGATTAGGATACTGTGCACTACAACAACAAATCTATGCACATATTTTTTCTCTTTTCTTCAATTCCCAACAGTCACAGTTTTAGGTCCCGGCAACATAACCATTTGTTGGCATAGGGGCATACCTAGGGTTTAACACTTGAACAACACACCAAAAAAACCCTAACTATTGGCCCTTTCGGCGACACCTGTGAAGAAGATGAAGTCTCACCTGAGGTAGAGGCAAGGGGGTTGCATGACTCAAGTGTCTACAACCTAGCTGGGACACATATATGTGATTACAACTCTTAACAGAGAAATTATCCAACATTATGCATTAAGTTATGATTATTATTCACATCGCATATTAAACCTAATTACATATCAACGCAGTAACAACCAAGATTAACCCTTAAAACTTCTTATCACATAGCATAATCTTAGATCTATCATTCATTTGCCATCAATCAAGCACTAAGTGTTAGAAAAACAAGACCGCGGAGCAATAAAATAAAACAAATGTAGAAACAAAACACAAAAGACACACAATACAAGAGAGACACAGATTTGCGTGGTTCACCCAGTCTGGGCTACGTCCACCGAAGAAATTGCCAGGTCCTTCCTTTATTATTATCCAGTGAATGAAGGGATAGAACCTACAGCAAAACCCACTGTAACTTCCTCTTATTTCTCTCATGGTATCCTCTCTCAGAATACAATATTCACCACCCTCCATAGCCGCGATACATTTCCCTCATAAAAGAGGGTTTCCTTCTAGGGAAAAAAACCCTAACATAATCTCTACCGTTAGATTTGCAACCTTATAATGAACGGTCCAGATTTACAATGAAATTACAA
>JZKD02S2289537.1:1003212-1068562 GCA_000966675.3 Picea glauca
ACAGAACTTAGTTGATTAGTAACCGTATTAAATTCATTTAAATGATCTGCAACAGACCCACCTTCTGACATCTTCATATTAAATAATCTCTTCATTAGAAATACCTTACTCGACGGTGAGGGTTTTTCATACAATTTGGCCAACGCATCCATCAAACCCTTCATTGTCTTTTCTTTTGAAATATTGAAAGCCATCGATGCTGCCAGGCTCAGTCGTATCGTTCCTAAAGCCTTTCTGTCAAGAATATCCCATTCTTCATCCTTCATGGCCGCCGGCTTCTTTGTTACTCCACTCAATGGTAGGAATAGATCCTTCTGATATAAATAGTCTTCCATCTGCATCTTCCATAACTGGTAGCTTTAACCGTTAAATTTCTCGACCCTAAACTTTCCATCTTTCAACATTGCTCCCACTCGAACCAGGAACCCTATTTTCCTGCAAGTTAACTTACGCTCTGATACTAGTTGTTAGAAAAACAGGACCGCAGAGTAATAAAATAAAACAAATGCAGAAACAAAACACAAAAGACACATAATACAAGAGAGACACAGATTTATGTGGTTCACCCAGTGTGGGCTACGTCGACTAGAGAAATTGCCAGGTCCTTCCTTTATTATTATCTAGCGAATGAAGGGATACAACCTACAGCAAAACCCGTTGTAACTTCCTCTTCTTTCTTTCACAGTCTCCTCTCTCAGAATACAATATTCACCACCCTCCATAGCCGCGATACATTTCCCTCATAAAAGAGGGTTTCCTTCTAGGGCAAAAAACCTTAACATAATCTCTACCATTAGATCTACGACCTTATAATGAACGGTCCAAATTTACAATGAAATTACAATATACTTTTAGAAGGAAATTTTTGCTTCGGGGGCTTCGCCCCGACCCCCCGTTGGGGGCCCACTTGCCCCCAAACCCCCCAGCCGGGGGGATAGGGCCCCCGAACCCCGCAGAGGGGGTACCCCCCTCTACACTCCCCTGCGTGGAAGAGTGTACATACTTTTCAGATGTAAATATTTCATGGGATATAAACATGGCTGAAAGGAAGGACCTCTTAATCAGGAAGATAATCAGGCTCCACAACCAACACTAAGCATCTATACATCTATCTAACATACATCCAGATCAATGCACTAAGCAGATAAATATATAAACAACATGAATAACATTGCACAAATCACATCAACATAGGATATATGTGGTTCACCCCAGTGTGAGGCTACGTCCACCAAATTATTCTTCTTCTTTATTAGTCTTCAATACTTCTTACATTCCTCTACTCCTGTGGACAAAGGCACAGAGTAAAATTTACAAAGGGAAGGAGATCTGCGCATACCTCACCAGATCCTCCTTCCCCAAATTAGGTCAAGGCACAAATCCTTACACATTCTGTCTACATAAATCATTTACAAAATGCTTGCACTTATCTCTGCAAGTATTAACACATTCTATTACACTAAACCAATTAAGAACTTTTTCACATAGCTAACATTAGTACTTAGCCACGGGCTAGTTCTTACACTGCCTAGATACTTATTTATACATTAAAAAGGGCCTAAACATGGGTAAACCCATGGGCCAACATCCCATACCCATTACATAAACCCTAAAACCCAAAAAATCCCCCAAAAATGGGCGATATCCCACCATCTCTTCTTTGCCTGGGTGCTCCATCTTCGACCAGCCCGTCAAAGTCAAAAAAATGGTCAAACACGACCAATGTTTCCTCAAAACTTGGTTGAGGGCCAACAAGAGATTTACTTTCTCCACAAAAAAAAAATGAAACTTTCTGAACTCACGAAGTCTAAAGGACTTCAAGGGTTAAAAATCATGCTTCTTACCTAGATCCAATGGTTTTTTATCCTCCTGCTCATATCTGACAGCTTGGATCTATTCTCCCTTCTCCCACACAAGCTCCTCTTTCTATCTGGATCCAACGGTCTAGATCTTTTCCCTGTGGCTAATCTTATGACTTATGTATCTTACACTTTTGTGCAACTTCACTTTCTTTGAAAGAATGATTTCTCAAGCTCTTAAAAGTCTCAACCCTTGACTGTGTTTGATTTAACGTTTTCCCTCCTAATCTTTTCCAATTCCTTCGAATTTAAAAGGGACTTGGCCCTTTTCTCTTTCAAAAAATCCTTTTGTCCTCTTGGAAACAAGACGCTATTTTCTCATGAGATTTTGGCACTTGGAATACTTGACCTCTGTCACACTTCTTGCACAAATTTTCCTTGGAACTTAACGGTTTATGAAAAATACTCATGCACTCCTTGCGCTTCTTCTACATTTTGAATCCTTAAAAGGTTCTCGACCTCTGCACACATTGGAGGGACTCTTCACACTAGTACTGTCTCTCTTGAACTCTTAATTTCTCTGACCTCAAAGGTTTATTCCCTTTGTTCCTTAAACAATTTCTTGTGCCCTCCTGGAACTCCCACTCTTCCTCCTGAGCTTAAATATCGGGTATGCCCACTTGGAAACCTTCTTATAGAACTTCTAAATGATTTATTGCGCACTCCTTGCATTTTCCTTTTATAGTTTTCACTAACAATGACATGCAATCCTTGAATAGCCTTCCCTCTTGAGATTAAGACTTATTCTGGTGTGCCCACTTGGCACACTCTTCACATAATTCCTTCTTGGTTTCTAACACACTCTGTGCGGTTTCCTTTTAGATATCTCTAACAACTCTAGTGTGCACTCCTTGCACTATCGTGAGAGTGCAAAAACACTCAGAGTCTTCATTCAGAGAATTCTATATACTCCTACAAAGGAAGAATTTACACATCCATGACATTCATTCGTATGCACAAAAAATATTCAGAAACAAAAGAATTTTCAGATAACACATGGAACACACACTGAAACTCATATGTAGGGAAATCTGATTTTTTTATTAACACTGAATGTTCTTTACAATGTATACAAGGTTGGGTTGAAAAAGAGTCTCAACTCTTTCTCTCCTCTCCTCTCCTATATCTTCTCTTCTCTCCTTCTCCTCTCTAATACTTTTTCAACAAATTGACTAACTCCTAACTAAGAATACATTACATTGATTTATACATGAAGGGGCTTCTTGAGCCTTCCCTCCAGATTATTCTAGTGATATCACATCTAATTAAAATGCCTCCCTATCACTAAGCCATTATAGTAAATATTCATTCACATCTTCAGATCTGAGGTGATACTTAAGATTTGTACAACTACATCCCACTAAAGGTGACTTTACACTCAACCTTACATATAATAAAGTATCATCCCTCCTCGATCCTTCTTAAACTTTAATTACATTAAATTACATTAAAAACGTGAGATTTAAACTCAAAAATGAGAAGGTTGGCACTTCTCTCTTTGGGATTTTCTCCCTCCTAGTGCGTTGTTGCATTGATTGATGACGTTCTTACGAGTTGGAGTGATACACCTACATCATACTCCCATGTTGAAAAAAATCATGAGTTTCTACTCATGGATCCTCTAATGTTGTTGTTGAGATCCTCATGGGTCCCAAACATCATTTCAGAGCTTTCCACCTGTCCCTCTGCTTCACTAATGTTGTTTATACTATATTGTTGGCTCTCCTCTAGTCAGCCTCCATCTATTGTTGAAGTCAACGTCCATCTATTGTTGACCTTCTGCTGTGTTGATTCCAGCATCAACCTTCTTATTTCCTCTATCTCCTTTTCGAGCTGGTCCATGGGCTAACTTCTCTCATGTAGTCTACTCTACTACATTTCCTTTCCTTCATTAATCTCCAACTTGACCTGTCAGATGAGATGACTCTAGCCTATTACCCTTTCTCCCAGGGCTTCCAATTCTTCACACAGATCAACAAAATCCATGTTTTTTTTTTCTCTCTCTCTCTCCTTCTACAGGTTCTAATTTTGCAATCATCCTCTATTCATCTCCCTTTCTGAAATTCACGAGCAATTCCACTGAATGTTATTATTTTCCCATTTCTTGGGAATATTTCAATGTCTGTTTCTTTTCCTTATCCATGATAGTATCTTCTAGATGTATTTCTTCTTCTTCTTCCACAACACACAAATTTATGATTTTAAAAACATTTGGCCCCATGGCCTCTTCTATGGCTTCCTCCTGCACCTCTTCCTCACGTGCAACATAGGCATTAGACTCTACTATGTTGCTTGGTAGGAATATATTGATTCCTCCAATGATGTAACATACCCAACCACCCAGGCTAGGGAATTCCACTTGAAACTATCTTACTCTGATACCATATTTGTAGCATCCACCAACCACTCAGGCCAGAAAATGCCATCTCAAAACCAAACTGACCAAGTTATGACACATATTTGTAGAACACCCCAATCTTAAGCTACTGGGCTATGCATGCTCTGTTTGAGTTCATAAAAATATAGATCTAATGCAAATTTAAATAGACATGAACATTCTTCTACAATATATATTAATGTGGAAATAACAGTAAGCCTACACATGCAACATATACAAGCAATATGCATAACATTATAACACATGTATAAGATACACAAAATACAATTAACATAGAAATGATACTTATATTTTTATGAGAATAACACCAACTTTGTGCATACCTTCCACGAACCTCCCAGCCTTATACCATGTTGCTCCATGCTATTAGCAGTGGGTCACCCCCTAGCTGGGACTAAAATCCACCCAGGGTAAAAGAAATATTATGCTAGGCTGATACTATGGAAAGTTGCACAATGCAATAGGAAGGATTCCCTCTAGGGATCCTACTTACACCCACCACTCACAGACTCTCATTCCCCACATGCCTGTCCCACCCCGAGAATATACACCTTCACTATTCCAGAGTCAATCATCTACTCCACTTCCCTTCCAAGGCTTCAACAACAGGCCAGATAAGGAATTATCAAATATATGTAGCTATTGTTGGACTCCCTCCAGGAGAAATCACTTCCCCAAAAATCTCTCTCACCTCGAGAGAGTTTATCACAAGCTTGAAAACCTTCTTCTTCAACCCACTAGCTTGAAAACCGACCTCTTCAAACCACAGGCCTGACAACTTTCTTCTTTTGTCCAGCTCTTAAGTCCAACGGGTAGCCACAATAGAAAAAATCGGGTAAGACAGGGTACGAGCTCAATAAAATACCAATCCGTGCAGGTTATAGACGTTTAGGATGGAAAGGGGTTCATTAATGGTGTAAAATGGTTGATTGTGTTCCTTTTTAGTGCGTGAGTGAATGCATGCATGCCTGGGAAGGATGGAAAGAATCGTCATAATGGTGAGAGATCCCCCACAATGATGGAATTTCCCGTGCATAAATCTTCATGCATCCTAGATGACACTCGGCTCTCCAGGAGCTCGTTCCTCTCCACTTGGAGTTCGTTGCTCTCCCCAAAGGAACTTAGAATAATAGGTTATGTCCAACCTTAGTATTTTAAGAATATATTATAATATTCCCTTGGTTTAAGCCCTCAATTTTAGCCCCTTTTTCCTAGCCTCTCAACACCCTTTCCCTTTCACTTCCTAATGGAGATTAGTCCCCCATAACTCTTCTTTTGTTGTTGGTCTACATGTAGCGATGTATTTTATTAATGATCTGCATATTACATATACAAAATAGGCTCATTGGCCATAGCATCTAGGCTCTCCATCCTAATAAACATATAAACTTCCCAACTTATAAATACTTGTCTCACCAGTCTATAAACTTCATTAAAAATCATTACAATTCAACAAGAGCTCAGCCTTGGGGTATTACAATCCCCTCCCCTTATTTTTTTCACTCTGCTCAGTGCAACTCATTTACATAACATCAACACTATTTTTCAAAATATTCAAAAAGATGTGGGTATTTTTCCCACAAAGCATCTTCATGCTCCCAAGTTGCATCCTCAGGACCGTACTAGGTCCTTTCAACCTTTACAAGACCTATGGCTCAATTCCGAAGCTATTTGATTTTCCAATCCATAGTGGGTACGAGATGCACTTGAAAATAAATTTTTTTCTCCACCTGAATCACATTCCAATCAATAACATGATTAACATCAGTTATATATTTATTAAGAAATGATACATGTAATGCATTATGTATATACATGGATGTAGATAATGTAAGAATGTAATATAATGGTCCAATCCTTTCTAGGATTTCAAATGGCCCACAATATCTAGCTTCCAACTTGGAACAATTTACCAACTTCAGGGAACTTTTGTTGGCCTTCACCTTCAATAAAACATGATCAACCACTTTAAATTCCCTGTGAGTTCTACCCTTGTCCATGTAGCTTTTCTTCATGTCTTGGGTAGCCTTTAAATTCTGTTTAATATTTTGCATCTACTCTTGCATTTCGATGAGCAACTCTGGCCCAATCACTGTTCTGTCAGTTGGGTTGTCCCAACTTATTGGTGTGTTGCACTTTCTTCCATAAAGTGCCTCAAATGGGCTTATATTCAGTGATTTTTGGTACCCATTGTTGTAGGATAATTATACCAAGTGTATATAATCTTCCCATTTATATGGTTTGATGATGACGTACATCCTTAGCATATCCTCTATAACTTGGTTCACCCTTTTTGTTTTCCCATCAGACTCGGGATGATAAGCTGTGTTGAAGTTCATATTTGTTCTGAACTCTTTGAATAATCTCTTCCAGAACTTTGAGGTAAAATTTGTGTCTCTATCAAACACAATTGTCTTGGGTATGCCATGCAAGTGTGATACTTCCCTCATATAAATATCAACAACATGGGTTTCCTTGTGAGTAACCTTGATAGGAATGAAACAGGAAGCTTTTGTAGGCTTTTCCACCACCACCATGATAACATCATGCTACTTTCTTGTTCTAGGAAATTTGGTTATGAAATACATTGTCACCAATTCCCACTTCCACTCAGGAATGGGTGAATGCTGCAACAACCTAGTTGGGTGTCTATTCTCAACCTTGACCCTTTGACACTTCAAGAATTTAGCAATGTATTCAACAATCTCTCACTTCATGCCTAGCCAATAATATTGGATCTAGACTGTTGAAACTATTTTCTAGTATCCTAGGAACTCACATAAGGTACATTATGTATCTCTTTTAAAATTGTACTCCTCAATTCATGAGAATTGGGTACATAAATTATGTTCCTGTACAAGATAATTCCATCATTTCCCAATTCATAATCTTCAACTTTCTGTTGCATTTTACCTTTCTGCAATTTTGTTACCAATTCCATGTACTACAAATCAACTTTTGCAGCCTCATAAATTCTTCCTTTAAGATCAGTTTGATACATGTTTATGGTTGTAGCATGTAGTTCATGCACTCTCTTGCTGAGCACATCAACCACTTTTTTCTCTTTTCCTTTGATGTGCTTAATATCAAAGTCATACTCACAGAGGAATTCCAACCATATGCTCTGCCTAGCATTCAAAGTTGGTAGTTCAAACAAATATTTCAGACCATTATGGTCTGTCCTCAGCTAAAACCTCTTTCCCATGAGGTAGTGCCTCCACTTCTTCAAGTCATGCATTATGGATTCCAACTCCAAATCATGAGTGGCATAGAACCTTTCATTATCTTTCAATTTTTTTGATTCAAAAAATATCACAAACCCATTCTAACTGAGGACTCCACCAAGTCCTTCTGTACATGCATCTATGCAAACCATGAAATCTTCATTCGGATCGATGATCCTTGGAATTGGAGAACTGTTTAACAACTTCTTCAATTGTTGGAAGCTCTTTTCACATTTTTTTATCCACATAAACTTCACCCCCTTCCTTTGCAAATAAGTAATTGGGTGAGAAATTATCGAAAACCCTGCAATGTATCTTCTGTAGTATCCATATAGACCCATGAAGGATATGAATTATGTCACATTATTATGTGTTTTCTACCCTTTAATGGCCTCAATATTTTCAGGGTCCACTGTTATCCCTTCTTCAAATATGATATGCCCCAAATAGTGAATTCAGTTTTGATAAAATGAGAAGTTGCTCAATTTGGCATACAATTGGTTCTCTCTTAGCACTTGTAACACCATCCTAAAGTGATTCTCATGTTATTCTTATGAATTGGAATATAAAAGGATGTCATCCAAACAGACAAATACAAAAGTTTCTAGATATTCCCAAAAAACACCGTTCATTAAGTAGATGAAAACAATTGGTGCATTTGATAACCCAAATTGCACCACTGTGAACTCATAATGAACGTAACTTGTCCTGAAGGTGGTATTGCTGACGTCTTCATGTCTGATCCTTACTTGATGATATCCTGACCTGAGATCAATCTTAGAGAATATCCTTTTATCCTTTAACTAATCAAATAGATCATCGATCCTCGACAAAGGATACTTGTTCTTTATAGTCACTTTGTTTAATTGTATGAATTCAATACACTACCTCAATGTCCCATATTTCTTATTCACAAATAATATTGGGACACCCCAAGGTGACACACTTGGGTGTATATACCCCTTCTTCAAAATCTCCTCGAATTATATTTGCAACTCCTTCAACTCTGGTGTACTCATTCTCTAGGGAGTCTTTGATATTGGGGCTGCTCCAAGCATCAAATTTATAGAGAAATCAATATCTCTCTTTGGGGGTAGTCCAGGTATCTCGATAAACACATCCTCAAAATATTTAAGGAATGAATGATCCTCCATATTTGGCACCTTATCCTTAGGTTCTTCCTCCATATGAGCTACAAATATTTGGCAACCCTTCCTGTAACACTTCTTCAGTTGCATTGCTGAGATCTCTTAGACAGTAACTTCCCTAGGAATTCCTTGGACTGCTCTTGGGTTCCCTTCCTCATATAGGAATGTGAATGCCTTGTTATGAAAATTTAAGACAACATGTTGTCGGTCCAACCAATTCATACCAATTAGAAAATCATATGAACCCAATGACAAGATGTTCAGATATGCCTTAGTACTTATCCCATTCATGTCTACTGGACATGATTTAACCATCTCAACAAATTTTCTCTTAGCTCTTTTATCCAGTTGTACCGACCAATATTTCTCATGCTTGATTCTTGGAAAAATCAATCTTTCCACAACTTTAGGATCTATGTAACGATGACTAGCTCATGAATCTATCAAAATAGTAAAGGCATGGTTATTGATCATACCTTCTACTTCAATCATGTGTGATTGAAACTCTTCTTTCTTGTTGTCCAGGAATGCATATATCCTTGGTACACTTCTTCCCATCTCCTCCATTGTTTATTCTTGTTGTACATTGTGGATAACTCTCACTTTGTCACTTTTGTGAGGACAATATCTATATGTATGGTCTCCTTTACAACCCCGACATTGAATAGGTGTATTCCTTTATCTTTTCCCACATACCTCAACCATTATGTGCTCTCTAAAATATGGATATACTTGAGGATTATTTCTGAAAAAGGGTGTCTTGTTCCCCTTCTACCTCTGTTCCCTCTTAAATGTACTCTTTTCCTCCCAAACCTTCTGGAAAGTACGATTTCCTTTTTGTTGATGATATAAGCATTTTTCTCTCCTTATGGTTTCCTCCAAAGTCTTGTGATCATCATACTGGATATTTCCACTAATGAAAGATGGAATTCCACTCAGGTACCTCTGGATCTTAATTGTCTCATCCTTGACGAAGGAGACATATTTCAACAACTCTAAAAATAACCTTTCATATTCATCAATAGTCATGATTCCCTTTTTGATTTCAAAGAACTCTTTCATATTTTTGTCATTATACCTCTTGGTCAGGTATTTTTTCTCAAAAATATTCTTGAATTCCTTCCAATTCACATTTTTCTCCTTGATGTGTTTCACTTACACAAGTTGATCCCACCACATGGATTCCTTTCCTTTCAGTTGATAGATAGCAATTCTTCCTTCCACATGAGAATAATAGTTATGTAATTGGATGTACTTCCTCATGCCTAGTAGCCATGTCTCAGAATCTTCATCCTTCTTGTGCTCTCCATCAAAAGTAGGAGGTTTGATCTTATTCATCCACCCCAGACCTCCTATGATGCTTCTTGACAGGGGATGGACTTGAGTTGTTGTGTTCTCTCCTGTTGGAATTCCTTTGGGAGTGATGGTGATTTTTTTTACCACTCCTTGACATTCCTTTTTCCGAAACGTTCTCATGGCTTCATGATTTGTTGGAGCCACTCTCCTTATCCAACTTATTTTCAATTTTGTCCAGGATTTTAATTAACTTTGTATTGAAGTCTTCTTCTTGTTCCTTGGATTTCAAAATCCTCTCATTATCATCCTTGTGGCTCTCAACATCTGTCTACAATTTTCTGATGGTCTCAACCATATTTATGTCTTCCTCTTTACCTCCTCCATGTTCATTGGAGTTGTTTCCTTCCATACCCAATTGGACATTCAACCCTATGATTTCATCTTCTTGGTTGTAGAATACCTATAATATCCCCAAGGATGAGCCCCAGTAGTATTTATGAATTGTAACATGTTTCGTAGGATGGTGAGATAAGAAATTATAAGTTGATAGGCTTATGTGTTTATTAGGCCATAGATCCTAGGTGTTAAAGGCCAGGAGCCTCTTTTGTACATGTAAATATGCATATTATTAATATAAAAACATTGTTTCCTATAGACCGTCCATGAAGAAAGAGTATGGGGGACTAAGCTCCACTAGGTTGGCTAAGGGAGAGGGGGCTGAGAGGCTGTAAATAGGGACTAAGCTTAAGAGATTAAGTCCAAGAATAATTTATTATTATTTTAAATGTTGATAGAAGGATATGATTATATCCTAAGTTCCTTTTGGAAGAGTGAATGACTTCAAAATGGAAAGGAACGTGCTTCATGAGCGACATGTGTCATCTCAAGCACATGCATTTTTAAGTGGGAATTATTGTTTTTTGGAGGGGGACTCACAGAGGTTCAGGGATACAACATTGATTCTCACCATTCACACTGTTCTCATGATTCTCTGACCAGTTGACCACCTTTATCCTGAAAATTCCATTCATGCACTAGTATTTTTGGGAGTCGTACTCTTCCTTAACCGAGTGAAGTTGTTTCCTTCACCCTTGCCCATTTGTCTTATGAGATGGATAAAATAAATAGGTTGATAGACCTATGGTTTGAAAAGGTGGGTTGTTAGGCCCATATATTGAAGAGGCAAGTTGTCAGGCCTATGAGAAAATTTTTCCAGGTGAGAGAGTGTGCTGAGGAAGTGAATTCTCCTGGAGGGAGTCAAGTAGCAGCTACATAGATCTAAGAGCTCATGTATGGCCTATTGCTGAATCCCTAGAAGGGAGGTTGATCAGTTGATGAACTGTGTGATAGTGAAGGTGTATACTCCTAGGGTGGGACATGTATGTGGGGAATGAGAGTCCATGAGGAGTGGGTGTAAGTGGCTCCTAAGAGAATCCTTCTTGTTGAATTGTGTGACTTCTTGTTATCCTTACCAAGCCTGGGAATCCCTTGCCCGGTGGAGTTTAGTCCCATCTCGGGGGTGAACCACTGCTAAGAGTGATGAGTAGTGTGGTATAAGGTTGGGGGGTTCGTGGAAGGTCTGCACATAGTCAGTGGTCTTCACAATCTAAAGATAAGTATCAATTTTATGTTTAATGATGTATGTTTTGCATGTCTATGATTCTTAAAATGTTATCATGTGCTTTCATTGCATGTATGATTTACAGTCAATTTTTCATGAGTCAGTATGATAGCAGTATATTCTATTGCCTTTTATTTCATTAGAATTCATGTAATATATATTTACTCCAGGATGAACAATTAATCTTCTACCAGATCTTAGAATTCTACGGGTGGTGTTACATGGCCGAGCCTGGGTGGTCGGGGCTACCACAAAATGGTATTATAGTGAAATTATGCAGTGACCTTTCCCTACCTATTAGTGGTTGGGGACGTTACAAATTGGTATCAACACCATGGTTTCAACACTGAGCCTGGATGGGCCATGTTAGTGGAAGATGAAGAAAAAGTTTTGGAAATGATTTGTTGTTGAAATGGACAAAATTGAAGTTTAGAGCCGAGTTTTTGACATTGATCCTGAATTAGGCCATATAAGTGGTTAGGGAATCAAAAGTTCTAAGCAAATTGTTTTTGAGAAGGATAAAATTTTAATTTCATAACATTCTGGAGTGCCAAGAGACCACCTTGGATGTTTTTGGAAGCTCAGGCGGTATAACGATTCAAGAAAGATAGCATAGAATAGAAGCTACAGTGACCGAGGGGTTTGTAACCGTAAGGTTTGAAGTTGATAGGTTAGATAAAGTGAATATTAAGTCATGATCGTTATATATCATTGAGGGGATATCGGCGGTGGGGAGAGATTGTGGAGATCGAGAAGGAAATTAAAGCATGAGCAAGTTGAGTTCCCGCAATCACTCATGTTCGTTGATCTTCACGGTTCACTAAAACATGAATGTTGATCTTGCAAAGTGAGATAAGAGCCCAAAGGTTAAGATGAGGTCACAACTCTTAGTCACCTGTAGAGAAGACAGAGTGAACTTCATGTATTTCATGTATGTCGATCCAAGAAAGGAACACGTGTCGGCAAGTTAGCTTGTTTGATAATATGACATTTAGGAGAATCAAGGTGTGAATAGAGAACAAAATCCTGAAGTACAGAAGTCTGGAGCTAATCCAAACTGCTCATCATAAGAGACACATGTCAAAATATCGTCAAAATATCGTCTTGTTTGAGAGTTAGGCATTCGAGAGAAACAAGGTATGCTAAGGTGAAATCTTTCGAAGCCTGAAGTCCTGGAGTGATGTGTACTACTAATGTCACTAGGGATAACTTGGACAGATGGGATGTATGCCACGTGTTAGTGAGTTAAGAAGCTTGGTAAGATGGAAATGCAGTTAGGATGTGACATATGTCACCCGCCTGATTGGACCATGTGTCATCTTTGTGTGTCCTACTGAGTGGCACACCTGATGGTGGAAAAAGGTATTTAAACATGGATCGGGCCCACATTAACTTTGGTCATGATCTATCAAGATCAAGGGATAGGAGGAATTGCGGAGATCGAATTTGCATGACAGATAATTCTACAAGGTGGTCTCGCAATCCAAACCACAGTTTCCCAAAAGGGGTATGTGTGAGTGTGGGGAAAATTATGGATTGATCGGTAGGTTACTCCAAAACCACTAGCCCATGTCCCTACAATTTGAAAAGTACTAAAGTTGATATGACTTTTTTGGTATTTATTAGTTCAAGCATGGAAACTATGGGCCCCAGTGGACGTGGGGTTCCATATCATGAAGCATGGAGACTTGACACTTCAGAATAAGTCATGCATGAAGGAAGGTGGACCATAGATCTATCATTCTTCATGTGTTCTCCAATTCATTGTTCTATGATGTTGGGATGCACAGAAAAAGGGGAAACCTCCAAAGCTCGAATATCAAAGTTTCAAAGCTCTGGATAAGAACCCAAATCATAAGCACTAGGCCACAACCATAGTCACATGAGAACCAAGGGATGAAAAAAAGGGGGGTGCTAGCACCCAAAAATTGTTGCAGAACAGAATTGGGCTTAGATATTGAAGCCCAAGGGGTTCTTGACCAACCAAGACCTGCAAAAAATGGAATCTAATATTTTTTTATTGAATCAGATTGTTTTATTTTGGAAAATTATTAAAGTCTGATAGCTTGACAAAATTTTGGTTGATTGGACATTTGTAGAATTCACTATTGTCATAACCGAACTAATTTGTTGCATAGTGCAGAGAAATGGAGGAGGCACAAAATGCTTGTAGTTCGGAGGATGAAGTTAGGGGAATGAATGTCTATTCGGGGGTTGAAGGGACAAACCTCAATGAACATGGAGAAGAAATATATAAAGAAGGGAACATGATGAAAATCATTAAAAAGTTGCAGAAAGATGCCCAGACACACCGAGCGGATAACAAAAAGCTCATGAAAGACAGGGAACAACAAGGAGAATTCAATATAAAGATGATGCAGAGCCTGGAAAGAATTGGGAACAATTAGATAAGGAGAGTGACTCTAGTAAATCAGAAAGACACAGGCCCCTTGATGAGAAGAGAAAATAAATGAGTGTTAGAAGAAACCATCATCATCCCAAGGGCACTCCAAGAGGAGGGAACAAAGTAGTTCAAGTCCATCACCTACCAGAAAGGATAGGAGATTTGGAGTGGATGAACTGCAGGGTGAAATGAACAAGATTAAACCTCCTTGCTATAGTGGGAAAACCCCCCTATGGACTACACTAGGGTTCAACATGTAGGAATAGCTAATTGTTTAAAGTCTCCTACTTTTTACCAACTACCCCAAATACATCCCACATTCATGCATAAAACATAAGATAAAAGGATACGGTAACTCTACCTTAAACTCCACGTCCGATGTCGATCCTTTTGTGTTCAGTTTCTCCTCGACTACAAATCTCCTCCCAAGGCCAACCTGCATTCATAAACAGACAAACAAATAACTAGGAACATGCATATTATATATGAGTTAGTGGGTAAGATGTCATAATAACATGTAAATCAAACATAGAAGTTGAACAAATCATATCTGGGACAAAAAAAGTAATCCTTTTTATTAATCTCACAAAGTTACTTACAATGAGATCGGTGACTACTCCCTAAACCTAGTCTGGGCTCCTCCTCACCAAGCTCCAAATTCTGCTTCCATGTGTCTTTCTCCTCTTCACCTCTCTCTAGGGAATGGATTAGGCTAGTAATGGAGGAAAAATGCTAGAATGAGGAATTCTAGCTCAAAACTCACAATGTGGCTAAAAATTCTTGGGGCAAGGGGGGTAAGTGAATTGGGCAGATTTTCACTATTCTTATGCTTAACTTTTGAATGAGACCCCAACACCTTATTTTATATGATTAAAATATAGTTATTCAGTTGGTTGATGGGCTATGGACAATCAATTGGTTGGGAAACTACCCAAAATCCCATATCTCCTTGCAACTTTTTAATTTTTACAATTTTTGTGAGTATACGCGGGTTGTAATGGTGCAGATAGCATACATACGTGTGCATTAATGGTGCATATAGCGTACACACATGGGCAGTAATGGTGCAGGGTGCATACATATTCAAAAGTGTTTTTTAAGAAGAGATTCTAGTGATGGCTTGCAGAAAATGGCAAGTAAGAAGGCTTGATGCCAAGTATGCATATGCGGTGCAATTCAGGGTTATAAAAGATGGCCCCTAATGTGTGAGTTCATAAGATCATCTGATGGCCTAAATACATTACAAATATTCACCAACGTACGAAGCAAGTGAGCCTAAGACTAGAGTTTGGGAGGTGCCATCTGCAAAAATAATAATTTTCTCACCGAGGCGGGCATACCCATGCTTGGGATGAAATAAATCATGGTTTCCAATCAAATAAACTTCAGATCCATGTCATTTAACTATATAAAGTGTAGCCATGAACAATACACAGTGGATCTACATCTCAAAATCAAAGATATACATGTATAGTATCCATCTTCAAGAAGCCAATGACGCCAGATGGATGGAGATGAGCCCTTCAGAGCTCGAGCAAGAACTTCAAGATCTTCAAAACTCGGGTAGGAGTGTAATGCGAATGTACAACTTCACTACCCAGAGGTCTTCGATGGCTCATCGGGAACATACAAGAGGATCTTGATGATCAGGAAGAGAACTTCGTTGATTTTGAATGGGCTTGATTGGACTTTTGGAATGGTTGGGCATGAGGTCAAGTGACAAATTGCAAAGGGCCGACTCAAGTTGGGTAAAACTTCCCTTGGACAATAAAATGACAAATGATGAGACTCATGCAACATGGCATTGACATAATTTCATGATGTAGGAGGCAACACAAACTCTCCATATGTTTGTAAGAATAACCAAACAGAGGAGGACACAACTCTATGTAGCAAGAACAACTTACTAAGGTCATATTAAATCCCATATCTTGAAGAATAAATGAAAGGATGTGATTTTTCCAAGGGCGACTCATTGTGTTGCCATAAAAATAAAATACTTTTTCCATCTTCTTTTTGGGGTATATTTGATTTTTTTGTCTTTTTCAATAATTTCAGAAATCTTGAAAAAGAATAAAAGAATGCTACGTTACAAAGGACGAACTAATGTCGCAAGAATACTAGTTCCAAACCCAAGGAACACACTAATGCTCAAAGTAAGCAGACATGTGCAGGGAAATGACACTCGAGAAAATTCCTTCATGGGTCAAGGTGTCAAGATGTAGAGGCAAAGTGCTACAAGGCTTGCGTATAAGGCATGTTTCAAATATTCAGTTGAGAGCAACATGGAGACGACATTAGGCCAAAGACACAAGGATGAAAATGTGATTAATAGGACACAATGCTAACACCCTTCAATGTAATTTTAATGAGCCCAAAGAAGGTAAGCTCGGTGGTTTTTCATTTTTAGAGAGTCTTAAAAAGCATAAAAGAAGACTCCCCTAGGGTACCTTTTTCGAAGGTAGTCTAGTCGGTTCAAAAGATGGGTAAAATAGCACCAAAAATACTTCTATTCAAAGCCATTTTAATGAGTGTGACAAAGACAAGATCACTTGACAATCTTTTCAATTTTAAGGATTCTGAAAAGAGCTTAGCTATGGACTTGCTGCCTTTTTCTAGATTTAGTCTCCCTAGCCTGAAAAAGTGAAATTTGTTGAGGAGAAATCTCCTGACGAGATGAATCTCCAAAGGTGTACCTTTTTACTCCTTAATATACATGCTGAAAAAAGGGGTAAACTCATGCCAGTAGATGTTTTTCTGAACCAATTAGCGAGTGTGAAAGAACAAGGTCACTTAACGATCTTTTCAATTTTAAGGATTCTGAAAAGAGCTTAAATATGAAATCCGTATGGGGATGTTCTTCTGAACCAATTTAACGAGTGTGAAAGAACAAGGTCACTCGACAATATTTTCATTTTTAGGGAGTTTGAAAAGATCTTAACTATGGACTCCATGGGGGTTCCTTTTTCATAAATTTAGTCCCTCAGGCGCAAAGAAGGGTTAAACTTATACCTGAGAATACTCTTCTAGTGAACCGAAGTTCCTAGAGTATACATTTTTTCATACAATTAACCGTCCAGACTGAAAAATAGGTAAACTACCGCCGAACAGATGTGCCTTCAAGTTTTAGTTTGGCGAGCGTGAAGGACAACAAGATCGCTCGATAATCTTTTCATGTTTATAGAGTTTGAAAAGGGCTTAAAGAAGAATCATTTTGGGAGTCTCGAGGGTGAGGCCAAGAGTGATGGCATATTAGATGTATGAGGCTCAAAATCATAATAAGGACATGACTAACAAGGAATCCCGAGCCTAAAGTCATTTAAGGACAACATGGACACCAAATGAAAATAGGATCTACATAGGGAATCCATGTATAGGTAGGCTCTACCACCAAATCACGACACTTCTAAAGCAACAATGATAGTTCTGTGTCGCAATTCGATGGGGTCAATCCTATGGAAAAGAGAAAAATACAACAAGATGCAAAAAGTGGAGGTGGAATCATGACTTAAATGCACAAAGTTGGAAAAATGAATTTTTACCAAAGGACCTTCAAAAAGTGACCCATATCCCAAAAAAATTTCCAAACCAAAAAAGGAGTATATTGTAACATGCAATAAGAAAATCAAGAACCATGCTAAATGATTTTCAAGCCAGAAAAAATGACAAAAAGGGCCAAAAAGTCTATAAATAGAAGTCGGCAGCTCATTATCACCATTGCGAATTGAGAATTGACCAAGAAGCCAAATACACCCCTTTGTTAAAGAACTTGATTCCGGGAGCTTCAGTGGATGAAATGAGCTTTCACTTGGACCAAGTAAGTACAAACTAGCTCCTCTTGCATCTCCATACTTTCCTTTTTCATTAGTTTTAGTTTTTTGGGGGGCATGCACTCTTAAAAGGGGACGGCCCTACGTGTACGCAGGATGTCCAAGGACAACATGTGTATTCCCGTGAGAAAAAAACAATCTGCCCATGTGCATACGTGATTGTGCCCAATACAACCCATGTACACCCTCAAAGACATAGAAAAAATGAAAATACAAAAACTAACTCTCCTTTGAACTTGTTATTGACAGGATGTATGTCCATTGGAGAGAGAAGAAGAACAAGGACATTTATTATTTGGTCGCAGAAGAACCTACTAATGTTGCCACATTAAAACAATGCAGGTTATGGAAATTCTTCCATTGTCCACTCATGAGGGCACAACCCAGGTTGTTGAATGCCTTTGTGGACTATTGGCACCCCAACGACAAGGTGTTTATGCTTGAGTGATAGTCATTGACTCCAACGACTGAGGATATTTATTTTTTGACTAGCCTCTGGAGGGGAGGGGAAACATTCAACCTTCATTCTTTTCCTCTTGGGCCTCAAAACATAGTTGATTTGATCAACCTACACTGTGAGGTTGGTATAGATAAAGTGGGTTCTCAGGTGCTGATCCACAAGATTACCAACCTATCATTGTAAGCGATAATTTTACTCATTAGGCAAATCACTAGATCTGCGGCCTTACATTATGTCTCCCAAGTGCATATGCATTGTGCAGTACAACGCTTAAATGCATGAGTGTTTGACTAGAGCACAACCATGCTAGATTGCATGAAGAGACAATTCACAAAGTGTCATGGGCGGAACAACAAAAAATTTGGAATTTGGACTATTATATGCTCTTTTTTCTTTGAGAGAGTACCTAGTCTCAGTCCACGGTAGACAGTACGGGCGCATGTGGCCTCCTTCCCAGCAATGTGCAGGTGGGTGGATTTATTTTCGCGATAGGGGGGAGGGAGGACCGTTGAGGCCTTTGATGATAATTTATTTCACTGGTGGTCTCTATAGATTTTAGCTATAGAGGACTACCCCTATGTCGTGATCAACTTCTCTAGGGATCCCGATAGGCCCGTACCTTCTAGAGCATAGCGAGGAGAGATAGGTAAATTTTCTTTTTAAAAGTTTTTTTATTTTTATTTTCTTGTTATATATATCATTTTTATCGGAGACAGAGTATATGGAAACTATGTATCTGTTTATGTTCATATATGGGACCAATGTGTCCAGTAGACTTCTCGAGGACCAAGCGGTGGCCTCGACCAGAGGCAGTACCAGCCACAGCTGCCGGACCAGCAACAACAACAGTAGTAGTAGGGTGACCTCTAGTTGGAGAGGCTGAGAGAGTTTTGAGGCGGGTGGAGAAAAACCTCATCGCACTCACTCGCATAGTCCCTACGGTAGAGATCGAGGATCTCCCACCATCGATGCAACCTCATGTAGTTAGGGTGCCACAGACCTAGTTCCATCTCTTCTAGAATTTGTAAAACACCATGGTTCACTATGGTAGGGCCAACAGGCCTCACCCTTATCTTAGGATGGACCACTTACATTCCAAGGAAACATTTTGTATATTTTTGAGGGCATAAGCCCCGTGATGTATACTGAACATATTTTTGAGGTGCTTGCACCCACCTATGTACTCTGAAACTTTTGATATATATATATGTGTATTTACATATTTTATGTCTTATGGGTTACATTTATTTACAATTGTATTTACATGTGTCTGTGTAATTTTTTTCTTACGTGTGTGAAATATGCCAATCTAATACATGATTAGCTAGAGTATCTGTGATTTGATTCAATCTTCTAGGAACATGGATATACATACTGTAATCAAAGCATCATTCTAAGAGATGTACTCTAAGGAATCATCGATGTAGAGTAGGATCATAAAAATGATAAGCCTCATTTAACTGGGACACAACCAACTATGCATCTAAGTAGACACGGAGATGAGAGATATCATGAGACAAAGTGTCACAAAGAAACTCTATTATTGTATTTTATTAGGAAACATTGTTTGTGGCATCACCTAAACAGATACCTCCAGAATATAACAACTGGCTTTGAGGTGTGAAGATCACCCAAGCTACAGAAGCAAGCCTCCAAGTGTGTCATCTAGTGTCATCCGCAAACCCAACGAACACCTTTGATTCACTTGACATCTGCCACAATGAAAAAGATGACATCAAAAACTACACATCCATAAAACAAAAAGACAAAAGATAACTATATAAGAACTATACATATGTAAAATAAGTCACCCAAGGAAACCAACCTACGAGTAATACATCTTGAGGTAGAGCCCATTTCTACGCTCCGCCAAAGATTTCCCTTCAAAGTCAACCACATGATAAGTTCCCTTCTTTAATACCTCCTTCAAAATAAAAGGTATGAACCACATGGGCTTGAACTTGCCTTCCCCCAAGGGATCCTTATCTTGGTTGTAGACTAGGACAAGTTCACCTTCAGAGAAAATCCAAGGACGAATGGACTGATAGTATTGACACTTGACTTTTTTATTATGAGCCTCGTTATCCAAGGTTGTGTCATGACATTGCTCATAGAGCTTCTTGATATATAATAATCATTCCTCAAGTGGTGAAGTGTCTAGAAATAACTCTATTACCAACTTTAGAGAAGGGATCTCGCACTCTATAGGCAAGACTGCTTCTAGCCTATAAGTGAGTTGAAAATGTGAGAAACTGATTGTAGTCTTCAAAGACATTCGTTAGGCCCAAAATGATGAGTACAACATCAAATGCCAATTTGACTTGGCCGAATTGATCGTTTGTTGTAAAATGGTCTTGAGATATTTATTCATAGCTTCAACCTGACCATTCGCTTGTGGGTAGTAGGGTGATGAATGTTCTTGCCTCAATCCAAGAATCAATGTTAAATGAGACATCATTTTGTTCTGAAAGTGACTACCATGGTTAGTGACAATCTCCCTCGGGATGTCGAACCTTGCTATTATCTGATTGAACAAAAAGAGAGTTGTTGTCTCACCATCATATTTGAACGTTGGAATAGTTTTGACTAACTTTGTGAAGTATTCTACTGCTACAATGATATAACAATGCCCCCTAGCTGAAGGCAGTGGAATGTAGTATAATCAATCCCCCACTTGGTAAAGGGGGAAACTGTAATGACGGGAAACATTCAATGCAATCTTTGATAAACATCATCCAAAATTAACCAGCTTGTAGAATCATTTGGGTTGTCTCCAACCAAGACAAATGACCACCACATGCTCCAGTGTGGCAGTCGTTAAGCATGAGTTTCGCTTCTTCATGAGTGAGACACCGGAAAAGAATGCAATCCACACCTCGACGATATAAAGTATCCTCGAGTATGAGATATGTTTTTTCCTGATGGCATATACGTTGACGCTCATCGCGATAAACAAAGGTGGGTCACTTCAAATTCTGGAGATAGACTAGTATATCTCCATACCAGGGGTCCAAAGATGAAATTAGAAAAATATCTCCTTTAATCGGTGATTCTTCGGGCATAACATTACCTGACTCGGATGAAAGTTCTGAGATAAGTTCTGCAAAGACTAGCATCCTTTTTTATTTCACAGAAACAAAATCCAATTCAAATTCCTGAAGGATAAAAATCCATTTACTGATCTTTCCTCCGATTACACGTCATGTCAACACGTATTGGAACAGATTCATAATGGTAATGATGGTGGTCTTGTGAAATAGGATATGATGACGAAATCCCTGGAAAACATGTACTTCTTCCAACTCAAGCTATTCAATGTGGGAGTAGTTGAGTTCTAGTCCAACGAGGCCTCGAATCAAGTAATAAATCACATGTTCTTCAAGTAGATCATCCTCTTGAACCAATACCATATCGATGGTCGACTTTGTAGTGGCCAAGTACAATAATAAATATTTATTATAGTTGGGTGGCAGAAGAAGAGGGGAAGACGTAAGGGTGTGTTTCAGTGCTTCGAAAGAGAACTAAGAGGATTAATCTCAATATAAAGGAAGATCCTTTTTCAATAAACACATGAACCCTTTAGTGATCTCGGCATAGTTTGCAATAAAATGCCGAAGAAAATTGGATTTTCCCTATAAAATCTAAAGCTGTGGGACTGTGCATGGGGAAGGAAATTGAACTATCGCCTCAACCTTTAGAGGATCAACCGTGATCCCTATTGTTGAAACTATGAAACCTAAAATATGACCTGATGTCATGCAAAAAATACATTTGTTAGGATTCAAGCGAATCCGATAGTAGCAACATCGCTCAAAGATGAGTCGGAGGTGGGTGGGATGATCATCTCTCTTATGAGATCGTGATGCTAAATCATCGAGATAATCCTCGACTATGTGTTTGAGATCATGGAAATCAAAATACATGACCCGCTGAAAAGTGGGTCCATCATTTTTCAGGCCAAAAGGCATCTTCCAATAAGCAAATGTACCCCATGGATAGATAAAAGTTTATTTATGATGTTCTTCGAGCTTAATATGTATCTGATTGTATCCCGAAAAACCATCCATGAAAGATAAGACCTTAGAGCTTCTTCACTCATCGACGATATGGTCAATGAATGGGGTGGGGAAATTATCCTTTGGACAGGCCTTATTCAAATCACGGAATTTCGTACACACGCGAATCATACCCTGGTTTTTGTTGACCGGAATGGGATTTGACACCCATTGAGTCAATTGAACGGGGTAGATGAAACCAAATTTGAGCAATTTCTCTACTTTGGCCTTAATAAATGTTTCTTTCAGGGATGATTTTAAGGATGGAAATTTATTTTAAAATGTAGAAACCTTGGCGAACCTTACTAATCCTTCATATGCCAACTATAAATGTTTGGCGATATTTTTCTAAAAATATTCAAATTTCTAAGGATTTTATATAGTTTGTATAAATTTTTGGTGATTTTTAAGGTAAAATAAATTTATCCTATAGAATTTGGGCTAATCATTTTTAGAATAGAAAATCTTTTTTGGGGAAAAACCATGGAAAATTAGCCCATGAGTGAAATTTAGCCCCTAAAATCATCCCTAGAACTTTCTTTCTTAGGATTTGTCAGACGAATATTCTACCAGACCATCTTGGCATTAGGATAAGTCAGTATTTCATGTTCAAAGATTCTTGGATCTATGCCTAGAATTTCCTTGTAAGACCAAGCAAAAACGTCACAAAATTTCTTAAATAAATCTGTGTAGATCTGAATCTCTTCATGGGAGTAGTCTTCTCTGACAAAGACATTCTCCACAAAGCCAGGAGTTCTTGAGATGTCAATAGGTATCGTTTTAGCGATGGTTTCCATTTTACCTTTGGTAGAAACTATGTGCGTAGCCAAAGGATTAATAGGACAAGGCCTATCTCCATTCATAGTCAACACAAATTTGGTTGCCTCTATTCTTCCTAACACTAGGAGAAAATAATATCTGTGATGGAGATCATCCCAAGGTTTGTTTGGACCAGTCAATGCCTCTATAATCGCCTCATCAGAGAGCAAGACCAAGTCTAAGGAATCGGTAGTGGCGGGAGAACCTTGAGCCAAAATAGGCTCTAGGACTAGATCTAACTCCTATGCGGGAGTCAGACCGAGGTTGGCCGAATCTTGCTAGACAATAGAGTATGCAACTTATGCTGCAAACAAGGACATGGCCATGCCATGGTGCCCTATCCCTTCCATCATGGACGATGGGGAAGGAAGAGTCCAGAGATTGTTAAAGTAGGTCATACGAAACAACGACATGTGATAGATTTCAGCCTTAGGCTAGTCGGGGACAACCGATATGAGTTTGACATCATCAGAAGTAGGTGGGTAATTGAAACTACCCATCAAATGTGGGCATAAAACAACCCCTATGTTGACGACATCGGGGTGTGGATTATCAATCATCGGGACCATGGATACCCCTGATGAAGGGTCAAGACGAGAGAAATACAATTGATCAATGGACACTATTCCAAACTCATTTGGAAACAACATGACCCAGAAAAATGTGGTGACTACGGCATGCATAACATAGGTCCAACTCCTTCCTAAAAAGAGGTTGTATTCGAGAGGTGCATCGACCACTTCAACTTCGACACACATGGTATTTCCTCCTAGCTACACGACAAAAGAAGGAATGATTCCATGTGGTTTGAATGAACGACCATCGAAAGTGGTGAGAAGAGTAGTTGATGGAGACAAAACGAGTTGGCCAATGGCCTTCCAACATGCCAATGACATCATGCATGTCGAGGCTCCCTCATCAACCACTGTGCAAAAAATGTTTCAGGTAAAATATTTCGTGGTGTAAGACACTACTATTTGAAATGCGACATGGTATGGGAGATGAGGTTTCAATTCGATCGATAAAGCATGATTTCTCCCAGATTACAAGTCTCAGTGAATCCTAAGGCAACTAACAGAGCCTTTCTCTAGGAAGGGCAGCTCTGGAGGACCTCCAAAGTAGACATTGCATAAGGGGTTCGTGACAAATCCTCCACCACAGAGTAATTATGGGCGGCCCTCACGTTTGGATTGTGTGAATCCTTCTTGAATGCCCCTTTCGGGATGTGTCTCATTTTTTCTCCCAATGTCTTCTCAATCTGGAGAGGAACAGATGGGTTTTCAGCTTCTTTACCCTTCTCAGAAGTGTTTGGAAATTTGTAATCATGTTTCCTAGTCACTATGTGGGCATCACCTTTCAACATATACACGTTCAAAGATGAAGAGTCATTTGACGACGGAGGGGGTCCCTGACTTCCCCCATCCACCCTCATAGAGGCTTGAGTTAAATTTTCCCATGAGGGAAAGGGTTCCTTAACATAGGAGGTTGCTGCTGCACCAATAAATTCTGGGCCTCTGCAAGCCAAGCGCACAGGTGAGTTGGGTGGTCTTCTATGCAAAGGTTACATGGATATTTCAACTTCTTCTTTTCTATGTTTCCGCCACCAGCATTGTTGGTGGGATTCTTATCCCCATTACTCTTCTTTCATTGTTTCTTCTTTCCATTAGGTTGTTGGGTGGCCTTCGAGTTCGTCGATTTCACACTATGTACATCCGATGTTTGAGTAGGGGGAGAAGCTGAACCAGGAGTCTAGCTGGCCATTGTCTATTGTATCGACAACTTTTTCAATTGATTTGATAGCTGATCAGTGGGCTTCGTTTGTGATGAACCAACAACAACATCGGCATGTGGTGTAGACTTGTGTCTAGTCCTATCAAGGATAGACCATGGTGCATCTGGAAAAACTTCGTAAACTAAACCAGACTGAGAGTATATTACTTCAAGATGTTGATATCTCAATATCACCTCTTCCTCGAAAAACACTCCTGACATTGCAATGTCTTTGGATAACTGAGGTACCAAAGACTTAATGAACCACTTCAGTAGGAAAGATGGTGGGATTGATACTTTTATCAAACTCTTCCGACGCCACTGTTCCTGGATGTGATCTGAGATATGGTCAGCCTTTGTTTGCTCAAAGTTGGCCAACAATTCGGTGTTGGCATTGTATCTCACAGGAAGTTGGAAATGTTTTAGAAAAACCATATCCAATTCTCCAAAATTAGTGTATCTTGAGTGGTCAAGCTCGATGTACCATTTCACGACACTCCTGATAAGAGTGCATTGAAAAATACACATCTAGACGGAGTCGTATCGCAATGAGCTCGATGAGAACCATAGGTGAAAGGTAGTCACATGATCACCTGGATATTTGTTAGGCTTACCTTCGAACTTCAGAATGTCTGAGGGAAACTTGGTCAACATGAGGGGCCAATGCAGATCATGAAAGATCGGGTTGTTTAAAAATCTTGACAAGTCTTGCAAATGCAAAGTTGCAAGAAATGGTAGCTTGGGTTGTTGATTATACACAGGGAAAAAGGAACCTAGAGTTTGGCTGGCACCAGGTTGCTAGGAAAATTTAGGCTGCTAACTAGGGTTTTGATAAATACCATGGACATAGATAGCATACATATTTTGCGCTTCTTGAGACGTCATCGACTGACTCCCATAATTGGAAGTTGAGGGTTGGGATTTCATTGTTTTCCAAGGATTCTGGAAAGGGTTTACCACTATCGATCTGATGGGCATAGTTACTGAGCCTTTCCCGAGGTTCCATTGACCATGGAAGGGATTTCCCTCGGTCCACATCCCTGATGAGGAAACCGATCCCTACCACAGATTCTAGGGTCCTTGTGAGGAAGTGACTCCTGTGTAGAAATAGTACCCTGCACATGATTTTGTTTTCCATAACAAGGTTGCCCCCAGCTGAGACGACAGTTGATGATAATGTGTTGTTACAAAATGCATCGGTCAAAGAGAATGATACTGAACCCACCAGTGTGGTGTTGGAATAAAGTCCTTGACTACCTTCTCTGAACAATCTATCATTCATTTTTGGCTGGACATGTTGCTTGGGAGAACCACATAGCGAGGAGGACGATGGAGGTATATGACCCCCATCATAATGGAAAGTGTTATAGGAGGCTGAGGTGTCCCCCATGGATCCTTGTAGAGGATTGTTAGAGATTCCTGCCCCCAGATCCAAGGTTTGTAGAGTGGAGTAGGAGAGGAAAAAATTTGTATCATAGCCAGGCATCCCATATGAAAACAGAGGGCCTGTTGCACTCTAGGTGAATGGAGCAATGATTTCTCCCATAGACGGAATCAGACCACTGCCCAAGGTAGAGGTGGCCGAGACCATGGTGGTCCAGACCAGAGAGGGCGAGTTAGGAGGTGGAATGCCCCCTGTTGTGGGAGTCGTAGAGGGAGTATAAGGACTCCATGCTGATGTAGCATCATTTTCTTCCATCATTTCTTGCAAAACTATTTGACGCTCATGATGAGTTACCCTTGGAGGGACAACTTGTATTAAAATAGGCACAAACAGATCAGTGATCAAAGATTTATATGGACTGAGAGCTTGCCCTCTGTGCTCAGAAATGGTTGGTTCCTTTGGATTCAAATGTTCTCCTCTTGCTGATGTCTTGGGTACAGTTTCTTGTGGCCCGGTTTCCTCAAAAGACCCTTTTTGGTCAAGTTTTCACCTTCGCAGTGGCAGTGGTGGCTCCAATTCAACCGGTGATAGGCCCTGAAGCCTTTGCAACTAACAGAGCTCTTGATATTCTACTTTGTGAGAATATCAACGTCACACTAGGTATTTTACTAATGTTGAAAACCAACACACACTAGAAAGAGTTCCTATGAGATAAATCAATCAAACCACTAGCTAGTTGGAAGAACAATTACACCAGCCAAGACTAGAGCAACTATTTGGTGCAAGTGAAAATAGAATATGGAACCACCCTCTGAGTATACTTTACAAAGCGTTGCCCATTGTCTATCCTAGGTACCATGGTATACCCGCATAGTCACCTATGTAATTCACTAGAATAAAGGCAACTAGGTTGCCAATGTGGGAACAGTCACCAGGCGGGTACAATCAATAGTTGGGTGGACCACAATGAGCAGGGTATCAAGCCCAAAACCTATCAAGGGTATCGAAAGAAAGTATTCTAGAAGACGACTGAGGACCTCGAATGGATTCGAGACCGAAAAATCTCCATGGAAAATGTGATCAACAGAATCCCAAGATAAGCCCTCTATATGTGTTCCCCACTATGCTTGGTCCGGCTTTGGAGGGTTTATCTCCGCTACCTTTCCACATGCGACATCCTGTTTAACACCTGTGTTAGAGGGCATCCTAGATAAATTTCACCTTTACTGGCAATACCCAATAGGCTGTGTAGTGGCCATATTAATTTAACGTCAAATAATTAATCAAACAAAACAATAACTTCTACTTGATTTATGAAACTCGGTAATCTCTTATAAATTAAGAACATACACATATAAATTGATCAACGAATAAAAAAATTCATAGAATAATAAACAAATACATAATTTAAAATACCTGGGTTTGATGCTAACCCTCCATTTTACGCTTTTCTTGTTGAACTTCCCGTTGTTGCCTTGCCCAGCTTGAATCCACGGACCAACTCTACCCAAAACCGAGTTTCCACCCTGCCAACTAGGAAAACTACCTAGCTCCAGGATACCATATGGATATCTTGGCCCCCGTGCCCAAAACCTCCAGCAAACCGGTGCCCCCTGTACTAATCCTCCCGACTACAGAGCTCAAACTCTCCCCTTTGCAAATCCAAGAGAACCCCCAAAAGAAAATTCCCCATAGATTGATAATCCCTCCTTCATAAACCTCCTCCCTTCATATCCCTCCTTCACCACCCTTTCCTCATTTATTTTCTTATCTCTCCATTCATTACCTTATCCACATAGTTAATGCCCCTTATCCAATTTATTATTGTTCCCTATCTGTTTATTAATTCCCCTTATCCCTTCCGTATACGTAACCTTTTTAATTTAAACAATATAATTTATCAATCTTTTTTTAAATTTATTACCATGTTCATTCAATGTGATAGGTAATTAATTAAATTAATTAATTAATAAAAATTATAAACATTAATTAATTAATAAATATTTAATTAGTATTATTATGCCACTCTTTGTTTAGTTAAAACCATGTTAAGACAATTAATCCCCTAATTAATTTTTACTTAATAATTCTTAAACATATATTTTACTAGGGCTATTACACGCTGATCAGAAAAGACTCACAGAATCGTCTAAAAAACCCTTCAAAGAAAACACAAAAATATTGGAAAAAATAAACTAACGTCAAACCCAGGCTAAAGACTATAAAAATAGAGACTAGGACTAGATCAAGAAAACCCCTGAGAAGTATGACTCCAAATAGGGAAGAGGTTGACTGCCTCTTCTTTGATAAAAGATTTTCTTGACACAGGAATGCTACTAACACTTAAGAAGCCTGTGTATGTACATGGGATGTCCAAAGGTAGGGTGCATATGTACGCGTCCAAACCCACTGTAGGCTATGTACACCTTTGTAACTTCCCAAAAAAGAAAACTAATAGTCAAGGCTGACAAGGCAGGGAGTACTGGTATGGAAGACCAGAATCCCTTAAAGACTCAAAAACTTACAGAAACTCAAAAAAGGCAATCAAACCAATTAAAGAACCCAAAAACATATCCCCTAAAGACCCTAAAGGCTTCCCCAATATGGTCTCCAATTCTGCTATAGTGGGAAAACCCCCCTATGGACTACACTAGGGTTCAACATGTAGGTAGACATAAACTTTTAAAGTCTATTACTTTTTACCAACTATCCCAAATACATCCCACATTCATGCATAAAACACAAGATAAAAGGATCTGGTAACTCTACCTTAAACTCCGTGTCCGGTGTCGATCCTTTTGCGTTCGGTTGGTCCTTGACTGCAAATATCCTCCCAAGGTTGACCTTCATTCATAAATAGATAAACAAAGAACTAGGAACATGCATCTTATATTTGAGTTAGTGGGTTATATGTCATAATAACATGTAAATCAAACATAGAAGTTGAACACATCATATTTGGGACATAAAAAGTAATCCTTTTTATTAATCTCACAAAGCTACTTACAATGAGAGCGGTGACTACTCCACGAACCTGGTTTGGGATCCTCTTCACCAAGATATAACTTCTTCTTCCATGTGTTTTTCTCCTCTTCACCTCTCTCTAGGGAATGTATTAGGCTAGTAATGGAGGAAAAAGGCTAGAATGAGGAATACTGGCTCAAAACTCACAATGTGGCTGCAAATTCTTGGGCCAAGGGGGGGAAGTGAAATGGGCAAAGTTTCATTGTTATTATGCTTAAATTTTGAATGAGACCCTAGCAATTTCTTTTATATCCTAAAAATATAGTTATTTGATTGGGTGATGGGCTATGGGTGGTCAATTGGTTGGGAAACTACCCAAAATATCGTATCTCCTTACAACTTTTTTATTTTTACAACTTTTGTGACTATGCATGGGCTATAATGGTGCAACTAGCATATGTACTCATGCATTAATGGTTCAGCTAGCATACACACATGGGAAGTAGTGGTGCATGGCACATACATATTAAAAAATAATGGTTTTTAAGAAGAGATTTCAGTGATGGCTTGGCAAAAATGGCAAGTAAGAAGGCCTGATGCGAGGTATGCATATGTGGTGCAATTTATGGTTATAACACTACTACGTTTGATGGAGAGCACCAGAAGGAGGAAGACACTGAGACATGGCTTCTTGGCATGAGGAAATATTTCCAACTGCAGAATTACTCCTCTCATGCAGAAGGAAGAATTGCAATGTATCAACTGAAATGAAAAGCATCCATGTGGTGGGATCAACTTATGCAAGTACAACATATCAAAGAGAAGAATGTTACCTGGAGGGAATTCAAGAAACACTTTGAAAATAAATACTTAACTAAGATCTACTATGACAGAAATATGAAAGAGTTCTTTGAACTCAAATTGGGAAGCATGAATATAGATGAATATGAAATAAGATTCCTAGAGTTTTTGAAGTATGTCTCTTTCATCAAAGACAAGACTGTCAAAATACAAAGATATTTGAGTGGACTACCAGCTTTCCTTAGTGACAAGATCCAATATGATGATCCTAGAACTATGGAATAAATCATAAGGACAGAGAAATTCTTGTATGATCAACATAAAGGAAAGCCTACTTTCCAGATAGCTTGGGAAGACAATAAGAAGTTTAAAAGGGAACAACGGTAGAAGGGGAACAAGCCACCCTTTTTCAAGAATAGTCCTCAAAGACAACCAGTTTTTAGAGAGCCCAAGATGGTTGAAGTAGGTGTACAAAGTCCAAGACAACCACCTATGTAATGTTGGGGTTGTAAAGGGGATCAAAAGTATACATATTTCAATCACAGAAGTGACAAAGTGAGAGTTTTCCATAATGTTCGACAAGCAAAAACAGTGGAGGACATGAGCAGTAGAGTACCGAGGATCTATGAAGCCCTGGACAAAAAGCAAGTTGAGTTTCAATCACACATGATTGAAGTTGAAGGTATGATCAATAACCATGCCTTTACTATTTTAATTGATTCAGGGGCTAGTCATAGTTATATAGACCCCACGGTAGTGGAAAGGTTGCAATTGCCAAGAAGAAAGAATGTGAAATCTTAGTTGGTGTAGCTAGCTACATGAGCCAAGAGAAAGGTTGTCCAGTGGGAATGAATGGATTGAGTACCAAGACAGATTTGAACATCTTTCCTTTGGGGTCATATGATTGCTTGATTGGTATGGGTTGGTTGGACCAATACCATTCCATATTAGAATTCCATAACAAGGGATTCACTTGCCTAGATGAGGAAGGAAAATAGAAAACAATCCAAGGAATACCCAGGGCAGTTACTGTCCAATAAATCTCAGCAATGTAGATAAAGAAGTGTTTTGGGAATGGATGTCAAATATTTGCAACCCATATGGAGGAAGAATCTAAGTATAAGGTGCAAAATCCAGAGGATTATGCAGTCCTTGAGGATTTTGAGGATGTGTTCAAGGAGGTACCAAGAATACCTCCTTATATATATATATATATATATATTGATTTATCTATAAATCTGATGCCTGGAGAAGCTCTGGTGTCGAATACTCCCTATAGAATGAGTACACCAGAGTTGAAGGAATTGCAAATGCAGATTGAATAACTTGTGAAGAAGGGGTATAGACTCCCAAGTGTGTCACCTTGGGGTGACCTAGTCTTGTTCATGAAGAAGAAAGATGGTACATTGAGATTGTGCATCGATTTTAGACAATTGAACAAAGTGACTATAAAGAACAAGTATCCTTTGCCAAGGATCGATGATCTCTTTGATCAGTTGAAAGATGCAAAGATATTCTCATAGATAAATCTCAGGTTAGGATATCATCGGGTAAGGATTAAAGAGGAAGTTATCATCAAGACATCCTTCAGGACAATGTATGGTCATTATGAGTTCATAGTGGTTTCATTTGGGTTGTCAAATGCACCAACTATTTTTATGTGCTTAATGAATGGTGATTTCCAAGAATATTTAGACCATTTTGTCATTGTTTTTTTGGATGACATTATTTTATATTCCAAGTCGGAAGAAGTGCATGAGCAACATTTGAGGATGGTGTTGCAAGTGATAAGAGAACATTATTTGTATGAAAAATTGAGCAAGTTCTCATTTTATCAAAACAAAATTCACTATTTGGGGCATATCATATATGAGGATGGGATAGTAGTAGACCCTGAAAATATAGAAGCCATTAGAGAATGGTCAGTGCCAAAGAATGCGATAGAATTCATATCCTTCATGGGTCTAGCTAGCTATTTCATAAGGTTCATTGCAGGGTTTTCAAGAATATCTCATCCCATCACTTCCTTGCAAAGGAAGGGGAAGAAATTTCAATGGACAGAAGAATGTGAAAGAAGCTTCCAGCAATTGAAGAAATTGTTAACCAGTGCTCCAATTATGAGGATTGCATATCCAAATGAAGACTTCATCGTATGCATAGATGCATGTAAAGAAGGACTGGGTGTATTCCTCAGTCAAAATGGGTTTGTTGTATGTTATGAGTCAAGTAATTTGAAGGAGCATGAAAGGATCTATGCCACTCACGATTTGGAGTTGGTGTCCATAGTGCATGCCTTGAAGAAGTGGAGGCACTACCTCATGTGAAAGAAGTTTGAGCTGAGGACATACCATAATGGTCTAAAATATTTGTTTGATCATCCTATAAATTCCATACAGAGTAGATGGTTGGAATTCCTCTGTGAGTATGAATTTGATATCAAGCACATCAAAGGAAAGGAGAACAAACTGGTTGATGCACTCAATAGAAGAGTGCATGAAATACATCCTACATCCATTATCATGTATCAAATGGATGTTAAAGGTAGAATTTTGGAAGATGTAAAAGCCGATTTGCAGTATAAGGAATTGGTAACAAAATTGCAGCAAGGTAAAATGCAATAGAAAGTTGAATATTATAAATTGGGAATTGATGGAGTTCTCTGGTACAAAAAAATAGTTTATGTACCTAATTCTCCTAAATTGAGGAGTGCAATTTTGAAATAAATGTACAATGTACCTTATGTAGACACCCAAGATATAAAAAAACAATTTCTTTAGTCAAGAGCCAATTTTATTGGCCAGGCATGAAGAAGGAGATTGTTGAATACATAGCTAAAATATTAGAATGTCAAAGGGTCAAGGCTGAGCATAGACACCGAGCTAGATTACTGTAGCCATCACCTATTACTGAGTGGAAGTGGGAAGTGGTGACAATGGATTTCATCACAGGATTACCCAAAACAAACAAGCAACATGATTCCATCAGGGTTATGGTGGATAAGTTTACTAAAGATGCTCATTTTATTCCATTGAAGACTACTCACAAAGAAGATAATGTTGTTGATATCTATATGAGGGAAGTAGCACGATTGCATGGAATACCCAAGACAATTGTGTCTAAAAGAGACCTGAAATTTACCTCAAAGTTTTGGAGAGGGTTATTCAAGGGGATTGTAACAAACCTGAACTTCAACACAACCTATCATCCTAAGTCTGATGGGAAAACAGAAAGGGTGAACCAAGTGATAAAGGACATGATAAGGATGTATGTGATAAAAAACCCATCTAAATGGGAGGATTATATACACTTGGTATAATTTTCTTACAAGAACGGGTATCAAGAATCACTGAATATGAGCTCGTTCGAAGCACTTTATGGAAGAAAGTGCAACACACCAGTGAGTTGGGACAACCAAACTGATAGAGAAATAATTGGGCCAAAGTTTCTCAAGGAAATGGAAGAGAAAATGTTGAAGATTAAGCAGAATTTGAAGGTTTCCCAAGACAGGAAGAAAATTTATGCTGATAAGAACATAACCCACAGGGAGTTTAAAGTCGGTGATCATGTTTTCTTGAAAGTGAAAGCCAACGAAAGTTCCTTGAAGCTAGGAAATTGTTCCAAGTTGGCAACCAGATATTGTGGACCATTTGAAATCCTAGAAAGGATTGGAACAGTTTCTTATATGCTTGCATTTTTGACATCCACGACTGTTCATAATGTATTTCATGTTTCATTTCTCAAGAAGTATATACTTTATCCTAATCATGTGATTGATTGGAATGTGATTCAGGTGGAGCAAGAAGGCACCTTGCAAGTGCATCTGGTGTGCATAATGGATAGGAAGAGAAAGCAGCTCTGGAATCAAGCCATAGGTCTTGTAAAGGTCTAGTGGACCTAGTACGATCATGAGGACATGGCATGGGAGAATGAAGATGCTATGTGGGCGGAATACCCACATCTTGTTTCAATATTTTTCAATATTTTTTATGTTGTACAAATAAGTTTCACCGAGGATAGTGAAAAAATAAAGGGAGGGGATTGTAATATCCCCAAGGACGAGCCCCAATAGTATTTATGAATTGTAACATGTTTTGTATGATGGTGAGCCAAGAAATTATAAGTTGATAGGCTTATGTGTTTATTAGGATGGAGAGCCTAGGTGTTAAAGGCCAGGGACCCATTTTTTACATGTAAATATTCATATTATTAATATAAAAACATCATTGCATGTAGACCAACCACAAAGAAAGAGTATGGGAGACTAATCTCCACTAGGATGGGTAAGGGAGAGGGGGATGAGAGGATGGAAAAAAGGGACTAATCTTAAGATATTAAGTCCAAGAATAATTTATTATTATTCTAAATGTTGATAGAAGGATATGATTATATCCTAAGTTCCTTTGGGAAGAGGGAATGACTTCCAAATGGAAAGGAACGTGCTTCATGAGTGACATATGTCATCTTAGGCACATGCAGTTTTAAATGGAAATTATTTTTGTTTGGATGGCGACTCACGAAGGTTCAGGGACACACCATTGATTCTCACCATTCAAACCATTCTCACAATTCTCTAACCAGTCGACCACCTTTATCCTAACAAGTTCACTCACACACTGGTATTTTTGGGAGTCATACTCTGCCTTACCCAAGTTCAGTTTTTTCCTTCACCCTTGCCTGTTTGTATTGGGAGATGGATAGAAGAAACAGGTTGACAAAACTGTAGTTTGAAAAGGAAGGTTTTTAGGCCCGTAGATTGAAGAGGCAGGTTGTCAATCTTGTGAGCAACTCTCTCTAGGTGAGAGAGTGTGGTGAGGAAGTGAATTCTCCTGGAGGGAGTCCAGTAGCATCTACAAAGTTCTGAGAGTTCCTTTCTATCCCATTGATGAAGCCTGGGAAGGGAGGTGGAGCAACTGATGAAATGTGTGACAATGAAGGTGTATACTCCTAGGGTGGTACATGCATGTGGGGAATGAGAGTTTGTGAGAAGTGGGCATAAGTGGCTCCTGAGAGAATCCTTTCTGTTGAATTGTGTGACTTCCTGTTGGCCTTACCAGACCTATGAATCCCTTTCCCAATGGAGTTTAGTCCCATCTCAGGGGTGACCCACTGCTGAGAGTTATGATCAGTGTGGCGTAAGGCTGGGAGGTTCATGGAAGGTCTACACACAGTCGGTGGTCTTCAAAATCCAAACATAAGTATCAATTATTTGTTTAATGATGTATGTTGTGCATGTATGTGATTCTTACAATGTTATCATGTGATTTTGTTGTATGTATGATTTACGGTCAATTTCGCATGAGTTAGTATGATAGCAGTATATTCTATTACCCTTTATTTCATTAGAATGCATGTAATATATATGTACTCTAGGATGAACAATTAATCTGCTACCAGAGCTTAGCAATCTGTTGGTGGTGTTACATGGCCCAACCTGGGTTGTTGGGGCTGCCACAAAATGGTATTACAATGAAATTCTGAAGTGACGTTTCCCGACCTGTTGGTGGCTGTGGACGTTACACTACCTCTGTATCCTCCATCACACTGCACTCCATGATGAATCTGATCTGACATATGTTAATTCTGCAAAAATGTGCAACCAATAGAACTTTTCCAGGCTAATTGTTCTTAATAATTTCATGAACCATTCTGATTCATTAATACATATCAAAATGCGTTTTTGATAATTTCCTAAGAAATTGATTGTTCAGATACAATCTTCTGGGTGAAAAGTTATCTTCTATTCTTCAATACCTTTCCAATGGCTATTTCCATGATCAATTATGAGTTTTGAGGAGGAAGTTATGGATATTTGAACAATTTGTCCTTTTAGTGATGAAATCTTGTACATGGATTCTTCCAACTCAGAGTCAAATTGGATCTTGGATCCATAATGGATCCATTATTTAGGTTTATAGGCCTTCCTTACTTCTTTATATGTAGGTCTATACAATTGAAAATCCCATGGGCTTCTTCTCTAAGACATTTCCTTTTCTTAAGAAAAATTTTTGGGTGCTAGCCCCTTTCCTTCGGCCCCCAAATCCATGTGACCACATGATGTGACCCAACACTAATAACTAGGTGCTTATGCTATGCTTAGGGGCTCTAGAACTTAGGGGATTCAAAGTATCTGCCTCTATTACAATACAATTCCCCCGAACACCTATTCTCTAAATACTCGAAGGACATACAAATTGGCGGTCCTCATTCCTTGTTTAAATCTACTGTGGATAGGAGCTTCAAGAGTTTGAGATTCAACGGTTTTCAAAAATACAAACTTTCAAATACCCTAGAACACTGAATTTGAGAACTTGCGAAGGATGGTGGATCAACATTCCATAACTTCACAACATACAATGACTCAAATTTAATACAGAACTCTAGGATTCAGGGATTTCCAAGAACTTATTGACAGATCTCTCAGAGTGTCGAATTACCAGAGATCCTCTGCTTCATCCACATGTCTTCTCCCAATCAACCCACCTACAACTCAAATTCCTTAGAGTACTACTTCTCTAGACCTTGGGATCTAGCACCATGAATCCCCTATGATCAACAGTCAAGATGGACTTTGGAAGTCCTCGACCTCAACTATTATACCTTGAATTTCCCATACCATGGGATCTACTTCCGCATGTCCTCTCCTAATGAATGGTGAGGATTTAATCCACTCTTTAGAGCTTCAGGGGTTTTTCCTTCCTCTCACTTCATTCCTTCTAAACATCGAATTGGACTACTCCTGGGGTCCACTTAGTACTGCACACCTAGGTGCTACATGGAAGATCCCAAGAAGAGGATGCATGGCCCAATATGAGCGGTGACATGTGTCAAGTTCTAACTAGAAAAAACATCCTTTCAAAAGAACATAAAACACTGATGCATGTCATGCATATTGTGTTTCCACATCACCTCAGGTGATGTCACCAAGCCATCTCACCTCAGTTCTTCATGACTTTGGAACTTCAAGACTTCGGGACTCCAGGACTTCGTAGGTCCGGAAGTTCTTCAAACAGTTTTCACTCAAACACCAAACTCCCAAAATTCTTAACATTTTTAGGTCCACGTAGTACATTTGTCACAAATCAAGGTGGTGACATGTGGCCCCACCATCGAATGACATGTGTCAAGTCCCAATCGATACTAAGGGCCTATCAAAAATACAAAAACAAGTGACATGTGGTAGACCTAGGTAGGTCCACGCCACCCTAGGTGATGTCATCATGCCACATCATAACCGGTGCATCGTGTTATCACCTTAACAATTTTTGTATCCGGATCTAAAAATTTCTGAGATTCAATGAGATGCTATACCACAGTAGAGGCATGATAGTTTAGGGATCTCGGTTATAAACCATGACATATATAGCAGAGGGGGGAAGGGAGTATCTCGATAGACTGTTTATTTTGAAGAATCCCAGATCCACAGTCGAGGCCTGCATTAGACCAATGAATAACACGAAACTTAACGTCGCGAAGGTAGAATGGGAAAAACCATTATGGTTTTGATGGGGAACACGTGGATCTCTTACTCACGCATCACGACAGACAACGAATTTCCTGAAACCACTTTTCCTATGGCCCCGATGTCACATGGTTCAAAATGTCACATCAATAACTTGTGGGGAGGATGGTGGTTGGTCAGATCACCTCACATCACCAGTCCAGGAACTCTCCCAGATGACGTTCCCAAAGGACGTCGTTGCATAAATAACTCGAGGCCCATCATTCGAATTTGATTGATGAAGCATGGAATAACAGTGTACTATGACAATAATTCATGATTAAAGTACAACAAACCATCAAGTATCATATATGAAATCATTTTATCTTATTCAGCGAAATTGCCATCTTATGCATAAGGAAAACAAGCTCAACCTGTGTTCCTGAGTTATGTAATTTCAAAGGATGGCTAAATCAAGGTCTCTGTAAAGTTTGAAAGGTATTGATAATACTCATCAAACAGTGTCTAGCACGATTGGGTTCTTAACTAATGTACCAAGGAGGTCGATAAGTAAGAAAGAAAATGGGTCTTGCAGATATTGGTGACTAAATTTCACACTGAACCTGAAACTAAGACAGAGTCGGGAGTAAAATTAAAACTCTTTATGAGGGATCTCATCATAAATGTATGTGTGGACAACACTTGCCACTCAGCTACAAAGAATAAGAGGAGAAAAAGGTGGAGGACAGAGGCCAAAACCCAGATGAAAGAGAGTGTCGGAGAAAATATCGATTGGTGGAGTACCCTAGAAGAGGAAATCGCCAAGCTAAGGTGAATCCTCAGGTGAAATTTTGGTGTATTTCAGAAAGTTTTGGATAGATGTCGGCTTAAGAAAAGGGATTCTTGATATCACAGACTGATTACTAATGGTCCCTTTAAATAGTATAACTATTCTTCCTTTTTGTAACTTATATCTATTTTTGAATTATGAGGAAGTCAGAACTTTTTAAATTCCACATGACATTCCTCTATATATGCTTGGCCTCACGGGTATAGAAACATGGAGAAAGAAGGAGAATTCCCTCTGTGTAGGAAAACTTTGTAAATTTCTGGGATTGAATTGAATACATATGCAAAAGCATTTTGAACTATTCATGAAAAGATTCTAACGGATTGTGATATGAGTTTTGTTTCCTTTCATCGTATGTATTTCTTGTGGCCTGTCATTTAATTCATATTCTATTTTGTTTAAATTGGAGGGTTCAAAGGCCCATAATTCATCTTGTGATGCTCTCGACTTAAGCAATTTAAATTATGTGGTTGTCTTCTTAACTTATTCAGAATTCATTTTAGCAATGCTCTAATACAGTTATTTGTCTTCTTTATCTTCCTACACATCTTTTTATTTCAAGAATAACTCAGATTAATTACCTTATTTATCCTTTGTCCTCGAGAGAGTTCTATTGACCGATGCATTGTTTCCATTCACTTTCATAATTTTGACTCCATAGCCCAAAGTGTTCCCCCCTTTTTTACCATCAACTTTATTAAAAATCCTCTAAACAAACCAAATCTAGCCACCGATTTCCATAGATATACCCAGTGACACGAGAGAGCCCTCTCTGAGTTAAGCAGGCTAGTGCCTCAACTCTAAAGTTGGTTGCAACAGTTACCTCTATCGTATGTTTTGACAGGCAGGCAGATTTATAGGGTGCTAACATTCTGGCACCATTGTCAGGGATCAAAATGGAAAATTTTTCCATGGGAAGAACGACATGGTTGAGTTCTAAGGTCTGAGAGTGGCAGACACTTAGGCACACATTGGTTGTATTCCTACTTTGGCGACTCCACATTGGTTTGAAGGAAACTCCACTAATAAAAGAATCTTGAATTTCCAAGAGGCGACTCTGCTCTCAATGCTTCAAGTGCAAGATAAATACTTTACTTAAAGATGAAACCCCTTGATAGGGGCGAGGAAAGGCATCATGAGGGAAAAAAGGTACTAAAAATGGGACCTCTTACAAATCATTTTACTTTTCATTTTAGGTTTCCTTTTCTCCTTCCTTGAATATGCTAAATGAACTTTATTTTACCTATTGTACTTTAATAGTGATCAGGAAAGACTTGCAACTGTATTTCCTCCTCTATACGTTGCACATGCATACCTTCACCTTGTCACTGGTTCTGATAAAAAGTTTTCACCTGGGCCACACAATGATAGTGACCAAGTTGATGAATCCCGTGAGACTCGGAAGAATGTTTCTGCCATTGTTCTTGGTCCAACAACCCCTAAGTCCCGACATAGGTATATACCCTTAAATCTACCTAAAACCCTTCATTATTTACCTCCAAATTACTATGAGTACCTACCTGTGTTCGACAGAGAATCAGATATCATCTCGACTGAAAATCACATTCAAGGGTTTGAGCATTTTATAGATTTATTTGAGATTGAATATGATGATGTGTGTATGAGATTTTTATCTCAATCCTTGAAAGGAGACACCAAAAATTGGTTCAAACATTTACATCCAAAGACCATCAGCTCATGGGTAGAATTGAAGAAGGTCTTCTTAAAGTTCTGGGGAAAAGATAAATCCTTAGAGAGACAAATCAATGAGTTTTATACCTTGAAAAGACACAACAATGAAGCCATTTTTTTTTAGTAGAAAGTTCTCTAGCATATATTATAATTTTTCCAAAGAAATTCAACCCTCTGAAGCTACTGCCATGCTCCATTATGAAACTACACTTCATCCAAAGTTTTCTTTCCTCCTGATGGAAAGAAGTCCTGAGTCCTTACAACAAATGTTTAGTGATGCTCGGGACATTCAACAGAACATCCAAGAATGTAATTTGATCCAAAATGAGAAGTTGAATGCTCAAGAGCATGAAAACAAATGTGAACAGGAAATAGTTGATTCGAATTTTGAGCATAGAGTAGACAATATCATAGGTTCTCATCGGACCAATGAATAGCATGGAACTTTACCTCGTGAAGGTAGACCGGGAAAAACCATTATGGTTTTGATGGGGAACATGTGGATCTCTTACTCACGCGTTGCGGCAGACAACAGATTTCCCGAAACCACTTTTCTTATGGCCCCGATGTCACGTGGTTCAAAATGTCACATCAATAACTCGCGAGGAGGATGGCAGTTGGTCAGATCACCTCACGTCACCGGTCTAGGAACTCTCCCAAATGGTGTGCCAAAAGGATGTCATTGCATAACTAACTCGAGGCCCATCATTCGAAGTTGATTGATGAAGCATGGCATACCAGCGTATTGTGACAATAATTCATGATTAAAGTACAAAAAACCATCAAGTCTCAGATATGAAATCATTTTATCTAATTCTGGGAAATTTCCATCTTATGCATAAGGAAAACAAGCTCGACCTGTGTTCCTGAGTTATGTAATTTCAAAGGGTGGATAAATCAAGGTCTCTGCAAATTTCAAAAGGTATGGATAATACTCATCAAACGGTGTATGGTGCGACTAGGTTCTCAACTAATGTACCAAGGAGGTCGATAAGTAAGAAAGAAAGACGGGTCTTGCACATATTGGCAACTAAATTTCACACCGAACCTGAAACTAAAACAAATTCGGTAGTAAAACTAAACCCCTTTATGATGGATCTCATCATAAATGAACGTGCAGACAACACCTGCCACTTAGCTGCAAAGAAGAAGAGGAGAAAAAGGTGGAGGATAGAGGCCAAAACCTAGATGACAAAGAGTGTCGGAGAAAATCTCTATTGGTGGAGTACCCTAGAAGAGGAAATCACCAAGCTAAGGTGAATCTTCAGGTGAAATTTTGGTGTATTTCAGAAAGTTTTGGATAGATGTCGTCTTAAGAAAAGGGAGTCTTGATATCACAGACCAGTTACTAATGGTCCCTTTAAATAGTATAACTATTCTTCCTTTTTGTAACTTGTATCTATTTTTGAATTATCAGGAAGTCGGAACGTTTTAAATTCCACATGACATTCCTATATATATGCTTAGCCTCACAGGTATAGAAACATGGAGAAAGGAGGAGCCTTCCCTCTATGCAAGAAAACTTTTTAAATTTCTGGGATTGAATTGAATACATATGCATAAGCATTTTGAATTGTTCATAAAAATATTCTAACGAATGGTGATATGAGTTTTGTTTCCTTTCATCGTATGTATTCCTGTGGCCTTTCATTTAATTCATAGTCTCTTTTGTTTAAATTGGAGGGTTTAAACACCCAAAGTTCATCTTGTGACGCTCTCGTCTTAAGAAATTTAAATTATGTGATTGTCTTCTGAACTTATTCAGAATTCATTTCAGCAATGCTATGATACAATTATTTGTCTTCTTTATCTTCCTACACATCTTTTTATTTCAAGAATAACTCAAATTCATTGCCTTATTTAGACTTTGTCCTCTGGAGAGTTCTATTGAACGATGCATTGTTTCCATTTATTTCTGGCGTTGTTTTCGGCGATCAAAATTGAAAATTTTTCCATGGGAAGAACGACATGGTTGAGTTCTAAGGTCTGAGAGCAGCAGACACTTAGGCACACATTGGTTGTATTCCTACTCTAGTGACTCCACATTGGTTTGAAAGTAACTCCACTAATAAAAGAGTCTTGAATTTCCAAGAGGCGACTCTGCTCTTAATTCTTCAAGTGCAAGACAAATACTTTACTGAAAGATAAAACCCCTTGACAGGGGTGAGGAAAGGCATCATGAAGGAAAACAGGTACTCAAAATGGGACCTCTTATAAAGAATTTTACTTTTCATTTTAGGTTTCCTTTGCTCCTTCCTTGAATATGCTAAATGAACTTTATTTTACCTATTGTACTTTAATATTGATTAGGAAAGACTTGCAATTGTATTTCCTCCTCTATACGTTGCACATGCATACCTTCTCCTTGTCGCTAGTTCTGATAAAAAGTTTTCACCTAGGCCATGTAATGATAGTGACCAAGTTGATGAATCTCGTGAGACTTAGACCAACGTTTCCCCCACTGTTCTTGGTCCAACAACCCCTAAGGCCCGACATAGGTATATACCCTTAAAGCTACCCCAAACCCTTCATTATTTACCTCCAAATTACTATGAGTACCTACCTGTGTTCGACGGAGAATCGGATATCATCTTGGATGAAAATTACATTCAAGAGTTTGAGAATTTTATAGATTTATTCGAGATTGACTATGATGATGTGTGTATGAGATTTTTATCTCAATCCTTGAAAGGAGACACCAAACATTGGTTCAAACATTTACATCCAGAGACCATCAGCTCATGGGTAGAATTGAAGAAGATCTTCTTAAAGTTCTGGGGCAAAGAGAAATCCTTAGAGAGAAAACTCAATGAGTTTTATACCTTGAAAAGACACAACAATGAAGCCATTTATGTGTTCAGTAGAAGTTTCTCTAGCATCTATTATAATTTTTCCGAAGAAATTCAACCCTCTGAAGCTACTGCCATTCTCCATTATGAAACTACACTTCATCCAAAGTTTTATTTCCTCCTGATGGAAAGAAGACCTGAGTCCTTACAACAAATGTTTAGTGATGCTCAGGAAATTCAACACAACATCCAAGAATGTAATCCAATCCAAAATGAGGAGTTGAATGCTCAAGAGCATGAAAGAAAATGTGAACATGAAATAGTTGATTGAAATTTTGAGCATAGAGTAGACAATATCATAGGCTCTCATTGGACCAATGAATAGCATGGAACTTAACGTCATGAAGGAAGACTAGGAAAAAATGTTAGAATGTAGAATATAGTGTGCTCATATTACCATTGACAATACCCTTGTCACCCAACCATAGGACAAATCCACCCTACGAGGACCTTAACCTTGAATGATAATTACACCAGAAGCAAACCCTAGGCTAGATATCCAAACAAAGGGTAGTGCAACACAAAGAGATGATCATATAGTCCAAAACCTATTCAAGAGATAGTCCAAACCAAAACAGAAAACCTGTTGCTACAGCAGCTGCACCGGTAGCTCTCCTCCACACATGCACACCAAACTGGGAACTACAGTGCGCACCAATTGTTGCTCTGCATTTCTGAGATTTGACAAAATGAGAACTAGCGCCCTGTATTTATAGTAATCTGGAAAACTTTACTGGGGCCGACTTCTCCTTTTGGGTTCCTATATGTTCAGTATATTATTAATATTTCTGGACGACTTCTTCTCTTGGAGGCTAATAACCTAATATAAATTATCTTCTTGAGCCGACAAGACTTCTAGGGTTATTAGCCAACTCATTAAGGTTTCTCTTGCTTCCCAGAGTCTTCTATTCTCATCAGGTTCACACGTAGAGGTAAATACCTCTCGCAGGTACCATAATATCAACACTCCCTCCTAGCTAGGGAGGTATTGCAGATAATGGTCTTGAGCACAAAAAACATACCATTTACCCGGTAGCATCAACATAGTCGTTTAGACTATCTCATGACTAGATCATGAGCATCACCATCACCATCAACAACATCATCTCTCGAAACCATACTTCATCTGAGTAATAAGACATGATGTTGGATAAGTCACTCATACCATAGAGTGACACAATAATCATTCTTATAATCTAGAGGAGTAAATGCTCTGAACCATTTTCTGTCTGGAAAATCTTTGTTAATCATTCGTCTAGATGATGATTATCTCCAATAAACTGTTGATAGTCTTAAAGGAAATTAGAACAAAAATAGAACACAAATGTGTCTATCCATAGTAGTACATAACTATAATCTAGTGGTTCACTACCACACCAAGTAACACACAAGTACTTGATCAACAACATATAGTCACGAATAGTGGAACATATCCACCATAGTAGTATTCATCTACTATCATACAGCCTTCATAAAAAACATCTGATAGAAACCTGCATCGAAACAATGTTATGATATATATTGAATTATTTGGGCCAATATTTCACTCACATCTGTGAGCTCTGAAAGAATACTCGCCTCATGAACAATGGAACATATCCACCACAGTAGTCTACATCTATTGTCATACAATCTTCATAAAAAGCATCTAATAGCAACCTACACAGAAACAATGTTATGATATAAACTGAATCATCTGGGCCAATCTTTCACTCACATCTGTGAGCTCTAAAAGAATATCTTCCGTTAGAGTAGATAATGAGATATTTGGACTATTCTTCTCAAGCAAGGAAGAATAACTGTCCTATCTTCTAAACCTGGACCATTCCCCACCTTGGGCCATTCTTCCTACACTAATCAAAGTCCACCCTAGAAAGAATGTATAAACCCTAAGGAATTTTTTTCCCTGATTGTTGAGCCTGGACCATTCCCCACCCTGGGCCATTCCTCCTACACTAATCAAAGTGCACCCTGGAGAGAATGTATAAAACCTAAGGAATGATTATCTAGACCATTTCCTTTGTTAACCACAAGAGGAAAAGACTGTCCTGCATCAACCTCCAAAACAAACCATTCCTCATGTTAACCACAATGAGAAATCATTGTTTGGCGAGGCGGGCTAGTCTTCTTGAGTAACCCTCAAGAAGAGAAACTTCCCTAGACCACTCCCCATGTTAACCACAATGGGAAGTCATTGTCTATGATACATCAACAATCATACTACTTCCCATGTTAACCACAATGGGAAGTGACTATCCGTCAGAAATCTCAATCCACTTTCCGAATAGGAAAGAATCTATCCAATATGGACTATTTTTAAATGAATGTCTTCAATAATATTTTCAGTTCTCCCTCCCAACCTGGGAGTCATCTCTTCCTTTTCAATAGGGAAGTCATTTCCATGAGCTCTAGCTTGAGTACACAAACTCTTTTATCTTGGATAGAAGCTTTACCAAAATGTCTGCTTATCTACTCATCTGTGGAGATATGTATTGGACAACCAATTTCTCCTTTCTGAACATCATCACGGATAATGTAATGCTTGATTTCAAATGTGATTTAGTCTGGAACACTGTGAAGGCTTTATGTAGATATCATTGTTTGGAAAACTAGAACATATCCATGTGGCACTTCTTCTGTCATCATGAGATTTGATCTACTGAATAATCATCTTGATGTTATAGGAAATCTTCACCATGCTTTTGTTGTGCATTGGGGGTTCTCCACTAAGTTATCGTCTTTTATCTGCATACAAAGGTCTCTTTCTGGTATGCTTCAAAGTCTTGAGGTTTCTCTTCATATGCTTTTTATTCAATTTCTCTGGAGAACATTCTTTGTATTCATTTGATGTAGAACTCCAACTCATGGTTGTTGCAGATGATATAATGACTTATGTAGAGATAAGTTTGGTTTACTGGAACAAGTAATTGTCATAGTCTTCTCCCTCCATCTGGGAGAACCTCTAGTTCTAGATCTTCGCAATTATTTCATTCATAAGTCTTACATACACTGTTCTTCACCACGACTTTCAGTTCCTCTACTTGATTGCCTTTATTGAGTTTATTTCAGGCTGACAATCTTATGATTCTTGATACAATGATTCGTTGTTCTGGCTTCTCTTTCTTTCCTGGAATCTTCATGTGTTTCTTTAGTTCTTGGGTCCATGGAGTTTCTTATAGATTCCATGACCTAAAGATTCCATCATAGGATCACGAATGTGGATGGACAACTAGGGATACTTTAAGGCTTCTCTTTAAAGAATACATAATGTATTTCATGGCTTCTATCATGGATATATACTTCATCATATTTAATGGATCATAGGATTAGCTCCCTCCTAACCCTTGCTTCATGTAAGAGTGCATATAATAGGCTCCCTTCGTCTAACAAAGTCCACGCTTCCATCTGCATCCTTATTTTCTTTTGCAATATATAATTGGCTCTCTTGTCTAACAGAGTCCATGCTTCCATCTTGTTTTCTTCTACAAAACGTCATAAGTCTTTTTCCAATTTTCTCTCGATTGCTAACTTATTTCTGTCTTTGCTTCTTCTAAGTTTCTTTAGGATTGATTCAGCTTATCTTGCAATATTTTTCACATGATTTGTATTTCATTCTTTCATGTGTATTATCTAATGATATCTCTTTTCATCTTGTTTGTTCTTCCATAGGTATAGTTCTTCTTGGAACACATTATCTTCCAAGAGATAAATATACAAGATATGTATAGAGACAATGCAAATAAGAAATAAGAAGAGTGTTTTTACCTTTTAGAAGAAGAAGTCTCTTCCATCCTGCTTAGTATTCTTTGTAGGTTCCTTTTCTTCGGCAGTTGATGATTCGTGTTTCTCCTTCATTTTCTTTAGCTCAGAACAATGGTTCTTATAGTGACCATACTTTCGATAGTTGAAGCATTGCACTTCTGAAATGTATTTCTCTTGATTTGGCTTCCTCCGTGAGCCAAACTTCCTTTTGTTCCTGAAGTTCTTGAACCTTGTTGTGAAAGATTGATCATTGTACTTCTTTTGGGGTTTCTCTTTTGCATTGATCCTTGATTCTTCTTGAGCACAACAAGTCCAAAGTTCTTCAAATGTTGGATACTCCTTCCTTGTGTTCATGCTTGCGAAAAATGCATCCCACGTCTTGGGAATACCATTGAGTACTATGTTCACCAATTCCTTCTCTGAAATGATCTCTTCAATAGCTTGTAGTTTATCTCTTAGCTAGGATATCCTTACAAAGTATGATGTTATTCTATCATCATCATTCATCTTCATGTTACGGAGCCCATTCTTCAAACTCGTAACTTGTCCAATGTTTTTGACTGAGAAGAGATTTCTTAGGGCATCGTACATATTCTTCAATGAGTCAATATGGGATATGGAGGGTATCAAGTGGTATTTTATTGAATCCACTATGATACTCATGGCATTGATGTCAACATCTTTAAACTTCTCCATAACTGCAACATTATGCGGTTCCTTCTCTTTTCCTTCTTCAAACTCTGGCTTCATGATCTTTCCTTTCACAATATCTAGCACTTTATTCTTGGAAAGGATGAGGTCAATCCTTGTCTTCCACACTCTAAAGTTAGAGGCTCCATCTAACTTGTTCTCAGACTTCATAGAGTTAGTCATGGCTTACTTGACTTGGTCAAACCCTAGATTTGACCAGAAATTCAAACTTCACATCTTGGCTTGATGAGAGTGTCAAAAGATGCACTACGCTAGAGCACATTGATATATCCATAGATTAGGTCAATCCATTCAATTAAGGTGCCTCAACAAGAGGATTAGGGTTTCTGCAACTACTCCTCCTAGTAACCCTAGCAACAGTGTCTTGGAAGCTACTTCTACTAGTAACACTAGCGGTAGTTCCTCAATGAGATCAATATCTTAGAGGCTATGTTTCCTTCCAATGTTTAGACTGAATGAAGGAGGTGTGGGCTCATAACCTATTAGAATGTAGAAGATAGTGTGCTCATTTTACCATTGACAATACCCTTGTCACCCAACCATAGGCTAAAGCCACCCTCCGACCACCTTAACCTTGACTGAGAATTACTCCAGAAGCAAACCCTAGGCTAGATAGCCAAACAAAGGGTAGAGAAACACAAAGAGCTGATCAGATAGTCCAAACCCTAGCCAAGAGATAGTCCAAACCAAAACAAAAAACTCGTTGCTGCAGCAGCTGCACCTGCAGCTCTCCTCCACATGTGCGCACCAAACTGGGAACTGCAGTGCGCACTAGTTACTTCTCTGCAATTCTGAGATGTGAAAAAATGAGAATTGGCACCCTGCATTTATAGTAATCTGGCAGACTTTACTGGGGCCGACTTCTCCTTCTGGATTCCTATCTGTTCAGTATATTATTAATATTTCTGGTCGAATTATTCTCTTGGAGGCTAATAACCTAATATAAATTATCTTCTTGAGATGACAAGACTTCTAGGGTTATTTTCCAACTCATTAGGGTTTCTCTTGCTTCCCAGAGTCTTCTATTCTCGTCAGGCTCACACGTGGAGGTAAATACCTCCCATAGCTACCATAATATCAACAAAAACCATTATGGTTTTGATGGGGAACACATGGATCTCTTACTCACGCATCGCGGAAGACAACAGATTTCCCGAAACCACTTTTCCTATGGCCCCGATGTCATGTGGTTCAAATTTTCACATCAATAACTCATGGGGAGGATGGCGGTTGGTTAGATTACCTCACATCACAAGTCCAGGCACTCTCCCAGATGATGTTCCAAAAGGACGTCATCGCATAACTAACTTGAGGCCCATCATTCAAAGTTTATTGATGAAGCGTGGAATACCAACGTACTGTGACAGTAATTCATGATTAAAGTACAAAAAACCATCAAGTATGAGATATGAAATCATTTTATCTTATTCTGTGAAATTTCCATCTTATGCGTAAGGAAAACAAGCTCGACCTGTGTTCTTGAGTTATGTAATTTCAAAGGGTAGCCAAATCAAGGTCTCTACAAAGTTCGAAAGGTATGGATAATACTCATCAAACGGTGTTTGGCGTGACTGGGTTCTCAACTAATGTACCAAGGAGGTCGATAAGTAAGAAAGAAATATGGGTCTTGCAGATATTGTGGACTAAATTTCACACTGAACCTGAAACTAAGACAGAGTCGGGAGTAAAATTAAACCCCTTTATGAAAGATCTCATCATAAATGAATGTGCAGACAACACCTGCCACTCAGATGCAAAGATGAATAGGAGAAAAAGGTGGAGGTTAGAGGCCAAAACCCAGATGACAGAGAGTGTCAGAGAATATCTCGATTGGTGGAGTACCCTAGAAGAGGAAATCACCAAGCTAAGGTTAATCCTCAAGTGAAATTTTGGTTTATTTCAAAAAAATTTGGATAGATGTTGGCTTAAGAAAAGGGAGTCTTGATATGGCAGACCAGTTACTAATGGTCCTTTTAAATAGTATAATTATTCTTCCTTTTTGTTACTTGTATCTATTTTTGAATTATGAGGAAGTCAAAATGTTTTAAATTCCACACGACATTCCTCTATATATGCTTGGCCTCACAGGTATAGAAACGTGGAGAAAGGAGGAGCCTACCCTATGTGTAGGAAAACTTTGTAAATTTCTAGGATTGAATTGAATACATATGCAGAAGCATTTTGATCTGTTCATGAAAAGATTCTAACAGATGGTGATATGAGTTTTGTTTCCTTTCATCGTATGTATTTCCTGTGGCCTATCATTTTATTCATATTCTCTTTTGTTTAAATTGGAGGGTTTAAAGGCCCAGAATTCATCCCGTGACACTCTCGGCTTAAGAAATTTGTTTTATGTGATTGTCTTTTAACTTATTTAGAATTCATTTCAGCAATGCTCTGATATAGTTATTTGTCTTCTTTATCTTCGTACACATCTTTTTATTTAGAGAATAACTCAGATTCATTGCCTTATTTAGCCTTTGTCCTCTAGAGAGTTCTATTGACTGATGCATTATTTTCGTTCACTTTCAGAATTTTGACTCCATAGCCCATAGTGTTCCCCCCTTCTTTACCATCAACGTTATTAAAAATACTCTAAACAAACCAAATCTAGCCACCAGTTTATATAGATATACCCAGTGACACGAGAGATCCTTCTCTGAGTTGAGTAGGCTAGTGCCTCAACTCTAAAGCTGGTTGCAATAGTTACCCCTATCGTATGTTTTGACAGGCGGGAAAATTTATAGGGTGCTAACATTCTGGCGCCGTTGTCGAGGATCAAAATGGAAAATTTTTCCATGGGAAGAACGACATGGTTGATTTCTAAGGTCTGAGAGTGGCAGACACTTAGGCACACATTGGTTGTATTCCTACTCTGGCAACTCCACATTGGTTTGAAGGAAACTCCACTAATAAAAGAATCTTGAATTTCCAAGAGGCGACTCTGCTCTCAATGCTTCAAGCGTAAGACAAAGACTTTACTGAAAGATGAAACCCCTTGATAGGGGCAAGGAAAGGCATCATGAGGGAAAACAGGTACTCAAAATGGGACCTCTTACAAAGCATTTTACTTTTCATTTTAGGTTTCCTTTGCTCCTTCCTTGAATATGCTAAATGAACTTTATTTTACCTATTGTACTTTAATAGTGATCATGAAATACTTGCAATTGTATTTCCTCCTCTATACATTGCACGTGCATACCTTCCCCTTGTCACTGGTTCTGATAAAAAGTTTTCACCTCGGCCACGCAATGATAGTGACCAAGCTGATGAATCCCGTGAGACTCAGACCATTGTTTCCCCCACTGTTCTTGGTCCAACAACCCATAAGGCCTGACATAGGTATATACCCTTAAATCTACCCCAAACCCTTCATTATTTACCCCCAAATTACTATGAGTACCTACCTGTGTTTGACGAAGAATCAAATATCATCTCGACTGAAAATCACATTCAAGGGTTTGAGGATTTTATAGATTTATTCGAGATTGACTATGATGATGTGTGTATGATATTTTTATCTCAATCCTTGAAAGGAGACACCAAACATTGGTTCAAATATTTACATCCATAGACCATCAGCTCATGGGTAGAATTGAAGAAGGTCTCCTTAAAGTTTTGGGGCAAAGATAAATCATTAGAGAGACAACTCAATGAGTTTTATACCTTGAAAAGACACAACAATGAAGCCATTTCTGTGTTTAGTGGAAAGTTCTCTAGCATCTATTATAAGTTTTCTGAAGAAATTCAACCCTCTGATGCTACTTCCATGCTTCATTATGCAACTACACTTCATCCAAATTTTTCTTTCCTCCTGATGGAAAGAAGACCTGAGTCCTTACAACAAATGTTTAGTGATGCTTAGGACATTCAACACAACATCCAAGAATGTAATCCAATCCAGAATGAGGAGTTGAATGCTCAAGAGCATGAAATCAAATGTGAACAGGAAATAGTTGATTGGAATTTTGAGCATAGAGTAGACAATATCATATGTTCTCTCGAAGTTTCCAATGGAAATGATTTTGTAAAGAAATATATTCCACTTGTTGAGAGAAGGGATGTTGATTTAACTTCTAATCCATCCCATGATAAGTAGGGGACTTATGATTTTATGTATTCATTCGTAGAGAGTCAAGAAGATGAGTTTGCAAATCAGTTTGTTGAAGAACATGTTGACGTCCCATGGTTGTTCTTGTTAGATGATATTGCATATACTATTGATTTACCTATATATGATGAATACGATGATTACTGTGATGATGACTCCTTAGAACAACCAACTGCATGTCCCCTATCAGAATTTTTCTTCTAGCAGTATAATGAAATGACTTAACCTACATATCATGGTTACAAAGAAGAAAGTATTGAATTATATTAAGGGAATTCTTTACCTTTATGTTTTTCTTCATTCAAATTGTTGAAAGAAAATCCTAAGATCATCATTGAGGAGAGTAAAGTTGTGCTTATGAAAAAACACACTAAATTAATGAAGCAGAATGACAAGATATCACAACACTCTTTTTGTGTGCCTAAAAACCCTATTACTTGCACTGAAATGAAGCCATCTGTTGAGGATAAAATCAAAGATGGTTTCGAATTAGATAGGACAACCCTACCATTATGTTTTTCTTCCTTTGAATTGTTGAAGAAAAATATTTGTAGCATTTCAGGTCAGGGATCCTCTGAGCATGAGCGGAGTGGTGATGAAAATATTATGAACGATCACATAAAGGGTCATGTCAGCTCAGATTCACAATCTATGTTCAGCTATCAGCCTGAAAAGGAAGAAGAAGTTACTCCAGAAAGTATTGTTCAAGGTCATTTTCTCTCTCCTAAAATCAATATAGATTCTCAACATGAAAAAGTGTTTCAAAGTATTTTCTCTTCCCTTGAGAATGATGTCGTGGTTCAATTTTTAAACAACATAGACATAGATGAAGATTCTGAAATTGCATCTATGGAAGTCTCCAGCAACAAGAAAAAAAATGACATAGATTTTTGGGAAAGAGACGAAGCATTATATACCACTTTTCCATTAGAAATACAACATGATAGCGAGGGGGTAGTGGTTTTATCTGAGTCATTTGAAAACTAGGGTTTTGAAAATTCATCCATAAGCATTCTAGAATATGAAATAGTGTGTGTTGTTATCTTTTCATAGTTGCTAGAAGATTATGAGCAAGAACTTATTTCAAGTAATTCGTTTGGAAGTCAAAATGGTTGTATTCAAACAAATTCACAAAAATTTAATAAAACCAAATCAAAGTTGTTTGATGAACAAGAGGATAGCCTTGATGCACACAATATGGCTATCATATTTGAAGATGTTCAAGAATGTATGAATATTTTTGTTGATATGCATGGAAAAACAGACAAACCTGTCATTGCCATTTCATTCGAAAATGTTCTCAGAACAGAAGAAATAGAGAAAAAACAACTAATGCTAATGAAAGAGGCTTGCCTTTCGGTTTTTTTTCATCAAGGAGAAATGATTTTTCATGGTTTTCAAGGTCCGGTGGCTATCCTACTATAGTCTTCCATCAAGGATGAATTTGTTTCATTCATAAGCTCAAAATTTGGTTTCAATTTATTCTTTCAGCCGCCATCTTTTACATTTTTCTACCATCTTAAGAAAAATGTGGACAAAGGAGAATCAGGAAACCAATTGCTTGATTGGTTGCATTGGCACTTTAGCATCACTTGATCGAGTAGCCATCCCAACATTTTTAGGGTAGGTAGGGATGTGAAAATAAGCTTGTTCGTCAAGCATTTTTCAGTTTGAGTTTTCTAGTACTAAATACAGTCAATTTTCAATAATGTACTCAAACATCCCACACGTAGTTGGAAGCAGTGAACGGAGCTTGGCAGGAGTAGGGTACACACATGTTTTGGGAACAACCCCTAGATCAGGCACCAGGTCTATGATTTCTTTGCTACATCACTGGGAGGATAGCATCCCCAGTTGGAGCCAATGTTATCACCTTAACAATTTTTATATCAGGATCTAAACATTTCTGAGATTCAGCGAGATGCTATACCACAGTAGAGGCATGATAGTTTAGGGCGGTCAGCTATATCCATTAGCATATATAGTGGAGGTGTGAAGGGAGTAGCTCGACGAACTATTGATTTTGACAAATCCCAGATCCAGGGTCGAGGCCCACATTGGACCAAAGAATAACACAGAACTTAACGTCGTGAAGGTAGACCGGGAAAAAACATTATGGTTTTGATGGGGAACACGTGGCGCTCTTACAAATGCATCAGGGAAGACAACAGATTTCCCGAAACCACTTTTCCTATGGCCCCGATGTCACATGGTTCAAAATGTCACATCAATAACTCACAGGGAGGATGGAGGTTGGTCAGATCACCTCACATCACTGGTCCAGGAACTCTCCCAGATGACATGCCAAAAGGAAACCATCGCATAACTAACTTGAGGCCCATCATTCGAATTTGATTGATGAAGCATGGAATACCAACGTACTGTGATAGTAATTCATGATTAAAGTACAAAAGAACATCAAGTCTCAAATATGAAATAATTTTATCTTATTGTGGGAAATTCCATCTTATGCATAAGGAAAAGAAGCTTGACCTGTGTTCCTGAGTTCTGTAATTTCAAAGGATGGCCAAATCAAGGTCTCTGCAAAGTATGAAAAGTATGGATAATACTCATCAAACGGTGTCTCGCACGACTGGGTTCTCAACTAATGTACCAAGAAGGTTGATAAGTAAGAAAGAAATATGGGTCTTGCAGATATTGGCGACTAAATTTCACACCGAACCTAAAACTAAGACAAAGTCGAGAGTAAAATTAAACCTCGTTATGAGGGATCTCATCATAAATGAACATGCAGAAAACACTTGCCACCCAACTGCAAAGAAGAAGAGGAACAAAAGGCGGAGGACAGGGACAAAACCCAGATGACAGAGAGCATCAGAGAAAATCTTGATTGGTGGAGTACCTTGGAAGAGGAAATCACCAAGCTAAGGTGAATCCTTAGGTGAAATTTTGGTGTATTTCAGAAAGTTTTGGATATATGTTGGCTTAATAAAAGGGAGTCCTGATATGACAGATAGGTTACTAATGGTCCCTTTAAATAGTATAACTATTCTTTCTTTTCATAACTTCTATCTATTTTTGAATTATGATGAAGTCAGAACATTTTAAATTCTGCATGACATTCCTCTATATATTATTGGCCTCACGAGTATAGAAACATGGATAAAGGAGGAGCCTTCCCTCTATGTAGGAAAACTTTGTAAATTTCTAGGATTGAATTGAATACATATGCATAAGCATTTTGAATTGTTCATGAAAAGATTCTAATGGATGATGATATGAGTTTTGTTTCCTTTCATCGTATGTATTTCCTGTGGCCTGTCATTTCATTCATATTCTCTTCTATTTAAATTGGAGGGTTTAAAGGCCAATAATTCATCATGTGACACTCTCGTCTTAAGGAATTTAAACTATGTGATTGTCTTCTTAACTTATTCAGAATTCATTTCAGCAATGCTCTCATACAGTTACTTGTCTTCTTTATCTTCCTACACATCTTTTTATTTCAAGAATAGCTTAGATTCATTGCCTTATTTAGAATTTTTCCTCTGGAGATTTCTATTGTTTGATGCATTGTTTCCATTTACTTTCTGAATTTTGACTCCATATCCCATAGTATTCCCCCATTCTTTACCATCAACTTTATTAAAAATCCTCTAAACAAACCAAATCTAGCCATCGATTTCCATAGATATACCCACTGACACAAGAGATCCCTCTATGAGTTGAGAAGGCTAGTGCCTCAACTCTAAAGTTGATTTCAACAGTTACCCCTGTTGTCTGTTTTGACAGCCGAGCAGATTTATAGGGTGTTAACACATTGAAGCTTCGAGGATTCCTTCACATCTACACATTGTCAAAACTACTGAACTACTGACTTCCGATAGTTTCTTCCCATAGATTCGAGACTTTGGCGATTTCTTCACATCTACATATTGTCAAAACTCCCTAACTACCAACTGTCAACAACTTCTTCCCATAGTTTTGGGACTTCGACAATTTCTTCACTGGGAAACCTCCAATGGATTTCCCTAAACACCTAACTACCAAACCACATGATAAATCCAACAGTTCTTCTCCTTCCAAATGATCTATGGTTGAGAGTCATTTTGGGACTTCAAAGGATTTCACTTTGGAACACCCCACAACCCCCAGACTGTCGAACTCTGAACCTTGCTTAATATGAGGACATGTGTCCTTGGAAAATGGACGGTCCATATTAGTTCCAGACTTCAAAAAATTTCTCTACTATAGCTTTAAAATAGTCAGAGTGGCAAAGTCTAAAGGACTTATGTGCTTAACCTTTGTGCACCTTCTCCATAAATTATGGTTATGGGGGATTTGTCTTCTTCCAAACAAATCCAATGACCCAAATTTAACTTTTTATCCCAATACCTCATATGTCGTGGTTTATCAAACTGTTATACCTCCTGAGCTTCCAATATCACCTAGGAGCTCTCTTCAGCACCTCTCTAACACTCTATACATCAATTCCTTGTGGAATTTTATACTCCAATTCCACATTCCTGGCCCATATAGGTTAAGTGTTGAAACTTGGGCTCTAATACCAATTTTTAACATACCCATCAACCCATCATGGGAAATGCCACTTGAAAATATCATACTCAAATACCATATCTATAGCATCCCTCGGCCACTCAGGCCGGAAAACGCAACCTCAAAACCAAACTAACCAAGTTCTGATACAAATCTGTAGCACACCCCAGTCTTAAGAAACTCATCTATTCATGCTTTTTTTGAGCTCATAAACATATATATCTAATTCAAATTTAAACAAACATCAACATTCTTCTACAATATAGATTAATGCGGAAATAACAGTAAGCCTACACATGAAACATATGAAGGAAATACTCGTAACATTATAACACATGTACAAGATACACACCATACAATTAACATAGAATTGGCACTTATATTTTTATGAGAATACCACCAACTGTGTGCAGACCTTCCACAAACCTCCTAGCCTTAGACAATGTTGCTCCAATCTATCAACAATGGGTCACCCCTGAGCTGGGACTAAACTCCACCTAGGAGAAATGAAATCCTAGGCTAGGATGAGACCATGGAAATATGCACAATGCAAAAGGAAGGATTCCCTCCAAGGAGCCTACTTACGCTCACCACTCACAGAATCGCATTCTCCGCATGCTTGTCCCACCCTGGGAATATACACCTACATTTTTCCATAGTCCATCAACTACTTCACTTCCCTTCTAGGCCTTCAAAAATAGTCCATCAACTACTTCAATTCCCTTCCAAGCCTTCAGAAATAGTCTAGATATTTAGCTATTGCAAGACTTCCTCCAGAATAAATCACTTCCCCATCAATCTCTCTCATCTAGAGAGAGTTGCTTGCAGGCCTGAAAACCTGCTTCTTCAAACCACGTGCCTAACAAACATCCTCTTCAAACCACAAGCATAACAACCTACTTGTACTGTGAAACTCTTAAGTCCAACGAGTAGCCACAGTAGAAAAAATCAAGTAATGAAGGGTATGGGCTTAGAAAAATACCAGTGCATGCAGGTTACAGAGGTTCATGATGGCAGAGGGTTCAAAAATGGCGGATAATGGTTGACTGTGTGCCTGTTCAATGCGTGAGTGCATGCCTGAATTCCTGGGATGGATGGAAAGAATCGTAGAATGGTGAGAGATCCCCCACAATGATGGAAATTCCCACATAAATATGCATGCGTCCTAGATGACACTTGGCTCTCTAGGAGTTTGTTCCTCTCCACTTGGAGTTTGTTCCTCTCCCCAAAATAACTGAGGATAATAGGTTATGTCCAACATTGGTCTTTTATGAATATATTATAATATTCCCTTGGGTTAATCCCTCAATATTAGCCCCTTTTTCCTATCCTCTCAGCCCCCTTTCCCTTTCCCTTTCCCTTCCTAGTGGAGCTTAGTCCCCCATAACTCTTCTTTTGTGGTTGGTCTACATGCAATGAGGTATTTTATTAATTATATGCATATTACATATACAAAAATAGGCTCACTGGCCTTAGCATCTAGTCTCTCCGGCCTAATAAACATATAATCCTCCCACCTTATAAATAATTGACTCACCAGCCTATAAACTTCATTAAACATCATTACAATTCAATAGGGGCTTGGCCTTGGGGTATTACAAATGATCAGAACACACCTATGATCTCCCTCCTCGAGAGTTGAAGTATTCAAATTCTCATCATCTTCATTCACATGTTTTGCAAACCCACATGAATCTTCATGCTCATGAGGTTTCTCGCATGCCTCTTCCTCTTTTCCTATCAGCACTCCTTGCTAATATGAACTCTCCTCTGAGTTTTCAAGAGTCTCATATAGTCTCACCTCCTCTTTGCCCACCTAGAAACTTGAATTTTCGATACTTCCCTCCTCGTTGTCTATGAGATCTTCGACCGATCTCTTCTTATTTTCCTCATGGCAATTTTCAAGATCTTTAGCTAATATATCTTCCCTCTCATCGACGATCTCTCCAATTTCTACTTCATAGATGTAAACCATCTCCTCCTTTGGTTCACTTAGGCTTTCCACTTGCCTCAATCACTTCTTCAACATATGCTTTTAATTCCTACCAATCAACTGCTGAATAGGCCACTTTACCTTCCCCTTCATGGGCCACTCATACCTCCAACTTCCTTGTTGCATTCTCTACCATTGGAACATTAATATGTTGAGATCCTCTCTAGTCTCATTGAACTCTTTATCCACCTCCTCTTTGTTGATCTACTTGCAGTCTCCTCTTATACCTTGTCTATGGTATTCAATATTCATTTTCTAGTTTTCCACTTCTTCTCTTTATCCATTGTCTGCAAACAAAATCCCACTCTGATACCACTTGTTGCATAACCCCACCACCTCCTGGGGCTCACACGAACTCTTGATCTAGGATTATTTATAGTAGGGAGTTGAATTATCTCTCGGGTTCTCTATGAACCCTCAAAACTATGTGCCACATGCGTTCTTCCCTTTCCCTATGTGCAAATTCAAGTTTGTGAGGGACGATTTACCTAATCAGAGAAATCTACGTGACCTGAGGCCAAAATCGTGGGATGAATTTCAACAAGAAGCACAATTTGGGGCTTCAGATCTCTGGGCTTCAAGATTTCTAGCACCAACACTTTACAGTCCTCTCAAATGTTGAATTCACAAACAAACAAATGACGATGAGGATCAACAAAACCTAAAATGCACTAAGATATAAGGATTCACAGAGGCTTTGGGACTCTGGACTTTAGGGGTTTTACCCACTCCAACACACAATTCTTCAGAATTCACGAACCACAAACTAGTATATCGAACAATTGACGCTTACCTCAGATCAACGACCTCTTCTTAATCTATGCTCTGTGTTTAAGATCTTTTCACAACACGAACCATGCTTCCTCTTGAATGTGTGAATGTTGAAATTCTGGATAGGCTTGGGGATCAACGGTCCCACTCCATCCTATATCTATGGTATAGGATCATTTTGGGCTTTAGGATTCAAATATCTCCACTCCACAACCCTTCCAAACCTCCAAATTTTGAATCGACGAATTATCTGGAGGCTCATAGATCTAATGGTCCATGATCTCCCAATTGCTAATGGTTCTGATCTATTCATATTTTCAAGTTTCGGAAGTTTTGAGTCATTAACACACATAACTCCCCGGATCACCGAACTCAAAACCCTTTCTATCCGCCGAAACATGTCCCTGATGATGGACGAATGAGATGTATTCTGGCCTTCGGGTCTTTGGAGGTTCTTGACCCAGACAACAACACACCCAAAACTCTCCAGAGTCTCAAATGTTTGAATCACACAATCTCTTGGCACATGTCCCTAACGCCAATGGCCAGGATCCCCTCTAGGACTTTGGGACTTCGGGAGTCCTGCACACTATTTTCGTAACTTTCCATATACTTCTGAATAGACAGACTTCCGAACTACCCTTGACCTGCTGGCACATGGGCCATGTCTGCCGACAATCCATATTGATTTCAGTTTCCGAGGCTTCGGGATATTTACTTTCTCCACGAAAAAAATAAGAAACTTTCCAAACTGACGAAGTCTGAAGGACCTCAAGGGTTAAAACCCATTATTATTACCTGGATCCAATGGTTTATTATCCTCGTGCTTAGATCCAATGGATTGGATATGTTCTCCCTTCGCCCATGCACACTCCTCTTCCTATATGGATCCAATGGTCCATATCTATTCCCTACAACTAATTCGACGGTTGTTGTAGCTTCCTCCTTTTGTGTGAATTCACATCCTTTGAAAGAAGGATTTCTCAAGCTCTCAAAAGGCTCATGCTTTGACTGTTTTCACTATAATTCTTTCCCCCCTAATATTTTCCGATTCCTATGGATTTCAAAGGGACTTGGCCCTTTTATCCTTCAACAAATCCTTCTGCCCTCCTAGAAACAAGACATTATTTTCTCCTGATCTTTTGACATTTGGAATACTTGATCTATGTCACACTTCTTGCACAAATTTTTGCTTGGAGCTTAACGGTTTATGAAAATTTCCCGTGCACTCCTTGCGCTTCTTCTGTGGTATAAATCCTTAAAAGGTTCTTGGCCTCTGCACGCATTACAGGGATTCTGTGCACTAGTATTGTCTCTCATGAACTCTCAATTTCTCTGACATCAAAGGGTTCAATCCCTTTGTTCATTAAACGACTTCTCCAAAGAAGTCTCCAAAATATTTTAGGATGGTTGGAGATCTGGTGAGATTTAGAGAACCAATGGATTTCCAGCATGACAAAGACATAATGCAAGTGGTTTCTCCTTCATCAATCATTGTACAAAAGATATTCTTATTCATACACTGAACTGGTGTGAGAGAAAAAACTCACTCTATTCTATGTCAAAGAAAATAATGTTAGACTCTGAAGGTTTGATTCCCCCTGTGGGTGATAGCAATGATTTTTGCTATGAAGGATAGCTCTAGAATACTTTGTGTGTCGACATGACACATTGAACCTAGGAAATATCTTCCACTATGTTGTAGTGTTGTGATTTCCGAGCATTCATATTATGAGTGGTCCATCTAAGAACCCATTTTGGAGGACGAATAGCTTCAGTAACCACTCACACAACTAGATCAAAGATCAACACATCGATGTTTTGAAGTGGTAAAAACCCTACTAGGAAACATCCATGAACCCAGCCAATGCAACCACTTGGAGTAGTTTATTAATGAAAAATAAAAATATTACAGAGAGATTTTACAAGAGAGTTTCTCACAATCGATCATCGAAAAATGACCCTCCATGCTATTTAAATAAATATCATGGACCAATTGTGTGTTAAGCCATGGATTAATGGCCATTAATATCGAGGAAAGTATGAATCGTTAGATCACTCTATGTTGGGGACATATCGTGACCGTCGGATTTCCTAACTACAAATGCATACTAATGAATACTAAAGAAACACACTTTTACCTAATGATACATTTAGACCAAGTAGATCTTAACTAACTTCTAAGTGTCTAAATATCCTAACATCCCCCCTTAAGAAAAACTTGGGATAGGATTTAAGGATTACAATGTTGACAAAATAGGATAAGGAATGAGGAATTAGAGCCTATCCCCCCTTAATTAACACGTAACATAGATCGAAGTTTGGAAAAATTCTCTTATGTAAGATACTTTGTGAAAATGTTTGCAACTTCATCTTCTATAGGGAAAAAGCGAACTTCAATAACTTGATCATGAATGAGCTTTCTGATGAAGTGCATATGTAGCTCGATGTGTTTATTGCGCTGATGTTGAACTGGGTATTTGGAAATCTTGATGGAACTCTGATAGTCGCACCAAAGGTTGGTCATATGTTGTTGCTGGAATCCAAACTCTAAAAGGATCTGTCGAAGCCACAAGGCTTCTAGACTTGCATTTACCATTTCTCGGTACTCTTCTTCTACTGAAGAAAGTGCAATAGCCTGTTGTTTCTTACAAGCCCAAGTGAGAGGTCTTGAACCAAGAATGAAAACATAACCTGCAGTATACTTTCGATCATCAGTTTCGGCGGGCCAATCTAAATCATTGAAACCAACCAATAAAGGAGTCCCCCCTGAACTATAATGTATCCTGAACTGAACTGTACCATGGACATAGAAAAGTATCCTTTTTGCTTGTTTCCAATGGCTTTCATGGGGTGTTTGCATATAATGGGCAACAAGACCAACAACAAAGGAAAGATCAGAATAGGTATGATTCAAGTATAAGAAGCTACCAACTAACTGATGGTGCACGATGGCATCAACTTCGGGATAAGTACATGTGGTAGTAAGGTTGACTCCATACTAGAATTGAGAAGGGGTTGGTTTACAATCATCTATGTGAAAAAAACGAAGAAGGTCACAAGCATACTTAGACAGGGAAAGAAAAATTCCTTTATTGGTTTTCAAAACTTGGAGGCCAAGGAAATAGTGAAAAAATCCTAAGTCTGTGATTTCAAATTTCTTCTTAATGTTGGTTTTCACATGGTTTAAAAGTTTTGAGTCACTACCAGTAAGAATAAGGTCATCAACATAAAGGACAAGGATTATGAGATGGATTCCTACATTCTTGGTATAGACATTAGGATCATAATGTTATCTAGAGAATCCAATGGCAATAAGAAAGCTATCCATTTTGGCATACCAAGCTCGAGGATCTTTCTTGATAACATAAAGAGATTTATTAAGGAGATAAACAAGGCTAGATTCATTCTAGACATAGCCAGGATGTTGTTCCATGTAGATTTCTTCTTACAAATCTCTATGCAAGAAGGAGGATTTAACGTCCATTTGATGGACCTCCCATTTATGTGAGGTAACAAGGGAAAGAACAAGGAAGATGGAATTCATTTTGGCTACAGGGGAAAATGTTTCATTATAGTCAATTCCTTCAACTTGGAAAAATCCTTTGGAAACTAACCGAGCCTTGTGTCTTTCAACACTTCCATCTAATGCATACTTAGTTCTGTAGACCCATTTACATCTAACAAGTTTTATTTTATGGAATAATTTCATTTTAATTTTATAATTAAGGAATAATTACATTTTAATTTGATAATTAAAAAATTGAAGTTGTTATATGGTTGATAGTATTATCATCAAATTGTTGTCTCTTTTTCTCTAAGTCATTTTTTAGCAAAGAATCAAAAGAGCTATAAAGAAGTCACTTTATCTCCTAATTAAAAAGGAGAAAAAAATATTAGTTGAGAACTTCATGTACCAAGCATTTTAATAAAAATATGATTTTTGTGTGGTGGATGTGTGCTAGACCTATCCTAAAATTGGAATACGAGGGCATATGTAACACTTTGCACTCATGTGATGGTGCACGATTTCTTGAAAGTTTTATTTCATTTATAGTTTTGGCACTTAAATTTACAATTGAAAATTATCATTAAACACAATGCACATGGAGTAATGAAGAACATAAATATTGATCAAAGAAAGACATCATTTCCACCATACATAAATCACTTCATATCATATTGTAAATTCTGAACTCTTTTCGAGTTAATAGTTTCTTGTCTCATTGAAATTTAAACATAAGGTTAAGCATTAGGTTCAGTAATTAAACCAAGTAATTGAATTGTTCAAAGACTAGAATTACAAGAAGCCATGTTGTTGAAACAGACCTACCTAAAATTGAATAGGGAGGTCATTTTTATCTAATTCAACTCATTGTGAAATCTCACTTTAGGGTGCATGATCGGTAGTACTCAACATGCCAATATAGTAATAGGAACAAGCAAGTATGGCATAAGATCAAGTGAGTGTGATATAAAAGAAACAAGTGCAAGCAAGTGTGAAAAATATAAAATGGGTCGAGCAAAATATTTTCAAAACGCTAATCAAGAAACCAAAGAATTACAAGAATCCTTACATGATTTGGATAATTTGGTTATTGATATTCACAAGAAAATTTATCTAAAAGATAAATTGATTGAATCACTTCAACTAAAATTAATAGAAAAGTAGAAACACATTAAGAACATGGTTGATGGAACTTGTGACATAAATGATATCATACAAAATGTTGATGTTACTTGTGATCCAAATGATCTAATGAAAATGATTGATGTTTCTTGTGACACAAATGATCTAATAAAAATGATTGATAAAAATAAAAACAAAACATATGGTTGATTATTACTTAACTATCCATGAGATAGAATCATATAATGAATTGATGAAAACAAGTTTTTTTGAAGGTGAGTCACAAGAAGAAGAAAGGAGTGATACCAAAAGAAGTATCAATGAAAATAACTTCGAATTTTCTTTTAAATATTCGAATGAAAACTATCATGAATGTATGGAAGAACATCAAATAAAAAATGATATTTTCAATCCTATCATCATACCTTTGGAAGAAATGTACGATAACAAACACACAATAGGACTTGGATATGATAAGGAATTTACCTTTCATATTATTAACTATTCCAAACCAATCCACTTCTATAGTGCAAGATTCCTTCAATGAGGTTTCACATCACTTGTTTCAGTTCAACATTAAAATGCTAAGTGCCAACATTTTCTTCAAGTTGGTCACATGGAGAACATGTGTTTTGATATCCATCATTCTCATCATTATTGGAAGGAAAACCATCGTTTAGATAAATGTGAAGAAAATAAGAAAGATAAAAATAAAACAATTCATTACAGTTGGATACATTATTGTAAATGTAATCAAGAAGTTATAATTTACATAACTATTACCATCTTGTTTAGAGACACATAAATACACATTTACATGGAGAAATCTCAAAACAAAATTATTTCAAACAACTATTCCAAATGACGATTTGGGGCATGATTGGGGCCCAGTTATGCATGTCTTTGTTGGAATATTGAGAGGGGAGGGGTGAATCAGTATGAGCACTTTATACAACTTTTAATGACAATATATATTCTTTCACTTTAACAAAAATGTTTAACAATATATCAACATTTGATCATCTATGAATACATCCTATATATATATAGATAGATAGATAGATAGATAGATAGATCGTAAGCATGTAAACATAAGCAACATCACATACACATCACATCAAGAACATAGCACAATAGTATTTACGTGGAAACCCAAATGGGAGAAAACCACAAATTGTTCTCTTATATATCAAGAATTCATTCATAGGAAGCACCAACTTCCCAATTCTCTAGCGACAACTCGAAGGAGGCTACAACCCCCTATTTACTATTGTTTTTCTTCATGTGATATATGATCAATATATTATTACAATGATGAGTGTTCCATATATAGGAAACATATGGTGATCATCCATGAAATGATGCATCCCTTGAATAATCAACAACTATTTGTTATTATCATTTAGTTTATTGTATATGATATTTAATAATCAATAATCCTATTATTAATTATTATTCTAAGAGACTGTCTTCCCGATATTGTCCAAACATCAACACTCTCTCTCAACGAGGGATACATTCTGCATCATGTCAATCTTGTCTCTGAAGTATACAAAACTTCACCCTAGACTCATGACACTTGTCTTTCAGTTTTGGGAAACGTCTCTCTCCACCTAAACCAAGGAGAAACTCCTTATGAAACTCTCCCTTTTGAGCCAATTGACTCTCTTTGAGATCAAACTCACTCTGGGTCTGCATGTTATAGAATATAGCATCTTGAGTCTTTATCATTCATTGTCAAATCACCATGACTAGGACAAAGACCACACCAAGATCTTTCACCACAAGTACACACCTGTGAGTGAAGACAAGTTCATTAGTATTTTGTATATTAATTAGCCAAATTTATGAATAATGTATTTCCCATTAATATTTTGTATATTAATTCACCAAATTTTTGAAATGGGTATTAAATCTCTATACAAAGTTTGTTAGAGTGATCAAAGAAACACATAAAGTTTAAATTAAAACTCTATATCAATTTAGATTTAC
>JZKD02S2289537.1:1093271-1109338 GCA_000966675.3 Picea glauca
CCATATATAGGAAACATATGGTGAACATCCATGAAAGGATGTGTCCCTTGAATAATCAATAACTATTTATTATTATCATTTACTTTATTATATATGATATTTAATAATCAATAATAATATTATTAATTATTATTCTAAGAGAATGTCTTCCGGATGTTGTCCAAACATCAACACTCCCTCTCAACGAGGGAGACATTCTACATCATGCCAAGCTTGTCTGTGAAGTATACAAAATTCACCCTAGACTCATGGCACTTATCTATCAGTTTTGGGAGATGCCTCTCTCCCACCTGAACTGAGGAGAAAACCCTTATGCAGTTCTCCCTTTTGAGCCAATTGACTCTCTCTAACATCAAGCTCACTTTGGGTCCACATGTAATAGCATATATCATCTAGAGTCTTTATCTTTCCTTGTCAAATCACCATGACTAAGACAAAGACCACACCGGGATCCTTCACCACAAGTAAACACCTATGAGTGAATGTCATCCTGATGCTAACTGACATGTGAAAATCACTTCAAGAACCTCACGTCCATATTATTCCTTGTCATGGTAAAGGAAGGACTATGTCTGGGCCCATTTACCACAAGTGCACATTTATGGTAAATGTATCCTATCTCCCTTAGTATGTAACCCAATCTAGGAGAAGTTACGCCCTATGTTGAAACATCAACACTTCCTCTTAGCTAGGGAAATATATTTCCATAGTAGTACACAAATATTGTCCAGAGACACACAGTCTCTTCCAGTGGTACACAACCAACATAGTAGCAAATTTTTTTTCACACATGGCACTCCCATGTGGACTTCTAGAGGACACTCCCTCTAGTAACACTTAGGGTCAACTGCCCATAGTGTGTGACATCAAGGGTCAAATCCCTTGACATGTCCTCATGTTCTCTCTACATGGGACATTGGGATATAAGCCCAAATGCACTTATCCATTCTCGAATAAGTGTCCTCACAGATCAACTCAAAACAATTCAAAGAGGAGTACGATCTGTAGAATGTTTTTCACACATGGCACTCTCATGTGGACTTCTAGATGCTACACCCTCTAGAAACACTAGGGTAAACTCCCATAGTGTGTGATGTAAATGGTCAACTCCCTTGACATGTCCTCATATTCTCTCCACATGGGACCTTCCCTCATGTGCTCTCGACAAGGGATGATGGGCTATAATCCCAAATGCACTTATCCCTTATCAAATAAGTGCCCCACTTATCCCTTCTTGGATAAGTTTCATCACATATCAAATCAAATCAGTTGCATAGGAGTATGATATGGAGAATGTCTCAAGAAGCTACAAACATCAACACTCCCTCTCAACGAGGGAGACATTCTCTGCCATGCCAAGTCTATCATGGAAGTACTTGAACTTAATCCTGGTTTGGTAAGAACATCAACAACCTGCTCATGTGTAGGAAGGTATTGTACCAATAGTTCCTTCCTATGCACCATGTCTCATATGTAATGGTACTTGATCTCAATGTCATTAGATTCGTCATGAAACACTGGATTATCTGAGATTTTCACACAACTTTGGTTACCATAATGAATAATAGTGGAGTCCAACACATGTTCAGATAAATATACAAGGATCCTGTGAATCCACACTACTTCAGATACTGACATACTTAATGCAATGTACTCTTCTTCTATTGTTCTCAAAGACACATAAGTTTGTTTCCTGGTACACCAACAAACCATGGAACATCCCAAAGTGAAGCAACACCCAAAGGTTCTCTTTTTGTCCACTATGCTCCCTACCCAATCATAATCAATATATTCCTTCCATATCATATCAATACTAGAAGTATATCTCAGACTATGTCCAATTGTGCCTTACAGGTATCTCAACACATGCTTCACAACAATATACTATGTCTATCTCGACTGACTCATAAAATGGATAAGTCCACTCACTGCATAGAAAATATGTGGTCTGGTGTTAACCAAATACATCAATTATATAATCATTGTTTTATATAGAGTTGGATCAATTTCGTCAAAATCAAAAGAAAAAAAACTTAGTTTCTTCAGATGCGTCACCATTGGTGTAGCCACGGGCTTCAAGTTTAGTATCCCAAACTTCTTCAATATATCAATTATGTAATTCCCCTGACTTGGGAAGATATCATTAGGTTCTCTTCCACACCTCTAGTCCCAAGAAGTAATGCATCATACTAAGGTCCTTCATCTCAAACTTAGAGGCCAATACATACTTGCATTAAACAGTAAGGCTCTTTGTATTAGTGAGGAATAAATCATTGATGTAGAGGACCAAAATTAGGGACTCACCATTAACAGTCTTGTAGTATAGGCTGGGATCGACAACACTTTTGTTGAAGACCAAAAAATCATCAGGTTCCATCAATCCTCGCATACCAAGATTGAGGTGGTTTCTTGATTCCATACAAGGCCTTCCTCAACCTGCACACATGAGACTCCTTCTCATGTATCATGAAACCATCTGGCTTCTTGATGTATACTTCTTCCTCAATCTCTCCATCGATAAATTTTTCGTTTACATCCATGTGATGTACTCTCCAACACATGAATACTACAGGGGAAGTAATCATCCAGATAGAAGTGTATCGAGAAACTGGAGAAAATTTCTCCTCATAATATATTCCCTCCATATGAGAGAAACCTATAGAAAAAAAATATCATTTTGTGCCTCTCGATGCTCCTATCAACTATGTGTTTGATATTGTAGATCCATTTGGAAGTCACTGCAAACTTCCCCTCGGGTCTCAGAACAATATCCCATAGATCATTCCTCATGATGGAATGATACTTCTCCATCATGGAATCTCTCCATACTGGATGACTAGCTGCCTCCTCATAACATGAAGGTTTAAAACCAATGAAGTGGATCATAGCTATAACATATCACGAATATCTCTGAGGTATATTTCTCTATCAAAAGGTACCATCTCTTCTTTTCTCTCACTCAATTTGTCTTTGACCAGGGATGTAGATCTGGTATTCCTTCGAAGACTCATTTTACCCCAAAAATGTACCATTTCTACCCGAAGGGTCTATCTTGGTCCTTTTCTCCTTGCGTACATGAATGTATACTAAACACCCAAATAGCCTGAAGTGTTCAACCTCAAGCTTCACTCCGGTGAATGCCTCCTCGGGAGTCATGTTCCTCAAGGACTTATGTTATGAACATAAACTACAGTCATGGATGCCTATGCCCACATAAACATAGGTAAATGTTGATATGTTCTTCCCATCTATGACCCCATTATATTGAGGGTTGTAAGGAACATTGTACTCCTTCTTGATCACTACCTCAAACATCTCTAAGACACATTGAGGTTCCCTCATGGAACCAATTTACCCCAAGACATATCAAGGTTTCCCCATGAAACCAATGTCTTTGTTCCTTCATCTAGTAATCCATTGATTACTCTGCAATCAACTAGTAGCATACTATTAATACCATGCCATCGATAGCTTGAATCATCTGCCACATTCTTTATGACTATGCTACAATCAACCAATAGCACATAGCTATTGCAATGTCATCCAATAGTACACAATTGTTTCAATGTCATAGTAGTACACAACTATTGTCCAATGGTACACAACCACTGCCATAGTCTCACAACTACGTAGCAATCCACTAGTAGCACATAGCTACTAACATTTTGTCTAGTGGTACACAACCACTTCCATAGTCTCCATGACCATGTTTTCATGTTTCTCCTCTCCTAGTAGTCTTATTCACACCTAGACACCTCACATGGCATAGGCAATACTACGACCATAACATCATTCACACCTAGCCACCTCACACGGCATAGGAAAGGCTAAGATAAAAGTCTTATTCACACCTACCCACCTCACATGGATTAGGCAATACTTGTACCCAACTAAGAATTAATCCCTCAGTCACCTCACATGAATAATGAGGGAAACCCTTGTCTATAGGGGTTAATCAACTAGAGGATAGAAAACACCACACCTCCCTCTTAACGCGGGTGGACATTCTAGTGATCATATTTGATCTGACATCTTAATATCGTCACTTGTGTAGTAGATATTCATGTGGATATTATATATATTCCAAAAACATTGTACATTATACTTATATATGCCAACAAAATATCAAATGAATTGGGATCTCCAAAAACATTGTACATTATACTTATATATGCCAACAAAATATCAAAACACCAAATTTATCATGCTAATGACAGTCAGTTATGTCGAATGACTAGAACTGAGGACCCATCTCCTCTAAAAATGTCTGCTTGCATCGTCAACTTGACTCGACTTGTCTTCAAACCAAGCTACTACCATATTTAACCAGAACCAAGAACAATTGCTTGATAAATGGTTGGGTGAGTGTTCTCCATTCGCTGGAATCTCTATTCACTCATAAAATACTACCATGCCTCCATGGCATCTTGCAACCATTCCTCTACTTAATATTTGTAGTTTAGAAGATTCAGTTTCTTATGGACAACTTCTCTGATCAGTGCACCAATAACATATCTCTACTCCAAACCTTCTAAAATTTGGTTTACTGCAGAAAGAACTTTATCAATGTAGATCTCATTCTATGCAGGTATGTACATGTAGGGTTGTATCCTCATGGGTATGCACTTGCATGGATCCAACAATGTTACCATCCTCTCCTCTCCATGTGATCTTTTTGGTAGACACTCCACACAGTTAGCACCAGTCTACAACGCTCCTGACTTCATGTTGAATAGACAGATCCACTTAGTTTTATGCCACATGATTAGCACATGCTCAACATGTGGATTCAATCCCACATAGAATGTCCTACTAATGTGCTCTTCTCTCAAATACACATGGGATTATTTCACTCTCATCACATGCACCTCAATAATCTTCGTGAACTTCTTGAGCCATGGATGCAATGTCCTCTCTCATGATCTTGGGCACTCCCTTGAGGGATTTAGCTCAGTCTCGCTCTCATACCATGTTGTTTTTCTTCATATGACATATGATCGATATATTATTACAATGATGAGTGTTCCATATATAGGAAACATATGGTGATGATCCATGAAAGGGTGTGTCCTTTGAATAATCAATAACTATTTATTATTATCATTTACTTTATTATATATGATATTTAATAATCAATAATCATATTATTGATTATTATTCTAAGAGAATGTCTTCCCTATGTTGTCCAAACATCAACATTTATAGGCTCCAACCTGAAGGAAGCTACAACTTCTTGAATTCTCTGGCTCCAACTAGAAGAAGGCCACAACCCCCTGGGTTCTTCGACTCCAACTAGGATGTGGCTATAACCACCTAGTTCTGAGGCTCCAAACTGAAGGAAGCTCCAATTCCTTGATTCTCTATATCCAAGATGAAGGAGGATACAATCCCCTTTCCTTGCCCCATCTAATTGAAATGAAATATAAGTGTAGACCAACTGTCACATGATTTGCTACAAACTCTTTCACTTTCACTTCCACTATCATTGTCAAATCAACCTGTAACATGTCAACCTGACACTGTCAACCGATCACTATCACAAAAACTTGTCCAACCAATCACTGTCTCATCCACGAAACCAGATCCACTCTCATCCGCATGAAACTCATGCCAAGATCAATTACATCATATCTAAAATCATATGCTCAACATCACCAACACATTCCTCTACCAATCATGTACCAACATCACCACGTACCATCACAAGATATGTGTCTCAACAAAGTACCAACTTGTACCATGCATCAACCATGCATCACCCTTTACCTCTACCATCAACAAGTGCATCAACCATGCATCACCTTGTACCTGTACCATCAACAAGTGAATAAACCATGCACCAACACCTATACCAACCATGCATCATCCATGCACCAACACCTATACCAAACCGTGCATCAACCATGCACCTCAACCTATACCAAAATTTGCATCAACCATGCACCTCAATCTGTACCATATGCCTCAATCATCAACCATGTATACCAACCATGTACATCAAACATATACATGCACATGAACACCATACCATATACCATACCATGTGCCAACCATGCACATCAATCATGTACCATATCATGTATGATACAATGTGTCAATCATACAAATCAACCATGCACAATAAAACCATACCATGTAACAACCATGCATTGTAACAAGTGTCTCAACCATATACCATATCACTCTGAATCATGCCATGTAACATAAGATAAGCCTCAAGTATATTCCAATATCACAAATATGTGCCTCTAACAATGAACCATAACAACCATATACCAAGTACCAAGAGTATGTCTCAAGCATGTAACAATATAACCTTAACCATGTACCGTCAAGGGCTTCCAAGACATGCCCTACACATGTGTCATATCATCCAAGATACAAGCCTAAAAAAAATACATAAATGACATACCTTTACTCATGAAACTTGAAGCATACTATCTTAGACTGTGTTGTACCATGAAACCTTGTCACAACTCAACCATACCTTCTTTTTCAAACTTTTCCTCGGACACACGACTTATCCTCTTATAGCCTGCATATGTACACGGCCTGTCTTCTTGCAGGCTACATATGTACATGACCTATTTTCTTGCAACCTACGTACAACCTCAAAAAATTAGGGTTTCCAGTTTTCTGCAACTCTAAAACTTTCAACCCTTCATACCTTCGTTGCCTCAGAAAAATGTCACCACTTCAACCCCAAATTCACTAATAGATTTACCAAAAGATAGACCATAACACTCACAAGATAGATATTCAATGTAAGTGTGTGTGTGTAAATGAGAGACTCTTGAGGTGTATTTATACTTGTGCTAGGTAACCTCTTTCCTTATTTTAGGGTTTTCTTGTTATAACCACTTTATCCTTTCACCAACACTTGTAATAAACTAGGGGCTTCTTCACCACTCTTTGGGGCTTTCAACTTTACAAGGCCATATCTCCCTAACCATGAGGAACCACGCTGCATTTCATATATCACCAGAAACAACACGACATGTAATATCCATCTATGATAGTCTTACCTGCAATTTCATTGTCCTTTATATCCATATTCCTTAATCAACTTTGGGTCCCATAAACACACCTCCGAGGCTACATGTAGACTACATCAAATGTACCCAACTAACTCATCATCAATCTCAATCATACAAACTTCAATCATTTTTCCAACATCTCTAGACCTCTCGAAGGGTTGACATCAATCTCTAATATTACTCTCCAAGGGTTGACATCAATATCTAATATTACTCTCCAAGGCTTGACATCAATGACAACCAACTCTCCAGCAATATTTTGAATTGAAACATGAATCAATGGAATGGTACTATCTTGCAATCAAGGGGGGGAGTACATCAATGAAAAAAAAATGGTTAGTGGTCAACAAAAAAACCACATTAATCAAGTCAAAATGGTTAGTGGTCAACCAACAAAATCGCTAGATACAATGATAAACCTTTGAAGAAAATAAGAATCCAAAAGATCAAGCTTGGATCCCTTCCACATACTTCTCACCTTGCACCTAACAAGGGGGAATATTAATGATGATAGTTAGGCTTCGAATTCTGAATTCATCTCAATCAATATTCAATAAAAATTTGGGAATTATAGCATGACAAATAGTCTCCTCAACAAGACATCTATAATTCAATCAATTAATCTCATAATATCAACACATTTGGGAAGATCTAGTATGGAATGTATAATCCTATCACTTATCTTCAATTATTCATTTGGATTCTATTCAACACCTAATTGTGTCTAAATTTAGAGAGTGCTTTGGTGATCCTATTTGTTCACCAATTACCAGAAGACATTAGTTTATTCTAGCCAAATTACGTTTATAAAATGATCAAATGACCAAGTAATTAGGGAATGTTCAAACATGGGAGCCATTCACTTCCATAAATTATACATGTTTCAAATTTCATTTTAGATTAATATTTCAACATCCATATTGGCATTTTTTTACGCATATATTCATCAAATGTTAGTTCAAAACTTTCAATTTGAATATTAAAGATGATACTAGTTTACACACTATTTCATGTTGCCTTACTGGTATAATTATTCATACTTGTGATTGAGGGGGATAATTTTGGACTATGAGTCCCTAGAAAATCACAAAGTCTTAGACCACCTTCTTATAAGTTTCCATCCTTATCTATTGGTAAGGTGTTGTCATTATCCATTAGTGAGTCGTCAGTGAGATATAGATCTAGAGGTGGTCAATTAATATGTATGTAATAGAAAATGATATCATGACATTAATAAAAGTGTTGAATATGTCTTGAATCCTTTTCCACCAAGTTATTGTCTTGATTTCTCTATTTCTTTAGAATGTTTTCAAGCATATTATGTGTTCTCTTCATTAGTTCTAGAAAATTCACTATGACCACCTTCTTCCATGTTTTTTATATATTTTCTTAACTTATTTCAATACACTCTTCAATTTTAGCACTTTTAGCTTTAGTGGAATTCGATTTTATTATTTTTAAACTAACATTGCATAAAATTGTGAGTGAATACTTTCACAGGTTTTGGCACCCTAGCTAGTAGTGTAAATGGATGGTTTCAATTAGCATGTTGTAACACCTCAACTGATATGACTAATACATAATAGAATAATGGATTACTTTCCCATATACTCATTGAACTATGAATAAGTACAATGTATATATTCTTAAAGGTAATGAATGCATGGATTTGTTGCTCGATTAAGTTTCTTTTAACAGATTGAATAATAATATATCATTACTTGTATTTGATTTTTTAAGTTCATTACATGTTTATTTCCATATTCTAAATCATTTAATATAATTGATTTCAATTCAAAAGAAGCTCTTGATATTGGGAATAGATGGATTGATTTTTTGAGTACTGGGATTTGTTGGAACAAAACAACAACATTCATAGTTTTATTTCAAATATGAACCTTATAGTAATTATAACCGAAAGTTTAGTCCTGAATTGTTAGAATATGCAAGGGAGAATTTGGACATTTCTTTATTATTTACTTAGAAAAAAATAAATTACATTTTTTAATCAAAAGATTGATTGGATAAAGGATGTCAAATTCGTATTTGTTTAGGGTAATATCAATGTGAAATGAACAAATGAAAGGAAGTTCAAGATGGAAATTTGACTCCTACCTACCAAAATAATCTATCTAAAATGTTTTGAGATTTATGAAGAAGGATATGCTAACTCAAACATCTTGTTTATAGATGAAGCAATGTTTCATAGTCCATGTAATAGAGAGGATTTTTTTTTTTAACCCCCTTTAAGTTGGGAGTATGACAGTTTGAAAATAGATCCATATGTATATGGTCCAATCTACGTAATTTTCTAAATCATTGGCCAAAGGAAAGAATGAAGAGAAAATAAAAAATTCTTAATAAAATCATCCTTTATAGATTCAACGCAAGTGAAATCAACTTGGAAAATCATTTGATAGTTACCACATTCCTAATATTTAATACAAGATTTTATATAAATTGATATTTACTTTTGATAATTTTATATGCATATGTGGAAGATTTGAAGCCATTTTTTTCTTATTTTTTTTATATGAATGATGTTTTTTTCAATACATTACATAAAAAAAAAATGAAAACAAGAATGGAGTTTTGGTCTCTTTCCTTAAATATTTTTCCTTAGTTGATTTTATTTTTAGTCTTTTTCACCCCTATTCTCAAATTGAGCCACCTCTTTAATGACTCACTCAATTTGCTTCTTAATTTTTAGATTAGGCTCGATTTTGAAATCAAGCTCCATCTTTAGGCTTCCATCTTTCGATTCTGCTCACAATCTTAAAACCAACCCATACTTCCAAATCAGGGCCCTAGTTATTAAAATTAGAATTCAAGTTTATTTTGAATCTCAAGTTCAAGTTTTATATATTCTTTCTTAAGCCTCTTTTTTTTTTTTTATTCTTATAGAGTTTCCTTTCAAAATTTGCCTCTTTGATTTCCAAATTGTACCCCTTCTTATCATCACTCCTTTCTTTCAAAATTGGTCCTTTTCCTACCTTTATTTACCGAACCCTTCCCCGATTTGGAAATCAGTCTTGATTGGAAAATTGGGCCTTCCTATCACCTCCTTTATTTTCTTTGAGAAACCTTGGACTTGGTTTGAACTTGAATATTTGGAAGCCTTTGTTCAAACCTTGAACTAGTGTTCAAACTTTTAACACTCCTCCCAAACTTTGAAATCTTTCCTCAAAATTTGATAAGATCGATTTGGTGATCAACCCCAATGTCAAGGTTGGGCCCTATTTTCATTTTCTTTCCTCTTTCATTGATGCAATTTGGAAATCAAACTTGATTTCCAAATTAGAGATTTCCTCCTCCGACTTATGTGTAGATGGGGCATGATTTTGAGATTGGGTCCAATCTCCAAATCCAGTCCTCCATTTAATCTCTATGAATTATTCAATACCCCCCTTTCTCTTGTTTAAACTCTTTTAACTTTAACTTTTAGATCGAATGCTCTTTAATTTCCTTTCGAACTTAATTAAGCTATGTCAAAACCTTTTTAGGGCCTAATTTGAAAAAAATGTTTTGATTCTCAAATCGAGACCTCTCTTCACCTACTCACCAAGTCCCTTGGATCAATTTGGTGATCGATCCCAATTTCCAAATTGAGATCTCCCTCTCAAAAAGTAGAGTGTAATTCAAATTATGGAAAACATTCGATGGATTAATTTCTTTGATATTAAAGTTAATTTGTATTCCCCATGCTTTATGCACTAACATATAGCCACCTTACATCACTTCAAAGAGAATCAAACAACTAAGAAAGAGACATGAATGGTTAAAAAAGAAGGAATTTAAATATAACAAAAGGGATGAAAACCACCAGGTGGCATAAAACGATAGCTAGATGAAGAAACTGAATATCCAATAAGGTAAAGAAGTTATTAAAGGAGTTAGAATTGATGAAGAAATTGAACCCCCAAATCGGGAAAAAAAAGGACAACCAAATGTGGAAACCTAATGATCAAGGAAGGGAAATAGATTCTTATCAAGAGGGGCCAAAATGATAAATCACCCTCTTCTTCTATTGTATAAAAAACATAAACTCGATAGACGAAGGGTATTTTTTCTTTTGCAATTTTGTAAACTCTTTTAGAAAATTAATGAATGAGAAACCATTATTGACCAAGCTATTTTGGAGACTAACATCAATTATGAATATTTTGACGTTTATAACTTCTTCTACTATTTTACTAAGTTTTGTAATGGTGTAAGCATATGTTGTTATAGTATTGAATTTTCTAATGCATGAGAAATTTGTCAAGTTCTATTTGTCTTCCAATTTGTTCTCTAAAGATTATAGGCATAGAACTACAATCAATGGTTAATTTTTAGACTTTTATAGTCTAAATATGGTTATTTAGGTTTCTTCTTTTATTTCCGTGGTAAATTTCTTTGTGAAAAGTCAAATCGATCTAGTGCATTTAGGGTAGTTTCAATTCATTTATTGCATTTCAGAAAAACCTAAATGATGGATAAGGTTGCAACTGGTAAAGCCCCAAAACATTACTAATAATGTNCCTTTTCCTACCTTTATTTACCGAACCCTTCCCCGATTTGGAAATCAGTCTTGATTGGAAAATTGGGCCTTCCTATCACCTCCTTTATTTTCTTTGAGAAACCTTGGACTTGGTTTGAACTTGAATATTTGGAAGCCTTTGTTCAAACCTTGAACTAGTGTTCAAACTTTTAACACTCCTCCCAAACTTTGAAATCTTTCCTCAAAATTTGATAAGATCGATTTGGTGATCAACCCCAATGTCAAGGTTGGGCCCTATTTTCATTTTCTTTCCTCTTTCATTGATGCAATTTGGAAATCAAACTTGATTTCCAAATTAGAGATTTCCTCCTCCGACTTATGTGTAGATGGGGCATGATTTTGAGATTGGGTCCAATCTCCAAATCCAGTCCTCCATTTAATCTCTATGAATTATTCAATACCCCCCTTTCTCTTGTTTAAACTCTTTTAACTTTAACTTTTAGATCGAATGCTCTTTAATTTCCTTTCGAACTTAATTAAGCTATGTCAAAACCTTTTTAGGGCCTAATTTGAAAAAAATGTTTTGATTCTCAAATCGAGACCTCTCTTCACCTACTCACCAAGTCCCTTGGATCAATTTGGTGATCGATCCCAATTTCCAAATTGAGATCTCCCTCTCAAAAAGTAGAGTGTAATTCAAATTATGGAAAACATTCGATGGATTAATTTCTTTGATATTAAAGTTAATTTGTATTCCCCATGCTTTATGCACTAACATATAGCCACCTTACATCACTTCAAAGAGAATCAAACAACTAAGAAAGAGACATGAATGGTTAAAAAAGAGGGAATTTCTATATAACAAAAGGGATGAAAACCACCAGGTGGCATAAAACGATAGCTAGATGAAGAAACTGAATATCCAATAAGGTAAAGAAGTTATGAAAGGAGATAGAATTGATGAAGAAATTGAACCCCCAAATCGAAAAAAAAAAAAAGACAACCAAATGTGGAAACCTAATGATCAAGGAAGGGAAATACATTCTTATCAAGAGGGGCTAAAATGATAAATCTCCCTCTTCTTCTATTGTATAAAAAAAATAAACTCGATAGACGAAGGGTATTTTTTCTTTTGCAATTTTGTAAACTCTTTTAGAAAATTAATGAATGAGAAACCATTATTGACCAAGCTATTTTGGAGACTAACTTCAATTATGAATATTTTGATGTTTATAACTTCTTCTACTATTTTACTAAGTTTTTTAATGGTGTAAGCATATGTTGTTATAGTATTGAATTCTCTAATGCATGAGAAATTTGTCAAGTTCTATTTGCCTCACAATTTGTTTCTAATGTATGAGAAATTTGTCAAGTTCTATTTGTCTTCCAATTTGTTTCTCTAAAGATTATAAGAATAGAACTATAATCAATGGTTCATTTTTAGACTTTTATAGTCTACATATGGTTATTTAGGTTTTTTCTTTTATTTCCATGGTAAATTTCCAGTGAAAGGTCAAATCGATCTAGTGCATTTAGGGTAGTTTCAATTCATTTATTGCATTTCATAAAAACCTAAATGATGGATAAAGTCGCAACTGGTAAATCCCCAAAACATTACTAATAATGTTTGTAACTTTATTAATACATCAATAAATTTATTAAAATGTTTTGGATGAATATGCATGTTTGTGTGTATTAAAAAAGAGATCCACTTTTTTAATTATTAATTAACATAGCAAAGTTTGGAGTTGCATTCTTAGTCTATAACAATAGTACATATAAGTTGGAAAAAATATGGACATGCTTGATTATTTATTAAAAAAAAAAAAAAATGCTTGAACTTACATCTACAATATATATCAAGAGTATATATGATAGAAAAAAAATTGACACTTAATATATTAATGAATTAATTAAAATTTTCTAAAAATTTTCTTATGGGTAAGGACCTTGTTACAAAATCTGATACAATGTTATCATTCCTTTTATTGGAAGTAAATATATCAGATGACATCTCTATATTGGAAATTGACATATCAACGTTTGGAAATTAATGTATTAAGTTTTGGAAACTGATATTTATAATAAATGTATGATGACTTGAACTAAAATTAGTCTAAATTTACTGAAATGGGGGTTACCTGTACAAATTTGTTTCAAGAAATTATGTCATTTTGATAATAAAACGATGTTTTAATGTAAACATATGTATTAGATTTTAGAGAAAATATAACATACGAATGTTAGAAGAACATGATTTTTGATAAGTTATAAATTTTACCATAAATAAAATTTAGATATCATGAAATCTTATTAAATTTAATACATTTCATCTTTTTACACCAGATTCTAATAAGTTGTGCATGTACCTCTAATAATTCCTCCTAGTCAACATATTGCTATTTTTCTTGATTCAAATGAAATTAATGTGTCATGAGAGGGAAGCATTAGCTTGCACCAACTCTTTACTCTTATTGGTATTTTCTTTTCTATTGAACATTAAATTTCTACAAGATGAGTTGAACCCTCTTCCTTCCCTCAACTAGACATTTAACAACCTTTCTTTCACATTAGAGTTAGGGTTTTGAAATCTCTTAATGTTTCTAGAAGTATCTAGTGAATTACATACGTTACTAACTCAACATGTGTGAATCATGGTGAATTGGCATGTCTTTGAGCTTACCATTTTAGGAGCATAGATTTCACATATGAACTTTGTTTGAGATAAAAAAAACATTGTTAGAAAACTATTGACATATAGAATACATTAGGGACCTTGAGGCCATATGCCTTTCAGGACCAAGACACAAAAAATGAGACCTCCAAACGAATGATTTTTTTATTATCAAAAACTAGGTAATTTTTTTATAAAAAATGCTTGCAGAAAAACTAACAACACTCTTTAAACATACAAAATGTCTTCAAAGTTCAATTTGTTTTTACAAATCCAAAATAGCATAGAAAGTTTACATATATCCATTGTCAAAATTTCTCAATTTTTAGTATGGTAGTATAATCTATAAACGAAACCTAAGGCACATATAACTTTAAAAAACATAAGCTAGCCTAAGACCCATGACCGCTTCTAGGACTATGGCAGTGTACAGACTCTTGCTCTTTAATTTCCATATAGTGTCTATTAGTTGGATCATTGTATCCTTATCCATGTGCTCCCCTTGTCGCGATGACCATTGATTAGAAGCCACATAATGTGCATCTTTATTCAAATTCTCCACCATATTTTTGTAAGAAGTTGCACTCTGCCTTAAGAATGGCCAATTGTTGTTTTGCATTGTTGCTCGTATGCCAATTGTTTTTTTACATTGTTGCTCGTATTCATGAAACTTATAGAGATAAGAGAGATAATGGATACCCTGTTGTTGTGAACCATTCTTAATGCATCCTTAAAATCCTCTAAAGTTCTGATTATTAGATGAAATTCTCAATCCTTGATTATTAGATGACATTCGCAATCCCCAATCATAGGACAATTCAATTTTTCCTTCTATTTCAACTCTAATCAAAGAATTTTTATTTCTAATTTTTTAGTCTGATTCTTAAGATCTCCCAAAGATGTTCCAAGTGAGTTGAAAACCTACAAATGGCATTTTTAATTTCATAAAGCATGTTAAATAATAATCATTTAAATAAAAATAATTAATATTATGAATTAGAATTAAAGAAATTATTTTGAAAGTTAAACATAAAAAGGATATTATTAGCATAAAAACATATTAAATAGAAATTATTGAATAGAAATGAGTATTATATACTTTACTAGGAGGGAGATGTATAATATAAGTAAAGTAATTAGGTCGTATACCTATTGGAAATGGGCACAATTAATGATCTTTTAATCTAAAAACTTAATCATATGGCTAGCAATTGAAGATGCATATTCTTAGTCATCCTCCCATATCAATGAATGGAATTTATTGTTCATAACTTTATTGCATTTATGAATGCATCGGTTAACCTGTTTACTTTTTCACATTTACCTAATCATATTAAGAAATTATTGTAATGCTATATGATTGACACGTTTAGATGATTAACAAGATATCTGTTATGAACATAAATACATATAAATAGATGTTCATAATGTATGTGTGGCTTGGTTTAACAAAACTGAAGAATACTTCCAAATATATAATATTACAACTGATGAAGAAAAAGTAAAATATGCATCCATGTTCCTCGAAGGCACAGCATACAATTGGTATATATGGTATAAAGGAATAATTTATTTGAACAATAACTCAAAATTTAAAATCAAGGTACTCCAAGAAGCTCATGACTGTCCAGCCGCAGACAATGTTGGATTTTTTAAAACATATTATAATGCTCGTCAATCATTCTTTTGGAAAGGGATGAGCACAAACATTCAAAAGTATGTAGCAGAATGTGATCTTTGCCAAAGAAACAAAACTAAAATTATATCAACACCAGGAGTACTCCATCCGTTACATGTTCCTAACCAAAAATGGGAAGAAATCTCAATGGATTTTATTGAAGGATTACCAGTATCAGAAGGAAAAGATAAAATCTTA
>JZKD02S2289537.1:1168419-1183106 GCA_000966675.3 Picea glauca
CATCAACCATGTTCTTAATGTGTTTCTACTTTTCTATTAATTTTAGTTGAAGTGATTCAATCAATTTATCTTTTAGATAAATTTTCTTGTGAATATCAATAACCAAATTATCCAAATCATGTAAGGATTCTTGTAATTCTTTGGTTTCTTGATTAGCGTTTTGAAAATATTTTGCTCGACCCATTTTATATTTTTCACACTTGCTTGCACTTGTTTCTTTTATATCACACTCACTTGATCTTATGCCATACTTGCTTGTTCCTATTACTATATTGGCATGTTGAGTACTACCGATCATGCACCCTAAAGTGAGATTTCACAATGAGTTGAATTAGATAAAAATGACCTCCCTATTCAATTTTAGGTAGGTCTGTTTCAACAACATGGCTTCTTGTAATTCTAGTCTTTGAACAATTCAATTACTTGGTTTAATTACTGAACCTAATGCTTAACCTTATGTTTAAATTTCAATGAGACAAGAAACTATTAACTCGAAAAGAGTTCAGAATTTACAATATGATATGAAGTGATTTATGTATGGTGGAAATGATGTCTTTCTTTGATCAATATTTATGTTCTTCATTACTCCATGTGCATTGTGTTTAATGATAATTTTCAATTGTAAATTTAAGTGCCAAAACTATAAATGAAATAAAACTTTCAAGAAATCGTGCACCATCACATGAGTGCAAAGTGTTACATATGCCCTCGTATTCCAATTTTAGGATAGGTCTAGCACACATCCACCACACAAAAATCATATTTTTATTAAAATGCTTGGTACATGAAGTTCTCAACTAATATTTTTTTCTCCTTTTTAATTAGGAGATAAAGTGACTTCTTTATAGCTCTTTTGATTCTTTGCTAAAAAATGACTTAGAGAAAAAGAGACAACAATTTGATGATAATACTATCAACCATATAACAACTTCAATTTTTTAATTATCAAATTAAAATGTAATTATTCCTTAATTATAAAATTAAAATGAAATTATTCCATAAAAGAAAACTTGTTAGATGTAAATGGGTCTACAGAACTAAGTATGCATCAGATGGAAGTGTTGAAAGACACAAGGCTCGGTTAGTTTCCAAAGGATTTTCCCAAGTTGAAGGAATTGACTATAATTAAACCTTTTCCCCTGTAGCCAAAATGAATTCCATCTTCCTTTTTCTTTCCCTTGTTGCCTCACATAAATGGGAGGTCCATCAGATGGACGTTAAATCCTCCTTCTTGCATAGATATTTGCAAGAATAAATCTACATGGAACAACATCTTGGCTATGTCTAGAATGAATCTAGCCTTGTTTATCTCCTTAATAAATCTCTTTATGGTATCAAGAAAGATCCCCTATCTTGGTATGCCAAAATGGATAGCTTTCTTATTGCCATTGGATTCTCTAGATAACATTATGATCCTAATGTCTATACCAAGAAAGTAGGAATCCATCTCATAATCCTTGTCCTTTATGTTGATGACCTTATTCTTACTGGTAGTGACTCAAAACTTTTAAACCATGTGAAAACCAACATTAAGAAGAAATTTGAAATCATAGACTTAGGATTTTTTCACTATTTCCTTGGCCTCCAAGTTTTGAAAACCAATGAAGGAATTTTTCTTTCCCTGTCTAAGTATGCTTGTGACCTTCTTCGTTGTTTTCACATAGACGATTGTAAACCAACCCCTTCTCCATTCTAGTATGGAGTCAAGCTTACTACCACATGTACTTATCCCGAAGTTGATGCCACCATGCACCATCAGTTAGTTGGTAGCCTCTTATACTTGACTCATACCTGTCCTGATCTTTCCTTTGTTGTTGGTCTTGTTGTCTAGTATATGCAAACACCCCATGAAAGCCATTGGAAACAAGCTAAAAGGATACTTTTCTATGTCCATGGTATAGTTTAGTTCAAGATACATTATAGTTCAGGGGGGACTCCTTTATTGGTTGGTTTCAATGATTTAGATTGGCCCGACGACACTGATGATCGAAAGTATACTGCAGGTTATGTTTTCATTCTTGGTTCAAGACCTCTCACTTGGGCTTGTAAGAAACAATAGGCTATTGCACTTTATTCAGCAGAAGCAGAGTACCGAGCAATGGTAAATGGAAGTCAGGAAGCCTTATGGCTTCGACAGATCCTTTCAGAGTTTGGATTCCAGCAACAACATATGACCAACCTTTGGTGCGACTATCAGAGTGCCATCAAGATTTCCAAATACCCATTTCAACATCAGCACAATAAGCACATCGAGCTACATATGCACTTCATCAGAAAGCTCATTCATGATCAAGTTATTGAAGTTCTCTTTTTCCCTATAGAAGATGAAGTTGCAAGCATTTTCACAAAGTATCTTACAGAAGAGAATTTTTCCAAACTTCGATCTATGTTAGGCGTTCATTAAGGGGGGATAGGCTCTAATTCCTCCTTCCTTCTCCTATTGTGTCAACATTGTAATCCTTAAATCCTATCCCAAGTTGTTCTTAAGGGGGGATGTTAGGATATTTAGACACTTAGGAGTTAGTTAAGATCTACTTGGTCTAAATGTATCATTAGGTAAAAGTGTGTTTCTTTAGTATTCATTAGTATGCATTTGTAGTTAGGAAATCCGACGGTCACGATATGTCCCCAACATAGAGTGATCTAACGATTCATACTTTCCTCGATATTAATGGCCATTAATCCATGGCTTAACACACAATTGGTCCATGATATTTATTTAAATAGCATGGAGGGTCATTTTTCGATGATCGATTGTGAGAAACTCTCTTGTAAAATCTCTCTGTAATATTTTTATTTTTCATTAATAAACTACTCCAAGTGGTTGCATTGGCTGGGTTCATGGATGTTTCCTAGTAGGGTTTTTACCACTTCAAAACATCGATGTGTTGATCTTTGATCTAGTTGTGTGAGTGGTTACTGAAGCTATTCGTCCTCCAAAATGGGTTCTTAGATGGACCACTCATAATATGAATGCTCGGAAATCACAACACTACAACATAGTGGAAGATATTTCCTAGGTTCAATGTGTCATGTCGACACACAAAGTATTCTAGAGCTATCCTTCATAGCAAAAATCATTGCTATCACCCACAGGGGGAATCAAACCTTCAGAGTCTAACATTATTTTCTTTGACATAGAATAGAGTGAGTTTTTTCTCTCACACCAGTTCAGTGTATGAATAAGAATATCTTTTGTACAATGATTGATGAAGGAGAAACCACTTGCATTATGTCTTTGTCATGCTGGAAATCCATTGGTTCTCTAAATCTCACCAGATCTCCAACCATCCTAAAATATTTTGGAGACTTCTTTGGAGAAGTCGTTTAATGAACAAAGGGATTGAACCCTTTGATGTCAGAGAAATTGAGAGTTCATGAGAGACAATACTAGTGCACAGAATCCCTGTAATGCGTGCAGAGGCCAAGAACCTTTTAAGGATTTATACCACAGAAGAAGCGCAAGGAGTGCACGGGAAATTTTCATAAACCGTTAAGCTCCAAGCAAAAATTTGTGCAAGAAGTGTGACATAGATCAAGTATTCCAAATGTCAAAAGATCAGGAGAAAATAATGTCTTGTTTCTAGGAGGGCAGAAGGATTTGTTGAAGGATAAAAGGGCCAAGTCCCTTTGAAATCCATAGGAATCGGAAAATATTAGGGGGGAAAGAATTATAGTGAAAACAGTCAAAGCATGAGCCTTTTGAGAGCTTGAGAAATCCTTCTTTCAAAGGATGTGAATTCACACAAAAGGAGGAAGCTACAACAACCGTCGAATTAGTTGTAGGGAATAGATATGGACCATTGGATCCATATAGGAAGAGGAGTGTGCATGGGCGAAGGGAGAACATATCCAATCCATTGGATCTAAGCACGAGGATAATAAACCATTGGATCCAGGTAATAATAATGGGTTTTAACCCTTGAGGTCCTTCAGACTTCGTCAGTTTGGAAAGTTTCTTATTTTTTTCGTGGAGAAAGTAAATATCCCGAAGCCTCGGAAACTGAAATCAATATGGATTGTCGGCAGACATGGCCCATGTGCCAGCAGGTCAAGGGTAGTTCGGAAGTCTGTCTATTCAGAAGTATATGGAAAGTTACGAAAATAGTGTGCAGGACTCCCGAAGTCCCAAAGTCCTAGAGGGGATCCTGGCCATTGGCGTTAGGGACATGTGCCAAGAGATTGTGTGATTCAAACATTTGAGACTCTGGAGAGTTTTGGGTGTGTTGTTGTCTGGGTCAAGAACCTCCAAAGACCCGAAGGCCAGAATACATCTCATTCGTCCATCATCAGGGACATGTTTCGGCGGATAGAAAGGGTTTTGAGTTCGGTGATCCGGGGAGTTATGTGTGTTAATGACTCAAAACTTCCGAAACTTGAAAATATGAATAGATCAGAACCATTAGCAATTGGGAGATCATGGACCATTAGATCTATGAGCCTCCAGATAATTCGTCGATTCAAAATTTGGAGGTTTGGAAGGGTTGTGGAGTGGAGATATTTGAATCCTAAAGCCCAAAATGATCCTATACCATAGATATAGGATGGAGTGGGACCGTTGATCCCCAAGCCTATCCAGAATTTCAACATTCACACATTCAAGAGGAAGCATGGTTCGTGTTGTGAAAAGATCTTAAACACAGAGCATAGATTAAGAAGAGGTCGTTGATCTGAGGTAAGCGTCAATTGTTCGATATACTAGTTTGTGGTTCGTGAATTCTGAAGAATTGTGTGTTGGAGTGGGTAAAACCCCTAAAGTCCAGAGTCCCAAAGCCTCTGTGAATCCTTATATCTTAGTGCATTTTAGGTTTTGTTGATCCTCATCGTCATTTGTTTGTTTGTGAATTCAACATTTGAGAGGACTGTAAAGTGTTGGTGCTAGAAATCTTGAAGCCCAGAGATCTGAAGCCCCAAATTGTGCTTCTTGTTGAAATTCATCCCACGATTTTGGCCTCAGGTCACGTAGATTTCTCTGATTAGGTAAATCGTCCCTCACAAACTTGAATTTGCACATAGGGAAAGGGAAGAACGCATGTGGCACATAGTTTTGAGGGTTCATAGAGAACCCGAGAGATAATTCAACTCCCTACTATAAATAATCCTAGATCAAGAGTTCGTGTGAGCCCCAGGAGGTGGTGGGGTTATGCAACAAGTGGTATCAGAGTGGGATTTTGTTTGCAGACAATGGATAAAGAGAAGAAGTGGAAAACTAGAAAATGAATATTGAATACCATAGACAAGGTATAAGAGGAGACTGCAAGTAGATCAACAAAGAGGAGGTGGATAAAGAGTTCAATGAGACTAGAGAGGATCTCAACATATTAATGTTCCAATGGTAGAGAATGCAACAAGGAAGTTGGAGGTATGAGTGGCCCATGAAGGGGAAGGTAAAGTGGCCTATTCAGCAGTTGATTGGTAGGAATTAAAAGCATATGTTGAAGAAGTGATTGAGGCAAGTGGAAAGCCTAAGTGAACCAAAGGAGGAGATGGTTTACATCTATGAAGTAGAAATTGGAGAGATCGTCGATGAGAGGGAAGATATATTAGCTAAAGATCTTGAAAATTGCCATGAGGAAAATAAGAAGAGATCGGTCGAAGATCTCATAGACAACGAGGAGGGAAGTATCGAAAATTCAAGTTTCTAGGTGGGCAAAGAGGAGGTGAGACTATATGAGACTCTTGAAAACTCAGAGGAGAGTTCATATTAGCAAGGAGTGCTGATAGGAAAAGAGGAAGAGGCATGCGAGAAACCTCATGAGCATGAAGATTCATGTGGGTTTGCAAAACATGTGAATGAAGATGATGAGAATTTGAATACTTCAACTCTCGAGGAGGGAGATCATAGGTGTGTTCTGATCATTTGTAATACCCCAAGGCCAAGCCCCTATTGAATTGTAATGATGTTTAATGAAGTTTATAGGCTGGTGAGTCAATTATTTATAAGGTGGGAGGATTATATGTTTATTAGGCCGGAGAGACTAGATGCTAAGGCCAGTGAGCCTATTTTTGTATATGTAATATGCATATAATTAATAAAATACCTCATTGCATGTAGACCAACCACAAAAGAAGAGTTATGGGGGACTAAGCTCCACTAGGAAGGGAAAGGGAAAGGGAAAGGGGGCTGAGAGGATAGGAAAAAGGGGCTAATATTGAGGGATTAACCCAAGGGAATATTATAATATATTCATAAAAGACCAATGTTGGACATAACCTATTATCCTCAGTTATTTTGGGGAGAGGAACAAACTCCAAGTGGAGAGGAACAAACTCCTAGAGAGCCAAGTGTCATCTAGGACGCATGCATATTTATGTGGGAATTTCCATCATTGTGGGGGATCTCTCACCATTCTACGATTCTTTCCATCCATCCCAGGAATTCAGGCATGCACTCACGCATTGAACAGGCACACAGTCAACCATTATCCGCCATTTTTGAACCCTCTGCCATCATGAACCTCTGTAACCTGCATGCACTGGTATTTTTCTAAGCCCATACCCTTCATTACTTGATTTTTTCTACTGTGGCTACTCGTTGGACTTAAGAGTTTCACAGTACAAGTAGGTTGTTATGCTTGTGGTTTGAAGAGGATGTTTGTTAGGCACGTGGTTTGAAGAAGCAGGTTTTCAGGCCTGCAAGCAACTCTCTCTAGATGAGAGAGATTGATGGGGAAGTGATTTATTCTGGAGGAAGTCTTGCAATAGCTAAATATCTAGACTATTTCTGAAGGCTTGGAAGGGAATTGAAGTAGTTGATGGACTATTTTTGAAGGCCTAGAAGGGAAGTGAAGTAGTTGATGGACTATGGAAAAATGTAGGTGTATATTCCCAGGGTGGGACAAGCATGCGGAGAATGCGATTCTGTGAGTGGTGAGCGTAAGTAGGCTCCTTGGAGGGAATCCTTCCTTTTGCATTGTGCATATTTCCATGGTCTCATCCTAGCCTAGGATTTCATTTCTCCTAGGTGGAGTTTAGTCCCAGCTCAGGGGTGACCCATTGTTGATAGATTGGAGCAACATTGTCTAAGGCTAGGAGGTTTGTGGAAGGTCTGCACACAGTTGGTGGTATTCTCATAAAAATATAAGTGCCAATTCTATGTTAATTGTATGGTGTGTATCTTGTACATGTGTTATAATGTTACGAGTATTTCCTTCATATGTTGCATGTGTAGGCTTACTGTTATTTCCGCATTAATCTATATTGTAGAAGAATGTTGATGTCTGTTTAAATTTGAATTAGATATATATGTTTATGAGCTCAAAAAAAGAATGAATAGATGAGTTTCTTAAGACTGGGGTGTGCTACAGATCTGTATCAGAACTTGGTTAGTTTGGTTCTAAGGTTGTGTTTTTCGGCCTAACTAGCCGAGGGACGCTACAAATATGGTATTTGAGTATGATATTTTCAAGTGGAATTTCCCATGATGGGTTGATGGGTATGTTACAAATTGGTATCAGAGCCCAAGTTTCAACACTTAACCTAGATGGGCCAGGAATGTGGAATTGGAGTCAAAAATTCCACAAGGAATTGATGTATAGAGTGTTAGAGAGGTGTTGAAGAGAGCTCCTGGGTGGTATTGGAAGCTCAGGAGGTATAACAGTTTGATAAACCACGACATATGAGGTATTGGGATAAAAAGTTAAATTTGGGTCATTGGATTTGTTTGGAAGAAAACAAATCCCCCACAACCATAATTTATGGAGAAGGTGCACAAAGGTTAACCACATAAGTCCTTCAGACTTCGCCCCTCTGACCGTTTTAAATCTATAGCAGAGAAAATTTTTGAAGTCTGGAACTAATATGGACCGTCCATTTTCCAGGGACACATGTCCTCAGATTAAGCAAGGTTCAGAGTTCGACAGTCTGGGGGTTGTGGGGTGTTCAAAAGTGAAATCCTCCGAAGTCCCAAAATGACTCTCAACCATAGATTATTTGGGAGGAGAAGAACTGTTGGATTTATCATGTGGTTTGGTAGTTAGGTGTTCAGGGAAATCCATTGGAGGTTTCCCAGTGAAGAAATTGTCGAAGTCCCAAAGCTATGGGAAGACGCTGCTGACAGTCGGTAGTTAGGGAGTTTTGACAGTATGTAGATGTGAATAAATCGCCGAAGTCTCGAATATATGGGAAGCAACTATCGGAAGTTGGTACTTCAGTAGTTTTGACAATGTGTAGATGTGAAGGAATCCTCGAAGTTTCAATGTGTTAACACTCTATAAATTTGCTCGGCTGTCAAAACAGATGACAGGGGTAACTGTTGAAACCAACTTTAGAGTTGAGGCACTAGCCTTCTCAACTCAGAGAGGGATCTCTCATGTCAGTGGGTATATCTATGGAAATTGGTGGCTAGATTTGGTTTGTTTAGAGGATTTTTAATAAAGATGATGGTAAAGAATGGGGGAACACTATGGGCTATGGAGTCAAAATTCAGAAAGTGAATGGAAACAATGCATCATTCAATAGAAATATCTAGAGGAAAAATACTAAATAAGGCAATGAATCTGAGCTATTCTTGAAATAAAAAGATGTGTAGGAAGATAAAGAAGACAAATAACTGTATCAAAGCATTGATGAAATGAATTCTGAATAAGTTAAGAAGACAATCACATAGTTTAAATTGCTTAAGACGAGAGCGTCACGGGACGAATTATGGGCCTTTAAACCCTCCAATTTAAACAGAAGAGAATATGAATGAAATGACAGGCCACAGGAAATACATACGATGAAAGGAAACAAAACTCATATCATCATCCGTTAGAATCTTTTCATGAACAATTCAAAATGCTTCTACATATGTATTCAATTCAATCCTAGAAATTTACAAAGTTTTCCTACACAGAGGGAAGGCTCCTCCTTTCTCCATGTTTCTATACTCGTGAGGCCAAGAATATATAGAGGAATGTCGTGTGGAATTTAAAACGTTCCAACTTCATCATAATTCAAAAATAGATTGAAGTTATGAAAAGGAAGAATAGTTATACTATTTAAAGGGACCATTAGTAACCTGTCTGTCATATCAGGAGTCCCTTTTATTAAGCCGACATATATCCAAAACTTTTTGAAATACACCAAAATTTCACCTAAGGATTCACCTTAGCTTGGTGATTTCCTCTTCCAGGGTACTCCACCAATCGAGATTTTCTCTGACGCTCTCTGTCATCTGGGTTTTGTCCTTGTCCTCCGCCTTTTTTTCCTCTTCTTCTTTGCAGTTGGGTGGAAGGTGTTGTCTACATGTTCATTTATGATGAGATCCCTCATAATGAGGTTTAATTTTACTCCTGACTCTGTCTTAGTTTCAGGTTCAGTGTGAAATTTAGTCGCCAATATCTGCAAGACCCATCTTTCTTTCTTACTTATTGACTTGCTTGGTACATTAGTTGAGAACCCAGTCGTGCGAGACACCGTTTGATGAGTATTATCCATACTTTTCAAACTTTACAGAGACCTTTATTTGGCCACCCTTTGAAATTACAGAACTCAAGAACACAGGTCGAGCTTGTTTTCCTTATGCATAAGATGGAAATTTCGCACAATAAGATAAAATGATTTCATATATGAGACTTGATGGTTTTTTGTACTTTAATCATGAATTACTATCACAGTACGCTGGTATTCCACACTTCATCAATCAACTTCGAATGATGGGCCTCAAGTTAGTTATGCGATGGCATCCTTTTGGGACGTCATCTAGGTGAGTGCCTGGACCGATGATGTGAGGTGATCTGACCAACCTCCATCCTCCCCGTGAGTTATTGATGTGACATTTTGAACCACGTGACATCGGGGCCATAGGAAAAGTGGTTTCAGGCAATATTTTGTCTTCCCTGATGCATTTGTAAGAGTGCCACGTGTTCCCCATCAAAACCATAATGGTTTTTCCTAGTTTTCCTTCACGAACTTAAGTTCTGTGTTATTCGTTGGTCTGATGCGAGCCTTGATCGTGGATCTGGGATTTGTCAAAATCAACAGTCTGTCGAGCTACTCCCTTCCCACCTCCACTATATATGCCAATGGATATAGTCTACCACCTTAAACTATCACGCCTCTACTGTGGTATAGCATCTCGCTGAATCTCAGAAATGTTTAGATCCTGATATAAAAATTGTTAAGGTGATAACATTGTCTTCAACTGGGGATGCTATCCTCCCAGCAAGGTAGCAAAGAAATCGTATACCTGGTGCTTGATCTAGGGGTTGTTCCCAAAACATGTGTGTACCCTGCTCCTGCCAAGCTCTGTTCACTGCTTCCAACTACGTGTGGGACGTCTGAGTACATTATTGAAAATTGACTGTATTTAGTACTAGAAAACTCAAAATGAAAAATGCTTGACCGACAGGCTTATATTCACATCCCTACCTACCCTAAAAATGTTTGTATGGCTACTCAATCAAGTGATGATAAAGTGCCAATGCAACCAATCAAGCAATTGGTTTCCTGATTCTCCTTTGTCCATATTTTTCTTAAGATGGTAGAAAAATGTAAAAGATGGCAGTTGAAAGAATAAATTGAAACCAAATTTTGATCTTATGAATGAAACAAATTCATCCTTGACTAAAGAATATAGTAGGATAGCCACCAGACCTTGAAAACCATGAAAAATCATTTCTCCTTGATGAAAAAAACCTGAAAGGCAAGCCTCTTTCATCAACGTTAGTTGTTTTTTCTCTATTTCTTCTGTTCTGAGAACATTTTCGAACGAAATGGCAATGACAGGTTTGTCTGCTTTTCCATGCATATCAACAAAAATATTCATACATTCTTGAACATCTTCAAATATGATAGCCATATTGTGTGCATCAAGGCTATCCTCTTGTTCATCAAACAACTTTGATTTGGTTTTATTAAATTTTTGTGAATTTGTTTGAATACAACCATTTTGACTTTCAAACATATTACTTGAAATAAGTTCCTTCTCATAATCTTCTAGCAACTGTGAAAAGCTAACAACACGCACTATTTCATATTCTAGAATGCTTATGGATGAATGTTCAAAACCCTAGTTTTCAAATGACTCAGATAAAACCACTACACCCTCGCTATCTTGTTGTATTTCTAATGGAAAAGTGGTATATAATGCTTTGTCTCTTTCTCAAAAATCTATGTCATTTGTTTTTTTATTGCTGGAGACTTCCATAGATGCAATTTCAGAATCTTCTTCTATGTCTATGTTGTTTAAAAATTGAACCACGACGTCATTCTCAAGGGAAGAGAAAATACTTTGAAACACTTTTTCATGTTGAGAATCTATATTGATTTTGGGAGAGAGAAAATGGCCTTGAACAATACTTTCTGGAGCAACTTCTTCTTCCTTTTCAGGCTGATAGATGAACATAGATTGTGAATCTGAGCTGACATGACCCTTTATGTGATCGTTCATAATATTTTCATCACCACTCCGCTCATGCTCGGAGGATCCCTGACCTGAAATGCTACAAATATTTTTCTTCAACAATTCAAAGGAAGCAAAACATAATGGTAGGGTTGTCCTATCTAATTCGAAACCATCTTTGATTTTATCCTCAACAGATGGCTTCATTTCAGTGCAAGTAATAGGGTTTTTAGGCACACGAAAAGATTGTTGTGATATCTTGTCATTTTGCTTCATTAATTTAGTGTGGTTTTTCATAAGCACAACTTTACTCTCCTCAATGATGATCTTAGGATTTTCTTTCAACAATTTTAATGAAGAAAATCATAAAGGTAAAGAATTCCCTTCAGCTAATTCAATACTTTCTTCTTTGTAACTATATATGTAGGTTAAGTCATTTCATTATTCAAAATTCAAAATTCTGAAAGTGAACGGAAATAATGCATCGTTCAATAGAACTCTCCAGAGGATAAAGGATAAATAAGACAATGAATATGAGTTATTCTCTAAATAAAAAGATGTGTACGAAGATAAAGAAGACAAATAATTGTATCAAAGCATTGCTGAAATGAATTCTGATTAAGTTAAGAAGACAATCACATAATTTAAATTGCTTAAGTTGAGAGTGTCACAGGACGAATTCTGGGCCTTTAAACCCTCCAATTTAAACAAAAGAGAATATGAATAAAATGACAGGCCACAGGAAATACATACGATGAAAGGAAACAAAACTCATATCACCATCCGTTAGAATCTTTTCATGAACAGTTCAAAATGATTCTGCATATGTATTCAATTCAATCCCAGAAATTTACAAAGTTTTCCTACACAGAGGGCAGGCTCCTCCTTTCTCCATGTTTCTATACCCGTGAGGCCAAGCATATATAGAGGAATGTCGTGTGGAATTTAAAACATTCTGACTTCCTCATAATTCAAAAATAGATACAAGTTACAAAAAGGAAGAATAGTTATACTATTTAAAGGGACCATTAGTAATCGGTTTGTCATTTCAAGACTCCCTTTTCTTAAGCCGACATCTGTCCAAAACTTTCTGAAATACACCAAAATTTCACCTGAGGATTAACCTTATCTTGGTGATTTCCTCTTCCAGGGTACTCCACCAATCGAGATTTTCTTCGACGCTCTCTGTCATCTGGGTTTTGGCCTCTGAACTCCACCTTTTTCTCCCCTTCTTCTTTCCAGCTGAGAGGCAGGTGTTGTCCACACATGAATTTATGATGAGATCCCTCATAAAGGGGTTTAATTTTGCTCCCGACTCTGTCTTAGTTTCAGGTTCGGTGTGAAATTTAGTCACCAATATCTGCAAGACCCATCTTTCTTTCTTACTTATCAACCTCCTTGGTACATTAGTTGAGAACCCAGTCATGCCAGACACCATTTGATGAGTATTATCCACACCTTTCAAACTTTGTAGAGACCTTGATTTTGACACCCTTTGAAATTACATAACTCAGGAACACAGGTCGAGCTTGTTTTCCTTACGCATAAGATGGCAATTTCCCAGAATAAGATAAAATGATTTCATATCTGATACTTGATGGTTTTTTGTACTTTAATCATGAATTACTGTCACGGTACGCTGGTATGCCATGCTTCATCAATAAACTTCGAATGATGGGCCTTGAGTTAGTTATGCGATGACGTCATTTTGGCACATCATCTGGGAGAGTGCCTGGACCGGTGATGTGAGGTGATCTAACCAACCGCCATCTTCCCCGTGAGTTATTGATGTGACATTTTGAACCATGTGACATCAGGGCCATAGGAAAAGTGGTTTCGGGAAATATGTTGTCTTCCGCGATGCGTGAGTAAGAGATCCACGTGTTCCCCATCAAAACCATAATGGTTTTTGTTGATATTATGGTAGCTGTGGGAGGTATTTACCTCCACATGTGAACCTGGCGAGAATAGAAGACTCTGGGAAGCAAGAGAAACCCTAATGAGTTGGATAATAACCCTAGAAGTCTTGTCGGCTCAAGAAGATAATTTATATTAGGTTATTAGCCTCCAAGAGAAGAATTCAGCCAGAAATATTAATAACACTCTGAACAGACAGGAACCCAGAAGGAGAAGTCGGCCCCAGTAAAGTCTGCCAGATTACTATAAATACAGGGTGCCAATTCTCATTTTGTCACATCTCATAATTGCAGAGCAGCAACTGGTGCGCACTGCAGTTCCCAATTTGGTGTGTACGTGTGGAGGAGAGCTGCAGGTGCAGCTGTTGCAGCAACCAATTTTCTATTTTGGTTTGGACTATCTCTTGGCTAGGGTTTGGACTATCTAATCAGCTCTTTGTGTTGCACTCCCCTTTGTTTGGATATCTAGCTTAGGGTTTGCTTCTGGAGTAATTCTCAGTCAAGGTTAGGGTGCTCGGAGGGTGTCTTCGTCCTATGGTTGGGTGACAAGGGGATTGTCAATGGTAAAATGAGCGCATTATCTTCTACATTCTAACAGGTTATGAGCCCACACCTCCTTCATTCAATCTAAACACTGGAAGGAAACATAGCCGCTAAGATATTGAGCTCGCTGAGGAACTGCCTCTAGGGTTACTAGCAAAAGTAGCTTCCAAGACATTGCTGCTAGGGTTACTAGCAGGAGCAGTTGCAGAAACCCTAATACTCTTGTTGAGGCACCTTAATTGAATGGATTGACCTAATTTCTGGATAGATCAATGTTCTCTAGCCTAGCACATCTTCTGACACTCTCAGCAAGCCAAGACGTGAAGTTTGAATTTTTGGTCAAATCTAGGGTTTGAGCAAGTCAAGCAAGCCATGACTAACTCTATGAAGTCTGAGAACAAGTTATATGGAGCCTCTAACTTCAAAGTGTGGAAGACAAGGATTGACCTCATCCTTTCCAAGAATAAAGTGCTAGATATTGTGAAAGGAAAGATCGTGAAGCCAGAGTTTGAAGAAGGAAAAGAGAAGGAACCGCAGAACGTTGCAGCTATGGAGAAGTTCAAAGATGTTGACATCAATTCCATGAGTATCATAGTGGATTCAATAAAAGACCACTTGATACCCTCCATTTCCCATCTTGACTCATCAAAGAAGATGTACGATTCCCTAACAAATCTCTTCTCAGTCAGAAACATTGGACAAATTATGAGATTGAAGAATGAGCTTCGTAACATGAAGATGAATGATGATGATAGCATAACATCATACTTTGTAAGGATCTCCCAGCTAAGAGATAAACTACAAGCTATTGAAGAGATCACTTCAGAGAAGGAATTGGTGAACATAGTACTCAATGGTCTTCCCAAGACGTGGGATGCATTTACCGCAAGCATGAACACAAG
>JZKD02S2289537.1:1183156-1218701 GCA_000966675.3 Picea glauca
AGCATGAACACAAGGAAGGAGTATCCGACATTTGAAGAACTTTGGACTTGTTGTGCTCAAGAAGAATCAAGGATCAATGCAAAAGAGAAACCCCAAAAGAAGTACGACGATCAAGATTTCACAATAAGATTCAAGAACTTTAGGAACAAAAGGAAGTTTGGCTCAAGGAGGAAGCCAAATCAAAAGAAATACATTTCAGAAGTGCAATGCTTCAACTGTCGAAAGTATGGTCACTACAAGAATCATTGTTCCGATCTAAAGAAAAGGAAGGAGAAACATGAAGCATCAATTGTCAAAGAAAAAGAACCTACAAAGAAGACTAAGCATGATGGAAGAGACTTATTCTTCTAAAAGGTAACAACACTCTTCTTATTTCTTATTTGCATCATCTCTGTACATATCTTGTATATTTATCTCTTGGAAGATAATGTGTTCCAAGAAGAACTATACCTATGGAAGAACAAACAAGATGAAAAGAGATATCATTAGATAATACACATGAAAGAATGAAATACAAATCATGTGAAAACTATTGCAAGATAAGCCGAATCAATCCTGAAGAAACTTAGAAGAAGCAAAGACAGAAATAAGTCAGCAATCGAGAGAAAATTGGAAAAAGACTTATGACGTTTTGTAGAAGACAACAAGACAGAAGCATGGACTCTATTAGACAAGAGAGCCAATTATATATTGCAGAAGAAAATAAGGATGCAGATGGAAGCATGGACTCTGTTAGATGGAGGGAGCCGATTATATGCACTCTTACATGAAGCAAGGGTTAGGAGGGAGCTAATCTTATCATCCATTAACGATGATGAAGTGTATATCCATGATAGCAGCCATGAAATACAATATGTATTCTTTAAAGAGAAGCCTTGAAGTATCCCTAGTTGTCCATCCACATTCGTGATCCTATGATGGAATATTTAGGTCATGGAATCTATAAGAAACTCCATGGACCCAAGAACTAAAGAAACACATGAATATTCCAAGAAAGAAAGAGAAGCCATAACAACCAGTCATTGTATCAAGAATCATAAGATTGTCAGCCTGATATAAACTCAATAAAAGAAATCAAGCAGAGGAGCTGAAAGTCATGATGAAGAACAGTGTATGGAAGACTTATGAATGAAAGGATTGTGAAGATCGAGAACTAGAGGTTCTCCCAGATGGAGGGAGAAGACTATGACGATTACTTGTTCTAGTAAACTAGACTTATCTCTACATAAGTCATTATATCATCTGCAATATCCATGAGTTGGAGTTCTACATCAAATGAATACAAAGAATGTTCTCCAGAGAAATTGAATAAAAAGCATATGAAGAGCAACCTCAAGACTTTGAGGCATACCAGAAAGAGACCCTTGTATGCAGATAAAAGAAGATAACTTGGTGGAGAACCCACAGTGCACAACAAAAGCATGGTGAAGATTTCCTATAACATCAAGATGATTACTCAGTAGAGCAGATCTCATGATGACAGAAGAAGTGCCACATGGACATGTTATATTTTTCCAAACAATGATATCTACATAAATCCTTCACAGTCTTCCAAACTAAAGTACATTTGAAATCAAGCATTACATTATCCGTGATGAAGTCCATAAAGGAGAAATTGGTTCTCCAATACATATCTCCAAAGATGAGCAGATGAGCAGACATTTTGGTAAAGCTTCTATCCAAGATGAAAGAGTTTGCGTACTCAAGCTAGAGCTCATGGAAACGACTTCCCTATTGAAAAGGAAGAGATGACTCCCAGGTTGGGAGGGAGCACTAAAAATATTGTTGAAGATATTCATTGAAAAATAGTCCATCTTGGACAGATGCTTTCCTGTTTGGAAAGTGGATTGAGATTTTTGACGGATAGTCACTTCCCATTGTGGTTAACATGGGAAGTAGTCTGATTGTTGATGTATCATAGACAACGACTTCCCATTGTGGTTAACATGGGGAGTGGTCTAGGGAAGTCTCTCTTCTTGAGGGTTACTCAAGAAGACTGGCCCGCCTCGCCGAACAACGATTTCTCATTGTGGTTAACATGAGGAAAGGTTCGTTTTGGAGGTTGATGCAGGACAGTCTTTTCCTCTTGTGGTTAACATAGGAAATTATCTAGATAATCATTCCTTAGGGTTTATACATTCTCTTCAGGGTGAACTTTGATTAGTGTAGGAGGAATGGCCCAAGGTGGGGAACGGTTCAGGCTCAACAATCAGGGAAAAACATTCCTTAGGGTTTATACATTCTCTCCAGGGTGCACTTTGATTAGTGTAGGAAGAATGACCCAAGGTGGGGAATGGTCCAGGTTCAGAAGACATGACAATTATTCTTCCTTGCTTGAGAAGAATAGTCCAAATATCTCATTATCTACTCTGACAGAAGATATTCTTTTAGAGCTCACAGATGTGAGTGAAAGATTGGCCCACATGATTCAGTTTATATAATAACATTGTTTCTGTGCAGGTTGCTATCAGATGTTTGTTATGAAGATTGTATGATAGTAGATGTAGACTACTGTGGTGAATATGTTCCACTGTTCGTGAGGTAGATATTCTTTCAGAGCTCACAGATGTGAGTGAAAGATTGGCCCAAATAATTCAATATATATCATAACATTGTTTCTATGCAGGTTTCTATTAGATGTTTGCTATGAAGACTGTATGATAGTATATGAATACTACTGTGGTGGATATGTTCCACTGTTCGTGACTATACGTTGTTGATCAAGTACTTGTGTGTTACTTGGTGTGGTAGTGAACCAATGGATTATAGTTATGCACTACTATGGATAGACACAGTTGTGTTCTATTTTTGTTCTAATATCCTTGAAGACTATCAACAGTTTATTGGAGATAATCATCATCCAGACGAATGATGAACAAAGATTTTCCAGACGGAAAATGGTTCAGAGCATTTAGTCCTCTAGATTATAAGAATGAATCTTGTGTCACTCTATGGTATGAGTGACTTATCCAACATCATGTCTTATTAATCAGATGAAGTATGGTTTCGAGAGATGATGCAGTTGATGGTGATGGTGATGCTCATGATCTAGTCATGAGATAGTATAAACGACTATGTTGATGCTACCAGGTAAATGGTATGTTTTTTGTGCTCAAGACCATTACCTGCAATACCTCCCTAGCTAGGAGGGAGTGTTGATATTATGGTAGCTGCGGGAGGTATTTAACTCCACGTGTGAACCTAACGAGAATAGAAGACTCTGGGAAGAAAGAGAAACCCTAATGAGTTGGCTAATAACCCTAGAAGTCTTGTCGGTTCAAGAAGATAATTTATATTAGGTGATTAGCCTCGAAGAGAAGAAGTCAGCCAGAAATATTAATAATATACTAAACAGTTAGGAACCCAGAAGGAGAATTTGGCCCCAGTAAAGTTTTCCAGATTACTATAAATACAGGGTTCTAGTTCTCATTTTGTCAAATCTCAGAAATGCAGAGCAACAACTGGTGCGCACTACAGTTCCCAGTTTGGTGCTCACGTGTGGAGGAGAGCTGCAGGTGCAGCTGTTGTAGCAACCGGTTTTCTATTTTGGTTTGGACTATCTCTTGGCTAGGGTTTGGACTATCTGATCAGCTCTTTGTGTTGCACTACCCTTTGTTTGGGTATCTAAACTAGGGTTTTCTTCTGGAGTAATTCTCAGTCAAGGTTAAGGTCCTCGGAGGGTGACTTCGGCCTATGGTTGGGTGACAAGGATATTGTCAATGGTAAAATGAGCACACTATATTCTACATTCTAAAAGTTTTTCCCGGTCTCCCTTCACGACGTTAAGTTCCGTGCTATTCGTTGGTCCAATGAGAACCTATGATATTGTCTACTCTATGCTCAAAATTCCAATCAACTATTTCCTGTTCACATTTTCTTTCATGCTCTTGAGCATTCAACTCCTCATTCTGGATTGGATTACATTCTTGGATGTTGTGTTGAATGTCATGAGCATCACTAAACATTTGTTGTAAGGACTCAGGTCTTCTTTCCATCAGGAAGAAATAAAACTTTGAATGAAGTGTAGTTTCATAATGGAGAATGGAAGTAGCTTCAGAGGGTTGAATTTCTTCAAAAAAATTATAATAGATGCTAGAGAAATTTCTACTGAACACAGAAATGGCTTCATTGTTGTGTCATTTCAAGGTATAAAACTCATTGAGTTGTCTCTCTAAGGATTTCTCTTTGCCCCAGAACTTTAAGAAGACCTTTTTCAATTCTACCCATGAGTTGATGGTCTTTGGATGTAAATGTTTGAACCAATGTTTGGTGTCTCCTTTCAAGGATTGAGATCAAAATCTCATACACACATCATCATAGTCAATCTCGAATAAATCTATAAAATGCTCAAACCCTTGAATGTGATATTCAACCGAGATGATATCCGATTCTCCGTCGAACACATGTAGGTACTCATAGTAATTTGGAGGTAAATAATGAAGGGTTTGGGGTAGATTTAAGGGTATATACCTATGTCGGTCCTTAGGGGTTGTTGGAACAAGAATAGTGGGGGAAATGTCTATCTAAGTCTCATGAGATTCATCAACTTGGTCACTATCATTACGTCGCCCAGGTGAAAACTTTTTATTAGAACTAGCGACAAGGCGAAGGTATGCACGCGCAACGTATAGAGGAGGAAATACAATTGCAAGTCTTTCCTGATCACTATTAAAGTACAATAGATAAAAGAAAGTTCATTTAGCATATTTAAAGAAGGAGCAAACGAAACCTAAAATGAAAACTAAAATGCTTTGTAAGAGGTCCCATTTTGAGTACATGTTTTCCCTCATGATGCCTTTCCTTGCCCCTGTCAAGGGGTTTCATCTTTCAGTAAAGTCTTTGTCTTGCGCTTGAAGAATTAAGAGCAGAGTCGCCTCTTGGAAATTCAAGATTCTTTTATCAGTGGAGTTGCTTTCAAACCAATGTGGAGTCAATAGAGTAGGAATACAACCAATGTGTGCCTAAGTGTCAGCCGCTCTCAGACCATATAACTCAACCATGTCGTTCTTCCCATGGAAAAATTTTCATTTTTTATCCCCGACAACAGCGCCATAAATAAATGGAAACAATGCATCGGTCAATAGAACTCTCCAGAGGACAAAGGCTAAATAAGGCAATGAATCTGAGTTATTCTTGAAATAAAAAGATGTGTAGGAAGATAAAGAAGATAAATAACTGTATCAAAGCATTGCTGAAATGAATTCTGAATAAGTTAAGAAGACAATCACATAATTTAAATTTCTTAAGATGAGAGCGTCACATGACGAACTCTGGGCATTTAAACCCTCCAATTAAAAAAAAAGAGAATATGAATGAAATGACAGGCCACAAGAAATACATACGATGAAAGGAAACAAAACTCATATCACCATCCATTAGAATCTTTTCATGAACAGTTCAAAATGCTTCTGCATATGTATTCAATTCAATCCCATAAATTTACAAAGTTTTCCTGCACAGAGGGCAGGCTCCTCCTTTCTCCATGTTTCTATACCCATGAGGCCAAGCATATATAGAGGAATGTCGTGTGGAATTTAAAACGTTCTGACTTCCTCATAATTCAAAAATAGATACAAGTTACAAAAAGGAAGAATAGTTATACTATTTAAAGGGACCGTTAGTAACCGGTCTGCGATATCAAGACTCCCTTTTATTAAGCCGACATCTATCCAAAACTTTCTTAAATACACCAAAATTTCACCCGAGGATTCACCTTAGCTTGGAAATTTCCTCTTCCAGGGTACTCCACCAATCGAGATTTTCTCCGACGCTCTCTGTCATCTAGGTTTTGGCCTCTGTCCTCCACCTTTTTCTCCTCTTATTCTTTGCAGCTAAGTGGCAGGTGTTGTCTGCACGTTCATTTATGATGAGATCCCTCATAAAGGGTTTTAGTTTTACTCCCGACTCTATCTTAGTTTCAGGTTCGGTGTGAAATTTAGTTGCCAATATCTGCAAGACCCATCTTTCTTTCTTAATTATCGACCTCCTTGGTACATTAGTTGAGAACCTAGTCGCACCATACACCATTTGATGAGTATTATCCATACCTTTCGAACTTTGCAGAGACCTTGATTTGGCCTCCCTTTGAAATTACATAACTCAGGAACACAGGTCGATCTTGTTTTCCTTATGCATAAGATGGAAATTTCCCAGAACAAGATAAAATGACTTCATATCTGATACTTGATGGTTTTTTGTACTTTAATCATGAATTACTGTCACAGTACGCTGCTATGCCACGCTTCATCAATCAACTTCGAATGATGGGCCTCGAGTTAGTTATCCAATGACGTCCTTTTGTCACATCATCTGGGAGAGTGCCTAGACCGGTGATGTGAGGTGATCTGACCAACCTCCATCTGCCCCGTGAGTTATTGATGTGACATTTTGAACCACGTGACATCGGGGCCATAATAAAAGTGGTTTCGGGAAATCTGTTGTCTGTCGCGACGCGTGAGTAAGAGATCCACGTGTTCCCCATCAAAAGCATGATTTTGTTTCCCGGTCTGCCTTCGCGATGTTAAGTTTTGTGATAATTGTTGGTCCGATGAGAACCTATGATATTATCTACTCTATGATCAAAATTCCAATCAACTATTTCCTGTTCACATTTGTTTTCATGCTCTTGAGCATTCAACTCCTCATTCTGGATTAGATTACATTCTTGGATGTTGTGTTGAATGTCCTAAGCATCACTAAACATTTGTTGTAAGGACTCGGGACTTCTTTCCATCAGGAGGAAAGAAAAATTTGGATGAAGTGTAGTTTCACAATGGAGCATGGTAGTAGCTTCAGAGGGTTGAATTTCTTCGGAAAAATTATAATAGATGCTAGAGAAATTTCTACTGAACACAAAAATGGCTTCATTGTTGTGTATTTTCAAGGTATAAAACTCATTGAGTTGTTGCTCTAAGGATTTCTCTTTGCCCCAGAACATTAAGAAGACCTTTTTAAATTCTAGCCATGAGCTGATGGTCTCTGGATGTAAATGTTTGAACCAATTTTTTGTGTCTCCTTTCAAGGATTGAGATAAAAATCTCATACACACATCATCATAGTCAATCTCAAATAAATCTATAAAATTCTCAAACCCTTGAATGTGATTTTCAGTCGAGATGATATCCGATTCTCTTTCGAGCACAGGTAGGTACTCATAGTAATTTGGAGGTAAATAATGAAGGGTTTGGGGTAGATTTAAGGGTATATACCTATGTCAGGCCTTAGGGGTTGTTGGACCAAGAACAATGGCGGAAACATTGTTCTGAGTCTCATGGGATTCATCAACTTGGTCACTATCATTGTGTGGCCTAGGTGAAAACGTTTTATCAGAACCAACGACAAGGTGAAGGTATGCATGTGAAACGTATAGAGGAGGAAATACAATTGCAAGTCTTTCCTGATCACTATTAAAGTACAATAGGTAAAAGAAAGTTCATTTAGCATATTCAAGGAAGGAGCAAATGCAAACTAAAATGAAAAGTAAAATGATTTGTAAGAGGTCCCATTTTCAGTACCTATTTTCCCTCATGATGCCGTTCCTCACCCCTGTCAAGGGGTTTCATCTTTCAGTAAAGTCTTTGTCTTGCGCTTGAAGCATTGAGAGCAGATTCGCCTCTTGGAAATTCAAGATTATTTTATTAGTGGAGTTTCCTTCAAACCAATGTGGAGTCGCCAGAGTAGGAATACAACCAATGTGTGCCTAAGTGTCTGCCGATCTCAGACCTTAGAACTCAACCATGTCATTCTTCCCATGGAAAAAATTTCCATTTTGATCCCCGAAAACGGTGCCAGAATGTTAGCACCCTGTAAATTTGCCCGCCTGTCAAAACATATGACAGGGGTAACTGTTGCAACCAACTTTAGAGTTGAGGCACTAGCCTTCTCAACTAAGAGAGGGCTCTCTCGTGTCACTGGGTATATCTATGGAAATCGATGGCTAGATTTGGTTTGTTTAGAGGATTTTAAATAAAGTTGATGGTAAAGAAGGGGTGAACACTATGGGCTATGGAGTCAAAATTATGAAAGTGAACAGAAACAATGCATCGGTCAATAGAACTCTCCAGAGGAAAAAGGCTAAATAAGGCAATTAATCTGAGTTATTCTTGAAATAAAAAGATGTGTAGGAAGACAAAGAAGACAAATAACTGTATCAGAGCATTGCTGAAATGAATTATGAATAAGTTAAAAAGACAATCACATAATTTAAATTGCTTAAGCCAAGAGCATCACAGGATGAATTTTGGGCCTTTGAACCCTCCAATTTAAACAAAATAGAATAAGAATTAAATGACAGGCCACAGGAAATACATACGATGAAAGGAAACAAAAATCATATCACCATCCGTTAGAATCTTTTCATGACTAGTTCAAAATTCTTATGCATATGTATTCAATTCAATCCCAGAAATTTACAAAGTTTTCCTGCACAGAGGGAAGGCTCCTCCTTTCTCCATGTTTCTATACCCGTAAGGCCAAGCATATATAGAGGAATTTCATGTGGAATTTAAAACGTTCTGACTTCCTCATAATTCAAAAATAGATACAAGTTACAAAAAGGAAGAATAGTTATACTATTTAAATGGACCGTTAGTAATTGGTCTATGATATCAAGACTCCCTTTTCTTAAGCCGACATCTATCCAAAACTTTATGAAATACACCAAAATTTCACCTGAGGATTTACCTTAGCTTGGTGATTTCCTCTTCTAGGGTACTCCACCAATCGAGATTTTCTCTGACACTCTCCGTCATTTGGGTTTTGGCCTCTGTCCTCCACCTTTTTCTCCTCTTCTTCTTTGCATCTAAGTGGAAGGTGTTTTCCACACATTCATTTATGATGAGATTCCTCATAAAGGGGTTTAATTTTACTCCCGACTTTGTCTTAGTTTCAGGTTCAGTGTGAAATTTAGTCGCCAATATCTGCAAGACCCATCTTTATTTCTTACTTATCGACCTCCTTGGTACATTAGTTGAGAACCCAGTCGTGCCAGAAACCATTTGATGAGTATTATCAATACCTTTCGAACTTTGCAGAGACCTTGATTTGGCCACCCTTTGAACTTACATAACTCAAGAACACAGGTCGAGCTTGTTTTCCTTACGGATAAGATGGCAATTTCCTAGAATAAGATAAAATGATTTCATATATGATACTTGATGGTATTTTGTACTTTAATCATGAATTATTGTCACAGTATGCTGGTATGCCATGCTTCATCAATCAACTTCGAATGATGGGCCTCGAGTTAGTTATGCAACGACGTCCTTTTGGCACGTCATCTGGGAGTGTGCCTAGACCGATGATGTGAGGTGATCTGACCAACTACCATCCTCCCCACGAGTTATTGATGTGACATTTTGAACCATGTGACATCGGGGCCATAGGAAAAGTGTTTTCAGGAAATTCATTGTCTGTCGCAATGCGTGAGTAAGAGATCCACGTGTTTCCCATCAAAACCATAATGGTTTTTCCCATTCTGCATTCGCGACGTTAAGTTCCGTGTTATTCATTGGTCTGATGCGGGCCTCAACTGTGGATCTAGGATTCTTCAAAATCAACAGTCTGTCGAGCTACTCCCTTCCCCCCTCTGCTATATATGCCGCGGGTTATAACCGAGAGCCCTAAACTATCATGCCTCTACTGTGGTATAGCATCTCGCTGAATCTCAGAAATTTTTAGATCTCTACATAAAAATTGTTAAGGTGATAACACGATGCATCGGATATGACGTGGCATGATGACATCACCTAGGGTGGCATGGACCTACCTAGTTCTACCACATGTCACTTGTTTTTTTATTTTTGATAGGCCCTTAGTATCGATTGGGACTTGACATGTGTCATTCGATGGTGGGGCCACATGTCACCACCTTGATTGGTGACAAATGTACTACATGGACCTGAAAATGTTAAGAATTTTGGGAGTTTGGCGTTTGAGTGAAAATTGTTTGAAGAACTTACGGACCTACGAAGTCCTGGAGTCCCGAAGTCCCGAAGTTCCAAAGTCATGAAGCACCGAAGTGAGATGGCTTGGTGACATCACCTGGGGTGATGTGGAAACACAATATGCATGCCATGCGTCAATGTTTTATGTTCTTTTGAAAGGATGTTTTTTCTAGTTAGAACTTGACACATGTCACCCCTCATATTGGGCCACGCATCCACTTCTTGGGATCTTCCATGTAGCACCTGGGTGTGCAGTACTAAGTGGACCCCAGGAGTAGTCCAATTTGATGTTTAGAAGGAATGAAGTGAGAGGAAGGAAAAACCCCTGAATCTCTAAAGAGAAGATTAAATTCTCACCATTCATCAGGAGAGGACACGCGGAAGTAGATCCCATGGTCTGGGAAATTCAAGCTACAATAGTTGAGGTCGAGGACTTCTAGAGTCCATCTTAACCGTTGATCATAGGGGATGTGTGGCGCCAGATCCCAAGGTCTGGAGAAGTAGTACTCTGAGGAATTTGAGTTGCAGGTGGGTTGATTAGGAGAAGACATGTGGAGGAAGCAGAGGGTCTCTGGTAATTCAACACTCCGAAAGATCTGTGAATAAGTTCTTGGAAATCCCTGAATCCCAGAGTTCCGTATTAAATTTGAGTCATTGTATGTTGTGAAGTTGTGGAATGTTGATCCACCATCCTTCACAAGTTCTCAAATTTAGTTTTCTAGGGTATTTGAAAGTTTGTATTTGTGAAAACTGTTGAATCTCGGAGTCCCGGAGATCCTATCCACAATAGATTTAAACAAGGAATGAGGACCGCCAATTTGTACGTCCTCCGAGTATTTAGAGAATAGGTGTTCGGGGGAATTGTATTGTAATAGAGGCAGATCCTCTGAATCCCCTAAGTTCTGGAGCCTTGAAGCATAAGATAAGTACCTAGTTGTTAGTGTTGGGTCACATCGCATGGTCACATGAATTTGGGGGCCGAAGGAAAGGGGCTAGTGCCCAAATGTTTTTCTTAAGAAAAGGAAATGTCTTAGAGAAGGATCCCATGGGATTTTCAATTGTATAGACCTACATCTAAAGAAGTAAGGAAGGCCTGTAAACCTAAAGAATGGATCCATCATGGATCAAAGATCCAATTTGACTCTGAGTTGGAAGAATCCATGTACAAGATTTCATCACTAAAAGGACAAATTGTTCAAATATCCATAACTTCCTCCTCAAAAATCATAATTGATCATGGCAATATCCATTGGAAAGGTATTGAAGAATAGAAGATAATTGTTCACCCAGAAGATTGTATCTGAACAATCAATTTCTTAGGAAATCATCAAAAACGAATTTTGATATATATTAATGAATCAGAATGGTTCATGAAATTATTAAGAACAATTAGCCTGGAAAAGTTCTATTGGTTGCACATTTTTGCAGAATTAACATATGTCAGATCAGATTCATCATGGAGTGCAGTGTGATGGAGGATACAGAGGTAGTGTAACGTCCATAGCCACCAACAGGTCGGGAAACATCACTTCAAAATTTCATTGTAATACCATTTTGTGGTAGCCCCAACCACCCAGGTTGGGCCATGTAACACCACCAACAGTCTGCTAAGATCTGGTAGCAGATTAATTGTTCATCCCAGAGTACATATATATTACATGCATTCTAATGAAATAAAGGGCAATATAATATACTGCTATCATACTAACTCATGCGAAATTGACCGTAAATCATACATACAACAAAATCACATGATAACATTGTAAGAATCACATACATGCACAACATACATCATTAAACACATAATTGATACTTATCTTTGGATTTTGAAGACCATCAACTGTGTGTAGACCTTCCACGAACCTCCCAGCCTTAGACCACACTGATCATAACTCTCAGCAGTGGGTCACCCCTGAGATGGGACTAAAGTCCACTGGGAAACGGATTCCTAGGTCTGGTAAGGCCAACATGAAGTCACACAATTCAACAGAAAGGATTCTCTTAGGAGCCACTTATGCCCACTTCTCACAAACTCTCATTCCCCACATGCATGTCCCACCCTAGGAGTATACATCTTCATTGTCACACATTTCATTAGCTGCTCCACCTCCCTTCCCAGGCTTCATCAACATGCCATAAAGTAACTCTCATAACTTTGTAGCTGCTACTGGACTCCCTCCAGGAGAATTCGCTTCCTCACCACACTCTCTCACCTAGAGAGAGTTGCTCACAAGCCTGACAACCTGCCTCTTCAATCTACGGGCCTGAAAACCCGCCTTTTCAAACTACAGGTTTGTCAACCTGTTTCTTCTATCCATATCCCAATACAAACAGGCAAGGGCGAAGGAAAAAACTGAACTCGGGTAAGGCAGAGTATGACTCCCAAAAATACCAGTGTGTGAGTGAACTTGTTAGGATAAAGGTGGTCGACTGGTTAGAGAATCGTGAGAATGGTTTGAATGGTGAGAATCAACGGTGTGTCCCTGAACCTCCGTGAGTCCCCATCCAAACAAAAATAATTTCCATTTAAAAATGCATGTTCCTAAGATGACATATGTCACTCATGAAGCATGTTCCTTTCCATTTGGAAGTCATTCCCTCTTCCCAAAGGAACTTAGGATATAATCATATCCTTCTATCAACATTTAGAATAATAATAAATTATTCTTGGACTTAATATCTTAAGATTAGTCCCTATTTTCATCCTCTCATCCCCCTCTCCCTTACCCAACCTAGTGGAGATTATTTTCCCATACTCTTTCTTCGTGGTTGGTCTACACGTAACGATGTTTTTATATTAATAATATGAATATTTACATGTAAAAAACTGGTTCTTGGCCTTTAACACCTAGGCTCTCCATCCTAATAAACAAATAATCCTATAAACTTATAATTTCTTGGCTCACCATCATACAAAACATGTTGCAATTCATAAATACTATTGGGGCTCGTCCTTGGGGATATTACAATCCCCTCCCCTTATTTTTTCACTGTCCTTGGTGAAACTTATTTATACAACATAAAAAATATTGAAAAATATTGAAACAAGATGCGGGTATTCCACCCACATAACATCCTCATTCTCCCATGTCATGTCCTCATGATCGTACTAGGTCCACTAGACCTTTACAAGCCCTATGGCTCGATTCCATAGCTTCTTTCTCTTCATGTCCATTATGCGCACCAGATGCACTTGCAAGGTGCCTTCTTGCTCCATCTGAATCACATTCCAATCAATCACATGATTAGGATAAAGTATATACTTGTTGAGAAATGAAACATGAAATACATTATGAACAGTCATGGATGCCGGAAATGAAAGCATATAAGCAACTGGTCCAATCCTTTCTAGGATTTCAAATGGTCCACAACATCTGGTTGCCAACTTGGAACAATTTCCTAGCTTCAGGGAACTTTTGTTGGCTTTCACTTTCAAGAAAACATGATCACCCACTTTAAACTCCCTGTGGGTTATGTTCTTATCAGCATAAATTTTCTTCCTATCTTGGGAAACCTTCAAATTTTGCTTAATCTTCAACATTTTCTCTTCCATTTCCTTGAGAAACTTTGGCCCAATTATTTCTCTATCAGTTTGGTTGTCCCAACTCACTGGTGTGTTGCACTTTCTGCCATAAAGTGCTTCGAACGAGCTCATCTTCAGTGATGCTTGATACCCGTTGTTGTAAGAAAATTATACCAAGTGTAGATAATCCTCCCATTTAGACGGATTTTCCATCACATACACCCTTATCATGTCCTTTATCACTTGGTTCACCCTTTCTGTTTTCCCATCAGACTTAGAATGATAGGATGTGTTGAAGTTCAGGTTTGTTCCAAACCCCTTGAATAATCCTCTCCAAAACTTTGAGGTAAATTTCAGGTCTCTTTTAGACCCAATTGTTTTGGGTATTCCATGCAATCGTGATACTTCCCTCATATAGATATCAACAACATTAACTTCTTTGTGAGTAGTCTTCAATGGAATAAAATGGGCATCTTTAGTAAACTTATCCACCATAACCATGATGGAATCATGTTGCTTGTTTGTTTTGGGTAATCCTGTGATGAAATCCATTGTCACCACTTCCCACTTCCACTCAGTAATAGGTAATGGTTGCAGTAATCCAGCTCGGTGTCTATACTCAGCCTTGACCCTTTGACATTCTAAGATTTTAGCTATGTATTCAATAATCTCCTTCTTCATGCCTGGCCAATAAAATTGGCTCTTGACTGAAGATATTATTTTTTTATATCCTGGGTGTCTGCATAAGGTACATTGTACATTTATTTCAAAATTGCACTCCTCAATTTAGGAGAATTGGGTACATAAACTATTTTTTTGTACCAGAGAACTCCATCAATTCCCAATTTATAATATTCAACTTTCTGCTGCATTTTACCTTGCTACAATTTTGTTACCAATTCCTTGTATTGCAAATCGGCTTTTACATCTTCCAAAATTCTGCCTTTAACATCCATTTGATACATGCTAATGGATGTAGGATGTATTTCATGCACTCTTCTATTGAGTGCATCAACCACTTTGTTCTCCTTTCCTTTGATGTGCTTGATATCAAAGTCATACTCACAGAGGAATTCCAACCATCTACTCTGCATGGAATTTAGAGTAGGATGGTCAAACATATATTTTAGACCATTATGGTATGTCCTCAGCTCAAACTTCTTTCACATGAGGTAGTGCCTCCACTTCTTCAAGGCATTCACTATGGCTTCCAACTCCAAATCGTGAGTGGCATAGAGCCTTTCATGCTCCTTCAAATTACTTGAATCATAACATACAAAAAACCCATTTTGACTGAGGACTCCACCCAGTCCTTCTTTACATGCATCTGTGCATATGATGAAGTCTTCATTGGGATCTGCAATCCTCATAATTGGAGCACTGGTTAACAGTTTCTTCAATTGCTGGAAGCTTCTTTCACATTCTTCTGTCCATTGAAATTTCTTCCCCTTCCTTTGCAAGGAAATGATGGGGTGAGATATTCTTTAAAACCCTGCAATGAACCTTATGAAATAGCCACCTAGACCCATGAAGGATCTGAATTCTATCACATTCTTTGGCGCTGAGCATTCTCTAATGGCTTCTATCTTTTCAGGGTCTACTACTATCCCATCCTCATATATGATATTCCCCAAATAGTGAATTTTGTTTTGATAAAATGATCACTTGCTCAATTTTTCATACAAATAATGTTCTCTTAGCACTTGCAACACCATCCTCAAATGTTTCTCATGCTCTTCTTCTGACTTGGAATATAAAATAATGTCATCCAAAAAAACAATGACAAAATGGTCTAAATATTCCTGGAAACCACCATTCATTAAGCACATAAAAATAGTTGGTGCATTTGACAACCCAAATGGCACCACTATGAACGCATAATGACCATACCTTGTCCTGAAGGATGTCTTGATGATATATTCCTTTTTAATCCTTACCTGATAATATCCTGACCTGAGATCTATCTATGAGAATATCTTTGCATCCTTCAACTGATCAAAGAGATCATCGATCCTTGGCAAAGGATACTTGTTCTTTATAGTCACTTTGTTCAACTGTATGAAATCGATGCACAATCTCAATGTACCATCTTTCTTCTTCATGAACAAGACTGGGTCACCCCAAGGTCACACACTTGGGATTCTATACTCCTTCTTCACAAGTTCTTCAATCTGCATTTGCAATTCCTTCAACTCTGGTGTACTCATTCTATAGGGAGTATTCGACACCAGAGCTACTCCAGGCATCATATTTATAGAGAAATCAATATATATATTTGGAGGTAGTCTTGGTACCTCCTTGAACACATCCTCAAAATCCTCAAGGACTGCATAATCCTCCGGATTTGGCACCTTATACTTAGATTCTTCCTCCATATGGGTTGCAAATATTTGACATCCCTTCCCAAAACACTTCTTTAGATACATTGCTGAGATTTATTGGACAGTAACTGCCCTGGGTATTCCTTGGATTGTTTTCTGATTTCCTTCCTCATCTAGGCAAGTGAATCCCTTGTTATGGAATTCTAATATGGAATGGTGTTGGTCCAACCAATCCATACCAATCAAGCAATCATATGACCTCAAATGAAAGATGTTCAAATCCGTCTTGGTACTCAATCCATTCATGCCCACTGGAAAACCTTTCTCTTGGCTCATGTAGCTAGCTACACCAACCAAGATTTCACATTCTTGCTTTATGGAAATTTCAACCTTTCCACTACCTTGGGGTCTATATAACTATGACTAGCCCTTGAATCAATTAAAATAGTAAAGGCATGGTTATTGATCATACCTTCAACTTCAATCATGTGTGATTGAAACTGAACTTGCTTGTTGTCCAGGGATTTATAGATCCTCGGTACTCTACTGCCCATGTCCTCCACTGTTTTTGCTTGCCGAACATTATGGACAACTCTCACTTTGTCACTTCTGTGAGGGAAATCTGTATACTTGTGATCCCCTTTACAACCCCAACATTGCATAGGTGGTTGTCTTGGACTTTGTCCACCTACTTCAACCATCTTGGGCTCTCTAAAAACTGGTTGTCTTTGAGGACTACTCTTGAAAAAGGGTGGCTTGTTCCCCTTCTACAGTTGTTCCCTTTTAAACTTCTTATTGTCTTCCCAACCTATTTGGAAACTAGGCTTTCCTTTATGTTGATCATACAAGAATTTATCTCTCCTTATGGTTTCTTCCATAGTTATAGGATCATCATATTGGATATTGTCACTAAGGAAAGTTGGTAGTCCACTCAAATATCTTTGTATTTTGACAGTCTTGTCTATGATGAAAGAGACATACTTCAACAACTCTAGGAATCTTCTTTCATATTCATCTATAGTCATGCTTCCCAATTTGAGTTCAAAGAACTCTTTCATATTTCTGTCATAGTAGCTCTTAGTTAAGTATTTATTTTCAAAGTGTTTCTTGAATTCCCTCTAGGTAACATTCTTCTCTTTGATATGTTGTACTTGCATAAGTTGATCCCACCACATGGATGCTTTTCATTTCAGTTGATACATTGCAATTCTTCCTTCTGCATGAGAGGAGTAATTCTGCAATTGGAAATATTTCCTCATGCAAATAAGCCATGTATCAGTGTCTTCCTCCTTCTAGTGCTCTCCATCAAACGTAGGAGTTTTATAACTGTAAATTGCACCACATATGCATACCTCGCATCAGGCCTTCTTACTTGCCATTTTTGCAAAGCCATCACTGAAATCTCTTCTTAAAAACCATTATTTTTTAATATGTATGCACCATGCACCACTACTTCCCACATGTGTATGCTAGATGAACCATTAATGCATGAGTACATATGCTAGTTGCACCATTACAGCCCATGTATACTCACAAAAGTTGTAAAAATAAAAAAGTTGTAAGGAGATACGAGATTTTGGGTAGTTTCCCAACCAATTGACCACCCATAGCCCATCACCCAATCAAATAACTATATTTTTAGGATATAAAAGAAATTGTTAGGGTCTCATTCAAAATTTAAGCACAAGAATAATGAAACTTTGCCCATTTCACTTCCCCCCCTTGCCCCAAGCATTTGCAGCCACATTGTGAGTTTTGAGCTAGAATTCCTCATTCTAGCCTTTTTCCTCCATTACTAGCCTAATCCATTCCCTAGAGAGAGGTGAAGAGGAGAAAAACACGTGGAAGAAGAAGTTGGAGCTTGGTGAAGAGGATCCCGAACCAGGTTCGAGGAGCAGTCACCGGTCTCATTGTAAGTAGCTTTGTGAGATTAATAAAAAGGATTACTTTTTATGTCCCAAATATGATGTGTTCAACTTCTATGTTTGATTTACATGTTATTATGACGTATAACCCACTAAATCAAATATAATATGCATGTTCCTATTTCTTTGTTTATCTATTTATGAATAAAGGTCGGCCTTGGGAGGATATTTGCAGTCAAGGAGCAACCGAACGCAAAAGGATTGACACGAGACACGGAGTTTAAAGTAGAGTTACCAGATCCTTTTATCTTGTGTTTTATGCATGAATGTGGGATGTATTTGGGATAGTTGGTAAAAAGTAATAGACTTTAAATGTTTATGTCTACCTACATGTTGAACCCTAGTGTAGTCCATAGGGGGGTTTTCCCACTATAGCAGAATTGGAGACCATATTGGGGAAGCCTCTAGGGTTTTTAGGGGATATGTTTTTGGGTTCTTTAATTGGTTTGATTTCTTTTTTTGAGTTTCTGTAATTTTTTGAGTCTTTAAGGGATTCTGGTCTTCCATACCAGTACTCCCTACCTTGTCATCCTTGACTATTAGTTTTCTTTTTTGGGAAGTTACAGAGGTGTACATGGCCTGCAGTGGGTCTGCACACGTACATATGCGCCCTACCTTTGGACATCCCACATACATATGCAGGCTTCTTAAGTGTTAGTAGCATTCCTGTGTCAAGAATTTTTTTTTTCAAAGAAGAGGCAGTCAACCTCTTCCCTATTTGGAGTCATACTTCTCAGGGGTTTTCTTGATCTAGTCCTGGTCTCTGTTTTTATAGTCTTTAGCCTGGGTTTGACGTTAGTTTATTTTTTCCAATATTTTTGTGTTTTCTTTGAAGGGTTTTTTAGACGAGTCTGTGAGTCTTTTCTGATCAGCCTATTGGGTATTGTCAGTGACTCCCTACGATCCGTAGTGGGCCAGAAGTTATTTTCTTGGTCTTGTATTGTCTTCATTTTTCTCTTTTCCTTCTTTAAAAAAAAATAAAAGAATTTATTTCAAGTTTCTTGTTTGAAGCATATAAAAAAAAAAAAAATAGTTTGGTTAAGTAGTTAGGTTAGTCGTTTTACTTATCAAAAAAAAATTTATTTTCTTAAGTTATTTACTGAATGCTTAGGACATTAAGTAGCTCATAGTCGAGAGAAATCTTGTTTTAGGTTTTTTCTTTTCAATGGTCTTAGAAAAAGTAGTTACGAAAAGTTGGTTAAAGAGTTTAAATTTGCAAATATTTATTTGTAAAAAACAAGTAGTTTTGTTTTCAGTTTCATTTTATGCTCTTCTCTTTTGTCTCTTAAAATACACCACTGGTTTCATTTTCGTTCCTTTGACTTAAGACAAGCCACTTAAAATTAACGATAAATTAAAATTTATTAGACTTTATGTTTGTAGGGTCCATCAATTATTCTAGGCTAGAGCCTTGATTTAGGCTGAAGAGGAAACTCTTCAAGGCTCAAAACAAACATAGGAGTCTATGCTATGGAGTGAAAAAATTCCAGTAAAGGTGAAATTTATCCAGGACCCCCTCTAACACAGGTGTTAAACACGATATCGCATGCGGAAAGGTAGCAAAGATAAACCCTCCAAAGTTGGACCAAGCATAGTGGGGAACACATATAGAGGGCTTATCTTGGGATTTTGTTGATCACATTTTCGATGGATATTCGTGGGTCTCGAATCTGTTCAAGGTCCTCAGTTTGGGCTTGATACCCTGCTCATTGTGGTCCACCCAACTATCGATTGTACCCGCCTGGTGACTGTTCGTGCACTGACAACCTAGTTGCCTTTATTCTAGTGAATTACATAGGTGACTATGGGGGTATACCATGGTACCTAGGATAGACATCGGGCCACGCTTTGTAGAGTATACTCAGAGAGTGGTTCCATATTCTATTTTCACTTGCACCGATAAGTTTCTCTAGTCTTGGCTAGTGTAATTGTTCTTCCAACTAGCTAGTGGTTTGATTGATTTATCTCATAGGAACTATTTCTAGTGTGTGTTGGTTTTCAACGTTAGTAAAATCCCTAGTGTGACATTGATATTCTCAAAAAGTAGAATATCAAGACATCCGTCAGTCACGAAGGCTTCAGGGCCTGTCACCGGTTGAATTGGAGCCACCACTGCCACTGCGAAGGTGAAAACTTGACCAAAAAGGGTCTTTTGAGGAAACTAGGCCGCAAGAAACTGTACCCAAGCCATCACCGAGAGGAGAACATTCGAATCCAGAGGAAACAACCATTTCTGACCACGGAGGGCAAGCTCTCAGTCTATATAAATCTCTGATCACTGATCTGTCGGTGCCTATTTTAATACAAGTTGTCCCTCCAAGGGTAACTCATCATGAGCATCAGATAGTTTTGCAAGCAACGATGGAAGAAAATGATGCTACTTCAGCAGGGAGTCCTTATAATCCCTCTACAACTACCAAAATGGGGGGCGTTCCGCCTCCTAACTCACCCTCACTGGTCTGGACCACCATGGTTTCGGCCACCTCTACTTTGGGCAGTGGTCTGATTCCGTCTATGGGAGAAATCACTACTCCATTCACCTAGAGTGCGACAGGCCCTCTGTTTTCATATGGGATGCCTGGCTCTGATACGAATTTTGTCATCTCCTACTCCACTCTACAAACCTTGGATATGGGGGCAGGGATCTCTAACGATCCTCTACAAGGATCCATGGGGGACACCTTATCCCCCTATAATGATTTCCGTTATGATGGGGGTCATATACCTCCATCGTCCCCGTCGCTATGCGGTTCTCCCCAACAACCTGTCCAGCCAAAAATGAATAATAGATTGTTCGGAGAAGGTAGTTAAGGACTTTATTCCAACACCACACCAGTGGGTTCAGTATAGTTCTCTTTGATCAATGCATTTTGTAACAACTCATTATCATCAGTTGCCATCTCAACTGGGGGAAACCCCGGCTATGGACAACAAAATCCTATGCAGGGTACTATTTCTACACAGGGGGAAAACACATGAGTCACTTCCTCACAGGGACCCTGGAATCTGTGGTAGGGATCAGTTCCCTCATCAGGGATGTCGATCGAGGGAAACCCCTTCCATGGTCAATGGAACCCGGGAAAGGCTCAGTAACTATGCCCATCGGATCGATAGGGGTAAACCCTTTCCAGAATCCTTGGAAAATAATGAAATCCCAACCCTCAACTTCCAATTATGGGAGTCAGTCGATGACGTCTCAACAAGAGCAAAATGTGTATGCTGGCCATGCCCATGGTATTTACCAGAACCCTAGTCAGCAACATAAATTTTCCTAGCAACCTGGTGCCAGCCAAACTCTAGGTTCCTTTTTCTCTGTGTATAATCAACAACCCAAGCTACCGTTTCTTGCAACTTTGCATTTGCGAGACTTGTCAAGATTTTTAAACGAACCTATCTTTCATGATCTACGTTGGCCCCCCATGTTGACCAAGTTTCCCTCAGACATTCTGAAGTTCGAAGGTAAGACTAACAAATATCCGGGCGATCATGTGACTACCTTTCACCTATGGTTCTCGTCAAACTCATTGCGATATGACTCCGTCCAGTTATGTATTTTTCAATGCACTCTTATCATGAGTGCCGTGAAATGGTACATCGAGCTCGATCGCTCAAGATACACTAATTTTGGAGAATTGGATATGGTTTTTCTAAAACATTTCCAACTACCTGTGAGATACGATGTCGACACCGAATTGTTGGCCAACTTTGAGAAAACAAAGGCTGACCATATCTCAGATCACATCTGGGAATGGTGGCGTCGGAAGAGTTTGATAAAAGTATCAGTCCCACCATATTTCCTGCTAGAGTGGTTCATTAAGTCTTTGGTACCTCAGTTATCCAAAGACATTGCAACGTTAGGAGTGTTTTTCGAGGAAGAGGTGATACTGAGAGATCAACAACTTGAAGTAATATACTCTCAGTCTGGTTTACTTTACGAAGTTTTTCCAGATGCACCACGGTCTATCCTTGATAGGACTAGACACAAGTCTACACCACATGCCAATGTTATTGTTGGTTCATCACAAACGAAGCCCACTGATCATCTATCAAATCAATTGCAAAAGTTGTTGATACAATAGACAACGGACAGCCACACTCCTGGTTCAGCTTCTCCCCCTACTCAAACGTCGGATGTACATAGTGTGAAATCGATGAACTCAAAGGCCATCCAACAGCCTAATGGAAAGAAGAAAAAATGAAAGAAGAGTAAGGGGGATACGAAACCCACAAACAATGTTGGCGGGGGAAACACAAAAAATAAGAAGTTGAAATATCCATGTAACCTTTGCACAAAAGACCACCCAACTTACTTGTGTGCTCGGCTTGCAGAGGCCTAGAATTTATTGGTGCAACAACAACCTCCTATGTTAACGAACCCTTTCCCTCATGGGAAAAAATTGACTCAAGCCTCTATGAGGGTGGATGGGGGTAGTCAAGGACCCCCTCCATCATCAAATAACTCTTCATATGTGAACATGTATATGTTGAAAGGTGATGCCCACATAGCGACTAGGACACATGATTACAAAATTCCAAACACTTCTGAGAAGGGTAAAGAAGCCGAAAACCCATCTGTTCCTCTCCATATTGAGAAGGCGTTGGGAGAAAAAATGAGACACATCCCGAAAGGGGCATTCAAGAAGGATTCCCACAATCCAAACATGAGGGCCACCCAGAATTACTCTGTGGTGGAGGATTTGTCGCAAACCCCTTGTGCAATGTCTACTTTGGAGGTCCTTGAGAGATGCCCTTCCTAGAGAAAGGCCCTGTTAGCTGCCTTAGGATCCACTGATACTTGTAATCTAGGATAAATCATGCTTTATCGATCGAATTGAAACCTCGTCTCCCATACCACATCGCATTTCATATAGTAGTGGCTTACACCACAAAATATTTTACATGAAACATTTTTTGCACAGTGGTTGATGAGGGAGCCTCGACATGCATGATGTCGTTGGCGTGTTGGAAGGCCATTGGCCAACTCATTTTGTCTCCATCAACTACTCTTCTCACCACTTTCGATGGTCATTCATTCATACCACATGGAATCATTCCTTCTTTCGTCATGCAGCTAGAAGGAAAGACCATGTGCGTCGAAGTTGAAGTGGTCGATGCACTTCTCGAATACAACCTCTTTTTAGGAAGGAGTTGGACCTATGTTATGCATGCAGTAGTCACCACATTTTTTTGGGTCATGTTGTTTCCAAATGAGGTTCTAATAGTATCCATTGATCAATTGTATTTCTCCCGTCCTGACCCTTCATCGGGTGCATCCATGGTCCCGATGATTGATAATCCACAACCCGACGTCGTTAATGTAGGGGTTTTTTTGTGCTCACATTTGATGGGTACTTTCGATTACCCGACTCCTTTCGACGATGTCAAACTCATATCTGTTGTCCCCGACCAGCCTAAGGCTGAAATCTATCACATGTCGTTGTTCTGTATGACCTACTTTAACGATTTGTGGAATCTTCCTTCCCCATCAGCCATGATGGAAGGGACAGGGCACCATGGCATGGCCATTCCCTTGTTCGTGGCATAAGTTGCATACTCTATTGTCTAGCAATATTTGGCCGAACTCATTCTGACTCTCGCATAGGAGTTAGATCCAGTCCTAGAGCCTATTTCGACTCAAGGTTCTCCCGCCACTACCGATTCCTTAGACTTGGTATTGCTCTCTGACGAGGCGATTATAGAGGCATTGACTGGTCCAAACAGATCTTGGGATGATCTCCATCACAGATCTTATTTTCTCCTAGAGTTAGGAAGAATAGAGGCAACCAAATTTGTGTTGACTATGAATGGAGATAGGCCTTGTCCTATTAATCCTTTGGCTATGCACATAGTTTATGCCAAAGGTAAAATGGAAACCATCGCTAAAACGATACCTATTGACATCTCAAGAACTCCTGGCTTCATGGAGAATGTCTTTGTCAGAGCATACTTCTCCCATGAAGAGATTCAGATCTACACAGATTTATTTAAGGAATTTCGCGACGTTTTTGCCTGGTCTTACGAGGAAATTCCAGGCATAGATCCAAGAATCTTTGAACATGAAATACCAACTTATCCTAATGCCAAGATGGTCTGGTAGAAGATTCGTCCGATAAAACTTAAGAAAGAAACATGTATTAAGGCCAAAGTAGATAAATTGCTCAAAGTTGGTTTCATCTACTCCGTTCAATTGACTCAATGGGTGTCAAATCCCATTCTAGTCAACAAAAAGAAGGGTATGATTCGCATATGTACGAAATTCCGTGATTTGAATAAGGCTTGTCCAAAGGATAATTTCCCCACCCCATTCATTGACCAGATCGTCAATGAGTGCGGAAGCTCTGAGGTCTTATCTTTCATGGATGGTTTTTTGGGATACAATCAGATACATATTAAGCCCGAAGAACATCATAAATAAACTTTTATCTATCCATGGGGTACATTTGCTTATTGGAAGATGCCTTTTGGCCTGAAAAATGATGGAGCCACTTTTCAGTGGGTCATGTCTTTTGCTTTCCATGATCTCAAACACATAGTTGAGGATTATCTCGATGATTTAGCATCACGATCTCGTAAGAGAGATGATCATCCCACCCACCTCCGACTCATCTTTGAGCAATGTCGCTACTATCGGATTCTCTTGAATCCTAACAAATGCATTTTTTGCATGACATCAGGTCATCTTTTAGGTTTCATAGTTTCAACAACAGGGATCATGGTTGATCCTCTAAAGGTTGAGGCGATAGTTTAATTGCCTCCCCCGTGCACAGTCCCACAACTTCAGAGTTTATAGGGAAAATCTAATTTTCTTCGGCATTTTATTGCAAACTATGCCGAGATCACTAAAGGGTTCATGTGTTTATTGAAAAAGGACGTTCCTTTCTATTGAGACAAATCCTCTTAGTGCTCTTTCAAATCACTAAAACACACCCTTACGTCTTCCCCTCTTCTTTAGCCACCCAACTATAATAAAGATTTATTATTGTACTTGGTCGCTACAGAGTCGACCATCGATATGGTAATGGTTCAAGAGGATGATCTACTTGAAGAACATGTGATTTATTACCTAAGTCGAGGCCTGGTTGGACCAGAACTCAACTACTCCCACATTGAATATCTTGAGTTGGGAGCAGTACATGTTTTCCAGGGATTCCATCATCATATCCTATTTCACAAGACCACCATCATTACCATTGTGAATCCGTTCCAATATGTGTTGACACGACGTGTAATCGGAGGAAAGATCAGTAAATGGATTTTTATCCTTCAGAAATTTGACTTGGATTTTGTTTCTGCGAAATCCAAAAAGATGTTGGTCTTTGTGGAACTTATCTTGGAACTTCTGGCCAAGTCAAGTAATGTTATGACCGAAGAATCACCGATTAAAGGAGATATTTTTATGATTTCATATTTGGACCCCTGGTATGGAGATATACTTGTCTATCTCTAGAATTTGAAGTGACCCACCTTTGCTTATCGTGATGAGCATCGACGTATATGCCATCAGGCAAAAACATATCTCATACTCGAGGATACTTTATATCATCGAGGTGTAGATTGCATTCTTCGTCGGTGTCTCACTCATGAAGAATAAAAAATCATGCTTAACGACTGCCACACTGGAGCATGTGGTGGTCATTTTTCTTAGTTGGAGACAACCCAAAAGATTCTATGAGCCGGTTAATTTTGGATGATGTTGATCAAAGATTGCGTTGAATGTTTCCCATCATTACAGTTGGCCCCTTTACCAAGTGAGGGATTGATTATACTACATTCCACCCCCTTCAGCTAGGGGGCATTGTTATATCATCGTAGCAGTAGAATACTTCACAAAGTCAGTCAAAGCTATTCCAATGTTCAAATATGATGGTGAGACAACAACTCTCTTTTTGTTCAATCAGATAATAGCAAGGTTCGACATCCTGAGGGAGATTGTCACTAACCATGGTAGTCACTTTCAGAACAAAATGATGTCTGAGTTAACATCAATTCTTGGGTTGAGGCAAGAACATTCATCACCCTACTACCCACAAGCGAATGGTCAGGTGGAAGCTATGAATAAATCTCTCAAGACCATTTTACATCAAACGATCAATTCATCCAAGTCAAATTGGAATTTGATGTTGTATTCATCATTGTGGGCCTACCGAATGTCTATGAAGACTACAATCGGTTTCTCAGATTTTCAACTCACTTACAGGCTGGAAGCAGTCTTTCCTATAGAGTGCCAGATCCCTTCTCTAAAGTTGGTAGTAGAGTTATTTATAGACACTTCACCTCTTGAGGAACGCTTATTATATCTCAAGCATCTCTATGAGAAATGTCGTGACGCAACCTTGGATAATGAGGCTCATAAGAAAAAAGTCAAGTGTCAATACTATCGGTTCGTTCGTCCTTGGATTTTCTCTGAAGGTGACCTTGTCCTAGTCTACGACCAAGATAAGGATCCCTTGGGGGAAGGCAAGTTCAAGCCCATGTGGTTCAGACCTTTTGTTTTGAAGGAGGTATTAAAGAAGGGAACTTATCGTCTGGTTGACTTTGAAGGGAAATCTTTGGCGGAGCCTAGAAATGGGCTCTGCCTCAAGACGTATTACTCGTAGGTTGGTCTCCTTGGGTGACTTATTTTACATATGTATAGTTCTTATATAGTTAGTTTTTGTCTTTTTGTTTTATGTACGTGTAGTTTTTGATGCCATATTTTTCACTGTGGTAGATGTCAAGTGAATCAGAATTGTTCGTTGGGTTTGCGGATGACACTAGATGACACACTCAGAGGCTTCCTTCTGTAGCTTGGGTGATCTTCACACCTCAATGCCAGTTGCTATATTCTGGAGGTATCTGTTTAGGTGATGCAACAAACAATGTTTCCTAATACAATACAATAATAGAGTTTCTTCATGACACTTTGTCGCATGATATCTCTCATCTCCGTGTCTACTTAGATGCACAGCTGGTTGTGTCCCAGTTAAATGGGATTTATCATTTTTATGATCCTACTCTACATCGATGATTCCTTAGAGTACGTCTCTCAGAATGATGCTTTGATTACATTACGTATATCCATGTTCCTAGGAGATTGAATCAAATCACAGATACTCTAGCTAGTCATGTATTAGATTGGCATATTTCACACACGTAAGAAAAAAAACACACAGACACATGTAAATACAATTGTAAATAAATGTAACTCATAAGACATAAAATATGTAAATACACATATATATATCAAAAGTTTCAGAGTACATTAGGTGGGTGCAAGCACCTCAAAAATATGTCCGGTATACATCACGGGGCTTATGCCCTCAAAAATATACAAAATGTTCCCTTGGCACATAAGTGGTCCATCCTAAGCTAAGGGCAAGGCTTGTTGGCCCTACCATAGTGAACCATGGTGTTTTACAAATGATGGAAGAGATGGACTTAGGTCCGTGGCACCCTAACTACGTGAGGTTGCATCGATGGTGGGAGATCCTTGATCTCTACCGTAGGGACTGTGCGAGTGAGTGCGATGAGGTTTTTCTCCACCCGTCTCAAAACTCTCTTAGCCTCTCCAACTAGAGGTCACCCTACTACTACTATTGTTTCTGTTGGTCTGGCAGCTATGGCTGGTACTGCCTCTAGTCGAGGCCACCGCCTGTTCCTCGAGAAGTCTGTTGGACACACTGGTCCCACATATGAACATAAATAGATACATAGTTTCCATATACTCTGTCTCCCATAAAAATGATATATATAAAAAGAAAATAAAAATAAAAAGACTTTTAAAAAGAAAATGTACCTATCTCTCCTCGCTCTTCTCTGGGAGGTACGGGCCTATCAGGATCCCTGGAGAAGTTGATCCCGACACAGGGGTAGTCCTCTATAGCCGAAATCTGTAGAGACCACCAGACAAATAAATTATCGTCAAAGGCCTCAACGGTACTCCCTCCCCCCTATCACGAAAATAAATCCACCCACCTACACATTGCTGGGAAGGAGGCCACATTCCCCCGTACTGTCTACCATGGACTGAGACTAGGTACTCTCTCGAAGAAAAAAGAGCATATAATAGTCCAAATTCCAATTTTTTTGTTGTTCCGCCCATGACACTTTGTGAATTGTCTCTTCGTGCAATCTAGCATGGTTGTTCTCTAGTCAAACACTCATGCATTTAATAATTGTACTGCACAATGAATATGTGCCTAGGAGACCTAATGTAAGGCCGCGGATCTAGTGATCCGCCCAATGAGTAAAATTATCGCTTGCAGCGATAGGTTGGTAATCTTGTGGATCAACACCTGAGAACCCACTTTATCTATACCAGCCTCACAGTGTAGGTTGATCAACTCGACTATGTTATGAGGCCTAGGAGGAAAAGAACGAAGGTTGAATGGTTCCCCTCCCCTCAAGAGGCCAGTCAGAAAATAAATATCCTCAGTCGTTTGAGTCAACGACTGTCCCTCAAGCATAAACGCCTCATCGTCGGGGTGCCAATAGTCCACAAAGGCATTCAACAACCTGGGTTGTGCCCTCATGAGTGGACACTGGAAGAATTTCCACAACCCGCATTGTTTTAATGTGGAAACAATAGTAGTTTCTTTTGCGACCAAAGAATAAATGTCCTCGTTCTTCTTCTCTCTCCAATGGACATACATCCTGTCAATAACAAGTTCAAAGGAGAGTTAGTTTTTGTATTTTCATTTTTTCTATGTCTTTGAGGGTGTACGTGGGTTGTATTGGGCACAGCCGCATATGCACATCGACAGATTGTTTTCTACTCGTGGGAATACACGTGTCGTCCTTGGATATCCCGCGTACATGTAGGGCCGCCCCCTTTTAAGAGTGCACGCCCCCCAAAAAACTAAAACTAATGAAAAAGGAAAGTATGGAGATGCAAGAGGAGCTAGTTTGTACTTACTTGGTCTGAATGAAAGTTCATTTCATCCACTGAAGCTCCCGGAATCAAGTTCTTTAACAAAGGGGTGTATTTGGCTTCTTGGTCAATTCTCAATTCGCAATAATGATAATGAGCTTCCATCTTCTATTTATAGACTTTTTGGCCCTTTTTGTCATTTTTTCATTCCTTTTGTCATTTTTTCTGACTTGAAAATCATTTAGCATGGTTCTTGATTTTCTTATTGCATGTTACGATACACTCCTTTTTTGGTTTGGAAAATTTTTTGGGCTATGGGTCACTTTTTGAAGGTCCTTTGGTAAAAATTCATTTTTCCAACTTTGTGCATTTAAGTCATGATTCCACCTCCACTTTTTGCATCTCGTTGTATTTTTCTCTTTGCCATAGGATTGAGCCCATCGAATTGCGACACAGAACTATCATTGTTGCTTTATAAGTGTCATGATTTGGTGGTAGAGCCTACCTATACATGGATTCCCTATGTAGATCCTATTTGCATTTGGTGTCCATGTTGTCCTCAAATGACTTTAGGCTCGGGATTCCTTGTTAGTCATGTCCTTATTACGATTTTGAGCCTCATACGTCTGATATGTCATCACTCTTGGCCTCACCCTCAAGACTCCCAAAATGATTCGTCTATAAGCCCTTTTCAGACTCTATAAACATGAAAATATTGTCGAGCGATCTTGTTGTCCTTCACGCTCGCCAAACTAAAACTTGAAGGCACGTCTGTCCAGCAGTAGTTTACCTCTTTTTCAATCTGGATGGTTAATTGTATGAACAAAGGTATACTCTAGGAACTTCGGTTCACTAGAAGAGTATTCTCAGGTATAAGTTTAACCCTTCTTCGGGACTAAGGGACTAAATTTACGAAAAAGGAACCCCCATGGAGTCCATAGTTAAGATCTTTTTAAACTCCCTAAAAATGAAAATATTGTCAAGTGACCTTGTTCTTTCACACTCGTTAAACTGGTCCAGAAGAACATCCCCTACGGATTTCATATTTAAGCTCTTTTTAGACCTTAAAACTGAAAAGGTCATTAAGTGACCTTGTTCTTTCACACTCGCTAATTGGTTCAGAAAAACATCTACTGGCATGAGTTTACCCCTTTTTTCGGCATGTATATTAAGGAGGAAAAAGGTACACCTTGGGAGATTCATCTCGTCGGGAGAGTTCTCCTCAACAAATTTCACTTTTTCAGGCTAGGGAGACTAAATCTAGAAAAAGGCAGCAAGTCCATAGTTAAGCTCTTTTCAGAATCCTTAAAATTGAAAAGATTGTCGAGTGATCTTGTCTTTGTCACACTCGTTAAAATGGTTTTGAATAGAATTATTTTCGGTGCTAGTTTACCCATTTTTCGAACCAACTAGACTACCTTCAAAAAAGCTACCCTAGTGGAGTCTTCTTTTACACTTTTTAAGACTCTCTAAAAATGAAAAACCACCGAGCTTACCTTCTCTGGGCTTGTTAAAATTACATTGAAGGGTGTTAGCATTGTGTCCTATTAATCACATTTTTATCCTTGGGTCTTTGGCCTAATGCCAGTTCCATGTTGCTCTCAACTGAACCTTTGAAGCATTCTTTATACGCAAGCCTTGTAGCACTTTTCCACTGTGTCTTGACACCTTGACCCATGGAGGAATTTTCTCGAGTGTCATTTCCCTGCACATGTCTCCTTTCTTTGAGAATTAGTGTGTTCCTTGGGTTTGGAACCAGTATTCTTGCGACAATGGTTCGTCCTTTGTAACGTAGCATTCTTTTATTCTTTTTCAAGATTTTTGAAATTATTGAAAAAGACAAAAAAATCAAATATACCCCAAAAAGAAGATGGGAAAAGTATTTTATTTTTATGGCAACACAATGAGTTGCCCTTGGAAAAATCACATCCTTTCATTTATTCTTCAAGATATGGGATTTAATATGACCTTAGTAAGTTTTTATTGCTACATAGAGTTGTGTCCTCCTCTGTTTGGTTATTCTTACAAACATATGGAGAGTTTGTGTTGCCTCCTACATTGTGAAATTATGTCAATGCCATGTTGCATGAGTCTCATCATTTGTCATTTTATTGTCCAAGGGAAGTTTTACCCAACTTGAGTCGGCCCTTTGCAATGTGTCACTTGACCTCATGCCCAACCATCCCAAAAGTCCAATCAAGCCCATTCAAAATCAATGAAGTTCTCTTCCTGATCATCAAGATCCTCTTGTCTGTTCCCGACGAGCCACCGAAGACCTCTGGGTAGTGAAGTTGTACATTCACATTACACTCCTACCCAAGTTTTGAAGATCTTGAAGTTGTTGCTCTAGCTCTGAAGGGCTCATCTCCATCCATCTGGCATCATTGGCTTCTTGAAGATGGATACTATACATGTATATCTTTGATTTTTAGATGTAGATCCACTATGTATTGTTCGTGGCTACACTTTATATAGTTATATGACATGGATATGAAGTGTATTTGATTGGAAGCCATGATTTATTTCATCCCGAGCATGGGTATGCCTGCCTCGGTGAGAAAATTATTATTTTTGCAGATGGCACCTCCCAAACTCTGGTCTTGGGCTCACTCACTTCATATGTTGGTGAATATTTGTAATGTATTTCGGCCATCAGATGATCTTCTGAACTCACACATTAGGGGCCATCTTTTATAACCCTAAATTGCACCACATATGCATACTTGGCAACAAGCCTTCTTACTTGCCATTTTTTCCAAGCCATCAATGAAAGCTCTTCTTAAAAAACACTTTTGAAGATGTATGTGCCCTGAACCATTACTATCCATGTGTGTATGCTAGATGAACCATTAATGCACACGTATGTATGCTATCTGCACCATTACAACCCGCGTATACTCACAAAAATTGTAAAAATTAAAAAGTTGCAAGTAGATATGGGCTTTTGGGTAGTTTCCCAACCAATTGACCATCCATAGCCCGCCACCCAACTGAATAACTATATTTTAATCATATTAAATAAGGTGTTGGGGTCTCATTCAAAATTTAAGCATACGAATAGTGAAAATCTGCCCAATTCACTTCCCCCCCTTGCCCCAAGAATTTTCAGCCACATTATGAGTTTTGAGCTAGAATTCCTCATTCTAACATTTTTCCTCCATTACTAGCCTAATCCATTCCCTATAGAGAGGTGAAGAGGAGAAAGACACATGGAAGCAGAATTTGGAGCTTGGTGAAGAGGAGCCCAGACTAGGTTCAAGGAGCAGTCACTGATCTCATTGTAAGTAACTTTGTGAGATTAATAAAAAGGATTACTTTTTCTGTCCCAGATATGATGTGTTCAACTTCTATGTTTGATTTACATGTTATTATGACATCTTACCCACTAACTCATATATAATATGCATGTTCCTAGTTCTTTGTTTGTCTGTTTATGAATGCAGGTTGGCCTTGGGAGGAGATTTGCGATCGAGGAGAAATCGAACGCAAAAGGATCAACATCGGACGTGGATTTTAAGGTACATTTACCGTATCCTTTTATCTTGTGTTGTATGCATGAATGTGGGATGTATTTGGGGTAGTTGGTAAAAAGTAGGAGACTTTAAACGATTAGATATGCCTACATGTTGAACCCTAGTGTAGTCCATAGGGGGGTTTTCCCACTATAGCAAGGAGGCTTAATCTTGTTCATTTCACCCTGCAGTTTATCCACTCTGAATCTCCTATCCTTTCTGGTAGGCGATGGACTTGAACTACTGTGGTCCCTCCTCTTGGAGTGCCCTTGGGAGTGATGATGGTTTCTTCTAATACTCATTGATTTTCTCTTCTCAAGGGGGGTTGTGTCTTCCTGATTTACTGGAGTCACTCTCCTTATCTAATTCTTCTCAATTCTTTCCAGGCTTTGCATCAGCTTTATGTTGAATTCTCCTTGTTGTTCCCTGTCTTTCATGAGATTTTTGTTATCTGCTCGGTGAGTCTAGGCATGTTTCTGCAACTTTTTAATGATTTTCATCATGTTCCCTTCTTTATATATTTCTTCTCCATGTCCATCGAGTTTTGTCCCTTCAACCCCCAAATAAAAATCCATTCCCCTAGCTTCATCCTCCAAACTAGAAGCATTTTGTGCCTCCTCCATTTCTCTGCACTATGCAACAAATCAATTCGATTATGACAATAGTGAATTCTGTAAATGTCCAGTCAACCAAAATTTTTTCAAGCTATCAAACTTTAATAATTTTCCAAAGTAAAACAATCTGATTCAATAAAAAAAATACTAGATTCCATTTTCTGCAGGTCTTGGTTGGTCAAGAACCCCTTGAGCTTCAATCTCTAAGCCCAGTTTTGTTCTGCAACAATTTTCGGGTGCTAGAACCCCCCTTTTTTTCATCCCTTGGTTCGCATGTGACTATGGTTGTGGCCTAATGCTTACGATTTGGGTGCTTATCCAGAGCTCTGAAACTTTGAGATTCGAGCTTTGGAGGTTTCACCTTTTTCCGGGCATCCCAACATCATAGAAAAATGAATTGGAGAAGGCACGAAGAATGGCAGATCTACGGTCCACCTTCCTTCATGCACGACTTCTTCCGAAGTGTCAAGTCTCCATGCTTCATGATATGGAACCCCACGTCCATTGGGGCCCACAGTTTCCGTGCTTGAACTAATAAATATCAACTTTAGTACTTTTCAAATTGTGGGGACATGGGCTAGTGGTTTTGGAGTAACCCACCGATCAATCCGTAATTTTCCCCATACTGAAACATACCCCTTCTGGGAAACTGTGGTTTGGATTGTGGGACCACCTTGTAGAATTATCTGTCATGCAACTTCGATCTCCACAATTCCTCCTAGCCCTTGATCTTGATAGATTGTGACCAAAGTTAATGCGGGCCCGATCCATGTTTAAATACCTTTTGCCACTCAGCAGGACACACAAAGATGACGCATGGTCCAATCAGGCGAGTGACATATGTCACGTCCTAACTGCATTTCCATCTTACCAAGCTTCTTAACTCGATGACACATGGCACACATCCCATCTGTCCAAGTTATCGCTAGTGACATCAGTAGTACACGTCACTCCAGGACTTCAGGCTTCGAAAGATTTCACCTTAGCATACCTCGTCTCTCCCGAATGCCTAACTCTCAAACAAGACGATATTTTGACATGTGTCTCTTATGATGAGCAGTCCGGATTAGCTTCGGACTTCTGGACTTCGAGATTTTGTTCTCTATTCACACCTTGTTTTTCCCGAATGTCGTATTCTCGAACAAGCTAACTTGCTGACATGTGTTCCTTTCTTGGATCGACGGACATGAAATACATGAAGTTCACTCTGTATTCTCTACAGGTGACCGAGAGTTGTGACCTCAACTTAAGCTTTGGGATCTTATCTCACTTTGCAAGATCAACAGTCGTGTTTTAGTGAACCATGAAGATCAATGACCATGAGTGACTGCGGGAACTCAACTTGCTCATGCTTTAATTTCCTTCTCGATCTCCGCAATCTCTCCCCACCGTCGATCTCCCCTCAATGATATCTAATGATCATGACTTAATCTTCACTTTATCTAACATATAAACTTCAAACCTTGTGGTTACAAACCCCCCGGTTACTGTAGTTTCTTTTCTATGCTATCTTTCTTGAATCGGTATACCGCCTGAGCTTCCAAAAACATCCAAGGTGGTCTCTTGGCACTCCAGAATGTTATGAAATTAAAAGTTTATCCTTCTCAAAAAAAAAATTCTCTGAACTTTTGATTCCCTAACCACTTATATGGCCTAATTCAGGATCAATGTCGAAAACTCGGCTTTGAACTTCAATTTTGACCATTTCGACAACAAATCATTTCCAAAAACATTTCTTCATCTTCCACTAACATGGCCCATCCAGGCTCAGTGTTGAAACCATGGCTCTGATACCAATTTGTAACATCCCCAACCACTAACAGGTAGGGAAAGGTCACTGCAGAATTTCACTATAATACCATTTTGTGGCAGCCCCGACCACCCAAGCTCGGCCATGTAACACCACCAACAGAATTCTAAGCTCTGGTAGTAGATTAATTGTTCATCCTGGAGTACATATATATTACATGAATTCTAATGAAATAAAAGGAAAAATAATATACTGCTATCATACTGACTCATGCAAAATTGACTGTAAATCATACATGCAACGAAAGCACATGATAACATTGTAAGAATCACAAACATGCAAAACATACATCATTAAACATAAAATTGATACTTATATTTGGATTGTGAAGACCACCGACTGTGTGTATACCTTCCACGAACCTCCCAACCTTAGACCACACTGCTCATCACTCTCAGCAATGGTTCACCCCCGAGATGGGACTAAACTCTACCGAGCAAGGGATTCCCAGGCTTGGCAAGGCTAACAAGAAGCCACACAGTTCAACAAGAAGGATTCTCTTAGGAGCCACTTACACCCACTCCTCATGGACTTTCATTCCCCACATACATGTCCCACCCCAGGAGTATACACCTTCACTATCACACAGTTCATCGACTGATCAACCTCCCTTCTAGGGCTTCAACAACAGGCCATACATGAGCTCTTAGATCTATGTAGCTGCTACTTGACTCCCTCCAAGAGAATTCACTTCCTCAGCACACTCTCTCACCTGGAGAAAGTTCCTCACAGGCCTGACAACCTGCCTCTTCAATATACGGGCCTAACAACCCGCCTTTTCAAACCATAGGTCTATCAACCTGTTTCTTTTATCCATCTCATAAGACAAATGGGCAAGGGAAAAGGTGATCCGGATTATTTTCGGCACGAAATGAGAGCGGAGATATAATAAATAAATGCACAGAGATATTGCAGATATTCAATCATATAAAAGAAATGTATCAGAGATGCAACCATAAACACAGATATACAGTAATACATGATTTCTATTAATCAAAGAAATGTGCAGAGACTGTAAAAATACAGAGTGAAAGACTCGCTAGAATG
>JZKD02S2289537.1:1220862-1265812 GCA_000966675.3 Picea glauca
CCCTAGGAGATGAAGCGCCAAAAGTCATGTGGGCCCCGTTTGGGTAAGTTGGTGCATCAACTTCCTGGGGTCGTAACTTTTGCATACGATCTCCATTTTAGGCATGTGATAGCTCCGTGGAAAGGTATCGTCGAGGAGATTCATTTTGGTGGATCGATCATGCCTTTAGATATCATTGAGAACCTCGATCTCAAAAAAACCTTCATTTGGACCCTCAAAATGGCCCCGGAAGTTAAAACCTGCTAAAAATAGTAAATTGCCAAAAGGGCCAGAAAAATGTTTTGAGCCATTTGGAAATGGTGGGTGGCCACCAATATCCACCTGGATCAAAAGGAAACAACTTCACTCGGTTAAGGAAGAGTACGACTCCCAAAAATACTAGTGCATGAGTGAAATTGTCAGGATAAAGGTGGTCGACTGGTCAGAGAATCATGAGAATGGTGTGAATGGTGAGAATAAATGTTGTGTCCCTGAACCTCTGTGAGTCCCCCCTCCAAAAAACAATAATTACCACTTAAAAATGCATGTGCTTGAGATGACACATGTCACTCATGAAGCACGTTCCTTTCCATTTAGAAGTCATTCCCTCTTCCCAAAGGAACTTAGGATATAATCATATCCTTCTATCAACATTTAAAATAATAATAAATTATTCTTGGACTTAATCTCTTAAGCTTATTCCCTATTTACAACCTCTCATCCCACTCTCCCTTACCCAACCTAGTGGAGCTTAGTCCCCTATACTCTTTCTTCATGGACGATCTATAGGAAACGATGTTTTTATATTAATAATATGCATATTTACATGTACAAAAGAGGCTCATGGCCTTTAACACCTAGGCTCTCTGGCCTAATAAACACATAAGCCTATCAACTTATAATTTCTTAGCTCAACAACCTACAAAACATGTTACAATTCATAAATACTACTGGGGCTCATCCTTGGGGATATTATAGGTATTCTACAACCAAGAAGATGAATTCATAGGGTGTAATGTCCAGTTGGGTATGGAAGGAAACAACTCCAATGAACATGGAGGAGGAAAAGAGGAAGAAATAAATATGGTTGAGACCATCAGAAAATTGTAGACAGATGTTGAGAGCCACAAGGATGATAATGAGAGGATTTTGAAATCCAAGGAACACGAAGAAGACTTCAATACGAAGTTAATTAAAATCCTGGACAAAATTGAAAATAATTTGGATAAGGAGAGTGGCTCCAGCAAATCATGAAGCCATGAGAATGTTTCGGAAAAAGGAATGTCAAGGAGTGGTAGAAAACATCACCATCACTCCCAAAGGCATTCCAACAAGAGAGCACACAACAACTCAAGTCCATCCCCTGTCAGGAAGCATCATAGGAGGTCTGGGGTGGATGAATAAGATCAAACCTCCTACTTTTGATGGAGAGCACAAGAAGGATGAAGATTATGAGACATGGCTACTAGGCATGAGGAAGTAAATCCAATTGCATAACTATTATTCTCATGCGGAAGGAAGAATTTCTATCTATCATCTGAAAGGAAAGGCATCTATGTGGTGGAATCAACTTGTGTAAGTGAAACACATCAAGGAGAAAAATGTGACTTGGAAGGAATTCAAGAAGATTTTTGAGAATAAATACCTGACCAAGAGGTATAATGACAAAAATATGAAAGAGTTCTTTGAAATCAAAATGGGAATCATGACTATTGATGAATATGAAAGGATATTTTTAGAGTTGTTGAAATATGTCTCCTTCATCAAGGATGAGACAATTAAGATCCAGAGGTACCTGAGTGGAATGCCATCTTTCATCAGTGAAAATATCCATTATGATGATCCCAAGACATTGGAGGAAACCATAAGGAGAGAAAAATTCTTATATCATCAACAAAAAGGAAATCGTACTTTCCATAAGGCTTGGGAGGAAAAGAGTAAGTTTAAGAGGGAACAGAGGTAGAAGGGGAACAAGCCACACTTTTTCAGAAATAGTCCTCAAGTATATCCATATTTTAGAGAGCACATAATGGTTGAGGTATGTGGGAAAAGGCCAAGGAATACACCTATTCAATGTTGGGGTTGTAAAGGAGACCATACGTATAGAGATTGTCCTCACAAAAGTGTCAAAGTGAGAGTTATCCACAATGTACAACAAGCAGAAACAATGGAGGACATGGGAAGAAGTGTACCAAGGATCTATACATTCCTGGACAACAAGAAAGCAGAGTTTCAATCACACATGATTGAAGTAGAAGGTATGATCAATAACCATGCCTTTACTATTTTGATAGATTCATGAGCTAGTCATCGTTACATAGATCCTAAAGTTGTGGAAAAATTGATTTTTCCAAGAATCAAGCATGAGAAATATTGGTCGGTACAACTGGCTAAAAGAGCCAAGAGAAAATTTGTTGAGATGGTTAAATCATGTCCAGTAGACATGAATGGGATAAGTACTAAGGCATATTTGAACATCTTGTCGTTGGGTTCATATGATATTCTAATTGGTATGAATTGGTTGGACCGACACCATGTTGTCTTAAATTGTCATAACAAGGAATTCACATTCCTGGATGAGGAAGGGAACCCAAGAGCAATCCAAGGAATTCCTAGGGCAGTTAATGTCTAAGAGATCTCAACAATGCAGCTGAAGAAGTGTTACACGAAGGGCTGCCAAATATTTGTAGCTCATATAGAGGAAGAACCTAAGGATGAGGTGCCAAATATGGAGGATCATTCATTCCTTAAATATTTTGAGGATGTGTTTAACGAGATACCAGGACTACCCCCAAAGAGAGATATTGATTTCTCTATAAATTTTATGCTTGGAGCAGCCCCAGTATCAAAGACTCCCTACAGAATGAGTACACCAGAGTTGTAGGAGTTGCAAATGCAATTCGAAGAGATTTTTAAGAAGGGGTATATACACCCAAGTGTGTCACCTTGGGGTGCCCCAGTATTATTTGTGAATAATAAATATGGGACATTGAGGTAGTGTATTGAATTCATACAATTAAACAAAGTGATTATAAAGAACAAGTATCCTTTGTCGAGGATCGATGATCTATTTGATCAGTTAAAGGATGAAAGGATATTCTCTAAGATTGATCTCAGGTTACGATATCATCAAGTAAGGATCAGACATGAAGAAGTCAACAATACAACCTTTAGGACAAGTTACGTTCATTATGAGTTCACAGTGGTGCAATTTGGGTTATCAAATGCACCAATTGTTTTCATCTACTTAATGAACGATGTTTTTCGGGAATATCTAGAAACTTTTGTCATTGTCTGTTTGGATGAAATCCTTTTATATTCCAATTCATAAGAATAACATGAGAATCACTTGAGGATGGTGTTACAAGTGCTAAGAGAGAACCAGTTGTATGACAAATTGAGCAACTTCTCATTTTATCAAAACTAAATTCACTATTTGGGGCATATCATATCTGAAGAAGGGAAAACAGTGGACCCTGAAAAGATTGAGGCCATTAAAGGGTAGAAAACACATAATAATGTGACATAATTCATATCCTTCATGGGTCTATATGGATACTATAGAATATGCATTGCAGGGTTTTCGATAATTTCTCACCCAATTACTTATTTGCAAAGGAAGGGGGTGAAGTTTATGTGGACAAAAAAATGTGAAAAGAGATTCCAACAATTGAAGAAGTTGTTAAACAGCTCTCCAATTCCAAGGATCATCGATCCGAATGAAGATTTCATGGTTTTCATAGATGCATGTACAGAAGGACTTGGTGGAGTCCTCGGTTAGAATGGCTTTGTGATATTTTTTGAATCCAAAAAATTGAAAGATAATGAAAGGCTCTATGCCACTCATGATTTGGAGTTGGAATCCATAATGCATGACTTGAATAAGTGGAGGCACTACCTCATGGGAAAGAGTTTTTAGCTGAGGACAGACCATAATGGTCCGAAATATTTGTTTGAACTACCAACTTTGAATGCTAGGCAGAGCATATGGTTGGAATTCCTCTGTTAGTATGACTTTGATATTAAGCACATCAAAGGAAAAGAGAAAAAAATGGTTGATGCGCTCAACAGGAGAGTGCATGAAATACATGCTACAACCATTAACATGTATCAAACTGATCTTAAAGGAAGAATTTATGAGGCTGCAAAAGTTGATTTGTAGTACATGGAATTGGTAACAAAATTGCAGAAAGGTAAAATGAAACAGAAAGTTGAAGATTATGAATTGGGAAATGATGTAATTCTCTTGTACAGGAACATAATTTATGTACCCAATTCTCATGAATTGAGGAGTATGATTTTAAAAGAGATACATAATGTACCTTATGTTGGATTCCCAGGATACCAGAAAATAGTTTCAACAGTCAACAACCAATATTATTGGCTAGGCATGAAGAGGGATATTGTTGAATACATTTCTAAATTCTTGAAGTGTCAAAGGGTCAAGGTTGAGCATAGACACCCAACTGGGTTGTTTCAGCATTTACCCATTCCTGAGTGGAAGTGGGAATTGGTGACAATGTATTTCATAACCAAATTTCCTAGAACAAGAAAGTAGCATGATGTTATCATGGTGGTGGTGGAAAATCTTACAAAAGCTTCCCATTTCATTCCTATCAAGGTTACTCACAAGGAAGCCAATGTTGTTGATATTTATATGAGGGAAGTATCACACTTGCATAGCACACCCAAGACAATTGTGTTTGACAGAGACACAAATTTTACCTCAAAGTTCTGGAAGAGATTATTCAAAGGGTTAAGAACAAATATGAACTTCAACACATCTTATCATCCCGAGTCTGATGGGAAAACAGAAAGGGTGAACCAAGTTATAGAGGATATGCTAAGGATGTACGTCATCATCAAACCATATAAATGGGAAGATTATCTACACTTGGTATAATTATCCTACAACAATGGGTACCAAACATCACTAAATATAAGCCCATTTGATGCACTTTATGGAAGAAAGTGCAACACACCAATAAGTTGGGACAACCCAACTGACAGAGCAGTGATTGGGCTAGAGTTTCTCATAGAAATGAAAGAGTAGATGAAAAAGATTAAACATAATTTAAAGGCTACCCAAGACATGAAGAAAAGTTACGCGGACAAGGGAAGAACTCACAGGGAATTTAAAGTGGTTGATCATGTTTTATTGAAGGTGAAGGCCAACAAAAGTTCCCTGAAGTTGGTAAATTGTTCCAAGTTGGAAGCCAGATATTGTGGGCCATTTGAAATCCTAGAAAGGATTGGACCATTATAGTACATTCTTACATTATCTACATCCATGTCTATACATAATGCATTACATGTATCATTTCTTAATAAATATATAGCTGATGTTAATCATGTTATTGATTGGAATGTGATTCAGGTGGAGAAAAAAAATTATTTTCAAGTGCATCTCGTACCCATTATGGACTGGAAAATCAAACAGCTTCGGAATTGAGCCATAGGTCTTGTAAAGGTTGAATGGACTTGGTACGGTCCTGAGGACACAACTTGGGAGCATGAAGATGCTCTGTGGGAAAAATACCCACATCTTTTTGAAGATTTTAAAAAATAGTGTTGATGTTATGTAAATGAGTTGCACTGAGCAGAGTGAAAAAAATAAGGGGAGAGGATTGTAATACCCCAAGGCTGAGCCCCTGTTGAATTGTAATGATGTTTAATGAAGTTTACAGGCTGGCGAGACAAGTATTTATAAGTTGGGAAGTTTATATGTTTATTAGAATGGAGAGCCTAGATGCAATGGCCAATGAGCCTATAATTGTATATGTAATATGCAGATCATTAATAAAATACATCACTACGTGTAGACCAACCACAAAAGAAGAGTTATGGGGGACTAATCTCCATTAGGAAGTGAAAGGGAAAGGGTGTTGAGAGGCTAGGAAATAGGGGCTAATATTGAGGGCTTAAACCAAGGGAATATTATAATATATTCCTAAAATACTAAGGTTGGACATAACCTATTATCCTAAGTTCCTTTGGGGAGAGGAACGAACTCCAAGTGGAGAGGAATGAGCTCCTAGAGAGCCAAGTGTCATCTAGGACGCATGAATATTTATGTGGGAAATTCCATTGTTGTGGGGGATCTCTCACCATTATGACGATTCTTTCCATCCTTCCCAGGCATGCATGCATTCACTCACGCACTGAAAAGGAACACAGTCAACCATTTTACACCATTAATGAACCCTTTTCCATCCTGAACCTCTATAACCTGCACGCATTGGTATTTTGTTGAGCTCGTACCCTATCTTACCCAATTTTTTCTATTGTGGCTACCCGTTGGACTTAAGAGATGGACAGAAGAAGAAAGTTGTCAGGCCTGTGGTTTGAAGAGGTGGGTTGTCAAGCTCGTGGGTTGAAGAAGAAGGTTTTCAGGCTTGTGATAAACTCTCTCGATGTGAGAGAGATTGTTGGGGAAGTGATTTCTCCTGGAGGGAGTCCAACAATAGCTACAGATATTTGATAATTCCTTATCTGGCCTGTTGCTGAAGCCCTGGAAGGGAAGTGGAGCAGTTGATGGACTCTGGAATAGTGAAGGTGTATATTCCCAGGGTGGGACAGGCATCTGGGGAATGAGAGTCTGTGAGTGGTGGGTGTAAGTAGGATCCCTAGAGGGAATCCTTCTTGTTGCATTGTGCAACTTTCCATAGTATCAGCCTAGCATAGGATTTCTTTTACCATGGGTGGATTTTAGTCCCAGCTAGGGGGTGACCCACTGCTAATATCATGAAGCAACATGGTATAAGGATGGGAGGTTCATGGAAGGTATGCACAAAGTTGGTGGTATTCTCATAAAAATATAAGTATCATTTATATGTTAATTGTATTTTGTGTATTTTATACATGTGTTATATTGTTATGTGTATTGCTTGTATATGTTGCATGTGTAGGCTTACTGTTATTTCCACATTAATCTATATTGTGGAAGAATGTTTATGTCTATTTATATTTGCATTAGATATATATTTTTATGAGCTCAAACAGAGCATGCATAGCCCAGTAGCTTAAGACTAGGGTGTTCTACAAATATGTATCAGAACTTGGTCAGTTTGGTTTTGAGATGGCATTTTCTGGCCTGAGTGGTTGGGGGATGCTACAAATATGGTATCAGAGTAATATAGTTTCAAGTGGAATTCCCCAGCCTGGGTGGCTGGGTATGTTAAATCATTGGAGGAATCATTATATTCCTACCAAGCAACATAGTAGAGGCTAGTGCCTGTGTTGCACATGAGGAAGAGGTGCAGGAGGAAGCCATAGAAGAGGCCATGGGGACAAATGTTTTTAAAATCATAAATTTGTGTGTTGTGGACAAAGAATAAGAAATACATCTAGAAGATACTGTCATGGATAAGGAAAAGAAACAAACATTGAAATATTCCCAAGAAATGGGAAAAGAATAGCATTCAATGTAATTGCTCTTGAATTTCAGAAAGGGAGATGAATAGAGGACGACTGCAAAATTAGAACCTGTAGAAGGAGAGAGAGAGAAAAATACATGGATTTTTTTGATCTGTGTGAAGAATTGGAAGCCCTGGGAGAAAGGGTAATAGGCCAGAGTCATCTTACCCAACAGGTCAAGTTGGAGATTAATGAAGGAAAGGAAATGCAGCAGAGCAGACTACACGAGAGAAGTTAGTCCATGGACTAGATGGAAAAGGAGATAGAGGAAATAAGAAGGTTGATGCTGGAATCAACACAACAGAATATCAACAACAGATGGAGGCTGACCAGAGGAGAGACAACAATACAGTATAAACAACATTAGTGAAGCAGAGGGAGAGGTGGAAAGCTCTGAAATGATGTTTGGGACCCATGAGGATCTCAACAACAACATCAGAGGATCCATGAGTAGAAACTCATGATTTTTTTCAACATGGGAGTATGATGTAGGTGTATCACTCCAATTCGTAAGACTGCCATCAATCAACGCAACAACACACTAGGAGGGAGCGAATCCCAAAGAGAGAAGCGCCAACCTTCTCATTTTTGAGTTTAAATCTCACGTTTTTAATGTAATTTAATGTAATTAAAGTTTGATAAGGCTCGAGGAGGGATGAGCCTTTATTATATGTAAGGTTGAGTGTAAAGTCACCTTTAATGGGCTATAGTTGTACAAATCCTGAGTATCACCTCAGATCTGAAGATGTAAATGAATATTTACTATAATGGCTTAGTGATAGGGAGGAATTTTAATTAGATGTGATATCACTAGAATAATATGGAGGGAAGGCTCAAGAAGCCCCTTCATGTATAAATCAATGTAATGTATTCTTTGTTAGGAGTTAGTCAATTTGTTGAAAAACGATTAGAGAGGAGAAGGAGAGAAGAGAAGATATAGGAGAGGAGAGGAGAGAAAGAGTTGAGACTCTTTTGCAGCACAACCCTTGTATACATTGTAAAGAACATTCAGTGTTAATAAAAGAATCAGATTTCCCTGCATATGAGTTTCAGTGTGTGTTCCATGTGTTATCTAAAAATTCTTTTGTTTCTGAATATTTTTTGTGCACATGAATGAATGTTATGGATGTGTGAATTATTCCTTTGTAGGATTATATAGAATTCTCTGAATGAAGACTCTGCGTGTTTTTGCGCTCTCACGACAGTGCAAGGAGTGCACGCTAGAGTTGTTAGAGATATATAAAAGGAAAGCGCATAGAGTGTGTTAGAAACCAAGAAGGAATTCTGTGAAGAGCGTGCCAAGTGGGCACACCAGAATAAGTCTTAAGCTCAAGAGGGAAGGCTGTGCAAGGAGTGCATGTCATAGTTACTGAAAACTATAAAAGGACAATGTAAGGAGTGTGCAATAAATCATTCAGGAGTTCTATAAGAAGGTTTCCAAGTGGGCATACCAGATATTTAAGCTCGGGAGGAAGAGCGGGAGTTCCAAGAGGGCACAAGAAATTGTTTAAGGAACAAAGGGACTAAACCTTTGAGGTCAGAGAAATTGAGAGTTTGAGAGAGACAGTACCAGTGTGCAAAGTCCCTCCAATGTGTGCAGAGGTCGAGAACCTTTTAAGGATTCAAAATGTAGAAGAAGCGCAAGGAGTACATGAGTAGTTTTCATAAACCGTTAAGTTCCAAGGAAAATTTGTGCAAGAAGTGCGACAGAGGTCAAGTATTCCAAGTGCCAAAATCTCATGAGAAAATAGCGTCTTGTTTCCAGGAGAACAGAAGGATTTTTTGAAAGACAAAAGGGCCAAGTCCCTTTTAAATCCAAAGGAATTGGAAAAGATTAGGAGGGAAAATGTTAAAGAAAATGCAGTCAAGGGTCGAGACTTTTAAGAGCTTGAGAAATCATTCTTTCAAAGGAAGTGAAGTTGCACAAAAGTGTAAGCTACATAAGTCATCAGATTAGCTGCAGGGAACAGATCTGGACCGTTGGATCCAGATAGAAAGAGGAGCTTGTGTGGGATAAGGGAGAATAGATCCAAGCTGTCGGATATGAGAAGGAGGATCAACAACCATTGGATTCAAATAAGAAGCATGATTTTTAACCCTTGAAGTCCTTTAGACTTCGTGAGTTCGACAATTTTCATTTTTTTTTTGTGGAGAAAGTAAATCTCTTGTTGGCCCTCGACCAAGTTTTGAGGAAACATTGGTCATGTTTGACCATTTTTTTGACTTCAATAGGATGGTCGAAGATGGAGCGCCGAGGCGAAGTGGAGATGGTGGGATATCGCCCATTTTTGAGGGATTTTTTGGGTTTTAGGGTTTATATAATGGGTATGGGATGTCGGCCCATGGGTTTACCCATGTTTAGGCCCTTTTTAATGTATAAATAAGTATCTAGGCGGTGTAAGAATTAGCCCGTGGCTAAGTGCTAATGTTAGCTATGTGCAAAAGTTCTTAATTGGCTTAGTGTAAGAGAATGTGGTAATACTTGCAGAGATAAGTGCAAACATTTTGTAAGTGATTTATGCAGACAAACTGTGTAAGGCTTTGTTTCCTGACCTAATTTGGGGAAGGAGGATCTGGCGAGGTGCGCGCGGATCTCTTATCCTTTGTGGAGTTGGCTCTGTGCCTTTGTGCACATGAGCAGAGGAATGTAAGAAGTCTTGAAGACTAATAAAGAAGAAGAATAATTTGGTGGACGTAGCCCCACATAGGGGTGAACCATGTATATCCTATGTTGATGTGCTTTGTGCAATGTTATTCATGTTGTTTATATATTTATCTTCTTAGTGCACTGATCTGGATGTATGTTAGATATATGTATGGATGCTTAGTGCTTGATTGATGGTAAATGAATGATAGATCTAAGCTTTTGCTATGTGATAAGAAGTTTTAAGGGTTAATATTGGTTGTTACTGTGTTGATCTGTAATTAGGGTTAATCTACGATGTGAATAAGAATCATAATTTAATGCATAATGTTGGATAATTTCTCTGTTAAGAGTTGTAATCACATATATGTGTCCCAGCTAGGTTGTAGACACTTGAGTCCTGCAACCCCCCTTGCCTCTACCTCAGGTGAGTCTTCATCTTCTTCGCAGGTGTCGCCGAAAGGGTAGGTAGTTAGGGTTTTGTTGGTGCATTGTTCAAGTGTTAAACCCTAGTTCTGCCCCTATGCCAACAAATGGTTCTATTGCCAGGACCTAAAACTGTGATTGTTGGGAACTGAAGAAAAGAGAAAAAATATGTGCATAGATTTGTTGTTGTAGTGCATAGTATCCTAATCATCTTGCGAAGCTTTGTGCTAAGAAAAATAATTTTGATATGAAGAAAAGAGGTAAGATCTTAAATATTTGTGCTCTGGTAAAGGTAAGATAAGTGAAAAAAAAATTCTTCGGAAGTATGAATCTAAGTATGCTTGACAGATTTTGTCCTAGTCTGAAAACTAGGGCACAACTAGAAGAAATAAGATTTGATCTGAATAAATTTGATAGAGATAGTGAAAGATTTGTTATTCCTATGGATAGAAATAAGTTTTGGACTAACAAGTGGGTTCAGGAACCTAGAATGAATTTTTGGAGTTTGCAGGTCCATCACTGTGATCCCAGTGCGCAATACAGGAAAGGTTGGGGATCATTTAAAATAAAGAGAGGATTGACATTGTGTTACATTTTCATAAGATTGGGATATCTTGCTAAGGAATTCCTTGGTACAGGTCCTATTTTTGTTTGTTGTAAAGTTGTTGGTCATGAGGTTTTGGATCGCCCTAGAATGATTGCTAAAGTTGAAAAGATGAACCTGAGACAATAAAACTATGAAGAAGATAAAGAAACTAAGGATATGTTAGAGAACCAAAAAGACGTCAGAGACTATATTATTACAGATGAAATAAACACTGAATGATCACAAAGACGTCAGTTTAACAGAGATCTTGAAAGAGAAGCAATGCATAGAAACAAGAATAGGAAACTTCGACATAGACTGTTTTCTGGATGAGGAAACATAGGTGAATATCATGCCAGAAATCACTTGGGAAATTTTGGGAAAGCCTGCTATGGTTCCTTCATTAGGAAGGATAGGATTGTTTAAAGGAAAAATGATAACCCTACGTGGAAGAATTACTAATGTACCTATGATTTCCCATGGAACATCAACCGAAGAAGAATTTAAATTCATTAAGTTTATCGCAAACAACGCCCATGTTGCACTATTTTTAGGAAAGACCTGGATTGAGAAAGATGAGATCCGAAGGAAAGCACAGGAAGAAGCTACAGAACATAAAAAGAAAGAATTAAGGGACTTCATGGCTAGGAAAATAGCGCGACTAATAGAAGAACAAGAGGATAAATCGAAGCAATTGAGTGCCAGAGAATTAGTTGTCAAGGTTGAGAGAACAAAAAAGGGCTTGAAAAACCTATCCAAGCAGGAGAGAAGAGCACTTACCTGGAAGTAGTAAGAGAAGAGTTATTACACTCGAACCCTTTGAGAGACCCTCAGCAGTGCGAAGTTACTACACTAATAGAAGATAAGAATAAGAATGGAAAGAGGAACCTAGAGACTCATATCACAGGAAAGAAGGCAAGATGTCTCAGTAAGAAGAAAGTAAAGTTAGAAACACAGCAGGAAGATCCAGAGAAGACTTCATAGAAAGAAGGCTTGCCGAACTTGAGCCTCACCAGAATAGCAGAACTGCGCAAAATAGCACTTCACCACGGCGAAGCTATATGACCGTTGGAGGCATCATGACCATTAGAATGATGCTCCATAATGGCTAGAAACTTAGTTACTACTAGAAATATTGCCATTGGACCATTGAGACCACGCCATAATGGATGTAATCGTATTGATTGAGATATTCCTACTCATTGGAGGAATCCGTTACGACGTTTCTTACTTAACCCGTTGGACGTTGCGTTGGGACCACGTTTTTCAAACCAAGATATTTGAGCTAACATAGAAGTAATTGCATACATCATTGTACTGTCTAGACCTCACCACTAATTCAATTATCTTGAGTGTCCATTCGCCTACCTGAGTTATTTTATTACAAGTGTGAATGTCGAGCGAGCATAGCACACTAGAGAAATATATAGAAGATATCCTGATCGACCTCATGGATGAGAAATTTATGTATGTAGGTATATGTTGTGGTGGAAAATCCCCCTATGGACTAGCATTTAGGGTTATATTATGCATGCAGATAAGACCGAAAGAATCCTACTTTGTACCTTCGTCCCAGACCTAATCCCCATTTCTTTTAAGCAAATACATGGTTAAATGAACATACCTTGTTCCGGACATTCGATGTCGATCCTTCTTCATGCTTGATCGCTTATTGGAAGCTATCCTCTCGAGACTGACCTGTCTAAAACACAAGCAACAAACTCTACATGCATTTGTTCTACAGATTAATGGGTTAGAGATTCAAACCTATATTCTCTAAACTATGAAGAACTCATATAGTGGGATGGGAAAATCATTTCTTTATTATTAACTTTAATGAATCAACTTACAATGTCGAGACCGACCACTGCTCCACAAACGTGATTCTGGGGTCCTCTTCAAATGTCCTCCAACTTCTTTGCTTTGTATCTCTCTTTACACAAGGATGGCTAAAGGGTTGGGACAATGGGGAATGTGCAATTGGGTAGAGTTTCTTTACTCTTATTCTCCTCCTCCAAATGGGACCCCTAACCCTTCTTTTATAGGCTAGAAGAAGCTAGGTATTTGGACAAACCCTCGACCATGCATGACCGTGAGTTTCAGTTAACCCACCCAAAGATGTGTGTTTCGTCGACAACTTTCCTTTTTTTCATGCTTTTTTAGGTCCACGCGAGTTGCTTTAGGTCATATAGCATGTACACGCGTGCAGTAATGGAGTATGGCGCGTGGGCCCTTATAAAAGAGGTTTTTTAAAGAGTTGTTCAGCAGTGCTTTGGCAAATAAGGGATTTGAGATGGCCTGATGCTAGATAAGCATATATGGTGCAAATTAGGGTTATAACAGATGCCACCTAATGTGTGAGGTCAGAAGATCATCTGATGGCCGAAATACATTAGCAATTTTTACTGATGTGATGAACATGTGAGCCCAGGGACAAGGAACTGGGAGGTGCCATATGCAAAATAACAAATGTCTCACTGAGGCGGGCATACCCATGCTCGGGTTAAATTAGAATCATGGCTACGAATACAATAAACTGTAGATCCATGTCAAATAACTATATAAAGTGTAGCCACGAATAATACACAGCAGAGCTATATCTCGAAATAAAAAAGATATACATATAGAGTATCCATCTTCTAGAAGATGATACAGCTTGATGACTAGAGATGAGGTCTTCAGAGCTCGAGCAACAAATTCAAAATATTCAAATCTTAAGGTAGGAGTGTAATATGAGTGTACGAATTCACTACCTAGAGGTCTTCAACGGCTCGTCGGTCATGGACTAGAGAATCTTGATGATCAGACTGAAGGCTTCATTGATTTCGAACAAATACTTGATTGTATGTTTAGGATGTCCAGGTATGAGGGAAAGAGACAAATTGCAGAGAGGCCGACTTAGGCTACGTAGAAACTTCCCTTGGACAACAACATGGTAAATGATGAGAATTAGGCAGCATGTCATTAATCATAAGTTTACGAAGCAGGAGGCAACGCAAACTCTCCATATGTTTGGAAGAGTAACCAAATGGAGGAGGACACAACTCTATGTAGCTAGAACGGCTTCCTAAGGTCGTATTACATCCCATAGTTTGACAAACAAATGGACAGATGTGCTTTATCCAAGGGTGACTCATTATGCTTCCAATAAAGAAAATACTTTTCCCTTCCTCTTTTTGGGGTATATTTGATTTTGTTGTCTTTTTCAATGATTTTGGAAAAAAGAATAAAGGAATGTTACGTTACAATGGAGGAACGAGTGTTACAAACATACAAGTTCAAGGTGCAAGGACAAGACTGATGTTCAGAATAATGATACTCGAGAAAAATCCTTCGGGGGCCAATGGTGTTAAGATGCATAGGAAAAGTGCTACAAGGCTTGTGTATAAGGTATGCTTCAGATGGTTTAGTTGGGAGCAACATGGAGCCATCATTTAGACCAAAGACGCAGGTATGCAAATGCGGTTAACAAAACACACAATGGTAATGTCCTTCGATGTAAGTTTAACGAGACTAGAGAAGGTAAGCTCGACAGATTTTTCATATTTAGAGAGTCTGAAAAAACGTAAAAGGAGACTCCATTGGGGTACCTTTTTCGAAGGTAGTCTAGTCGGTTAGAAAAAGGGGTAAACTAGCACCGACAAGACGTCTATTCAAAACCATTTTAACGAGTGTGAGAAAGACAAGATCACTCGGCCATTTTTTCATTTTTAAGGAGTCTGAAAAAAGCTTAACTATGGACTCTATCAAAATGTTCTTCTAGACCAGTTTAACGAGTGTGAAAGAATAAGGTCACTTGGCGATCTTTTCAATTTTAGGGAGTCTGAAAAGAGCTTAACTATGGACTCCATGGGGGTTCCTTTTTCATAAATTTAGTCCATCAAGTTCAAAAAAAGGGTTAAAATGATACCTGAGAGTACTCTTCTAGAGAACTTAAGTTCCATAGAGTATACCTTTTCTCGTACAGTTGACCGTCTAGACTGAAAAAGGGGTAAACTACCACCGGACAGACGTGACTTCAAATTTCATTTTAACGAGCGTGAAAGGCCACAAGATCGCTTGGCAATATTTTCATGTTTAGAGGGTCTGAAAAGGGATTAAAATAAGACCCGTAGAGGTTACTTTTCTCAGTTAATCCGGATGAGATCGAAAAGCATAAATGCAGTCTCGCCGGATGTTTCTTTCGGATCTCAAAGCGATCTTGAAAAACAACAAAGTTAGCTCATGATCGACACTTTGTGGGTTGATGTTGGATATCTCCTCGGGGGAGCAGTATGCTCCAACGAAAACATTGTCAATGACACCAGGGGTTCGGGAGATATTGATCGGTAAGGTTTCAGCGATAGTTGTCATATTACCCTCAGCATAAACCTCGTGTGTAGCTAAGGGATTAATAGGACAAGACCTATCTCCCGTCATAGTCAAGGTGAATTCTCCAACTTTGATTCTGCTTAACTCTGGGAGGAAGTATGATCTGTGATGAATATCTTCCCAGGGTTTGTTCGAACTAGTCATTTCCTCAATTATAGCTTCATTAGAAGGAAATACTAAGTCTAATGAATCGGTGTCAGCGCAAGAACCCTGAGCCCAAATAGGCCCTAGAAGTGGATCGAACTCTTGTGTAGGAGTTGGATCAGTGTTAGTTGAAGCTTGTTGGACTAAAGAGTACGCTACTTTAGCTTTGGACAAGGGCATGGACATGGTCGGGTGCCCTGTCCCATCCATCGTGATCGATGGGGAAGGAAGTATCCACAAATCGTCGAAGTAAGTCGTACGGAACGACGAAACTTGAAAAATATCAACCTTATGGTGATTGGATATAAACTTGATATCGCCTTGAGGGGGCGGGTAATCGAAGGTACCCATCAAAGATGGGCATAAACTAACCCCTACGTTGACTACACCTGGTTGAGGATTATCAATCATCGAGACCGTGGATGCCCCCAATGAAGGGTCAGGTCTAGAGAAAGACAATTGATCGATGGTCACTATCCTGCCCTCGTGTGGGAACAACAAGACCTGAAAAAATGTAGCAACCACAGCTTGCATGGCATAAGTCCAACTCCTTCCTAACAAGAGGTTATAGTTGAGGGGTGCATCGACTACCTCTACCTCAACACACATGGTCTTCCCTCCTAACTCCATGGGGAAAGAGGGAATGATGCCATGTGGTCAGAACGAATGATCGTCAAAAGCAGTGAGGAGAGTAGGTGACAGAGACAAAACGGGTTGTCCAACGGCCTTCCAACATGCCAACGACATAACACATGTCGAGGCTCCCTGATCAACCACTGTGCGGAAGATATTCCGAGTAAAATTTTTCATGGGATAAGCCACTACTATCTTAAATGCTATGTGGTAAGGCAGATGAGGTTTTAGGTTGGTTGTGTCTAGCATGATTGTACCTGGATAACAAGTCTCGGTAGATCCTAAAGAGGTTAACAAGGCTTTCTTCTGGGAAGGGAAGCTTTGGAGGACCTCCAAAGTGGACATCGCACAAGTGGTTTGTGATAAATCTTCCACCACAGAATAGTTCTCGGTGGCGCTTGTGTTTGGGTTGTGAGAAGATTTTTTGAACGTGCCTTTGGGGATGCATGTCATTGTTTCTCCCAACGTCTTCTCAATCTATAGAGAAAGAGATGGGATTTCGGCTTCTTTTCCCTTCTCAGAAGTGCTTGTTTTACTATAGTCATCCGCTCTAGTCGATATAAAAGCATCACCCTTCACCATATATACGTTCGCAGATGCGGGGTTGTTCAAAGACGAAGAGGGTCCTTGGCTGCCCCCTTCCGTGCTTGCAGAGGCTTGGGTTAGATTTTGTCCATGTTGAAATGGATTGGTTAACACAACAGGCTATTGTTGCATCACAAACTTTTGGGCTTCTGCAAGCCGATGACATAGATGGGTTGGGTGGTCTTCCACACATAAGTTGCATGGATACCTCACCTTCCGTTTCTTAGTGTTGTCCCCACTAGCATTATCGGTAGGTTTTTTATCCCCCTTACCCTTCTTTCATTGTTTTTTCTTTCCTTCAGGCTGCTGGGTGGCCTTTGGATTAGTTGATTGCACTATGTGTACATCCGACGTTTTGGTAGGGGGAGCAGCCAAAGTAGTAGGTTGGTTGGCCACTGTGTGTTGTATAGACAACTGCTACAACTGCTTCATCAATTGCTCAGCGGGATTTTTTTGTGTTGAACCAACAATACCATCAACATGTGGTCTAGTTCTCTGTCTGGTGTTATCAAGTATTGATCGTGGTGAATCTGGCAAGATCTCGTATAATAAACCGGACTGAGAATATATTAGCTCAAGTTTTTGAGCTCTCATGATGGTGTCTTCTTTGAAAAATACTCCTGACATCACGACGTCTTTGGAAAACTGTGGGACCAAAGACTTAAGGAACCACTCGAGCAGGAATGCTCGTGGGACTGGGACCTTAATTAAATTCTTTCAGCGCCTCCATTCTCGGATGTGATCCGAGATATGGTCCGCTTTTGTTTGTGAGAAATTGGCCAGCAATTCAGTGCCAGCGTCATATCTCATAGGTAACTAGAAATGGTTTAGGAAAGACATTGCCAGTTTGCTGAAGGAAGAGTATCTTGAGCGATCAAGCTCAATGTACCATTTCACGGCACTCTCAATGAGAGTACGTTGAAACAATCACAATTGTACAGAGTCGTCTTTCAACGATTTAGATGAGCACCAAAAATGAAAGGTAGTCACATGATCTCCTGGATCTTCATTAGGCTTGGCTTCGAACTTTGGGATAAGGCAAATTCATCGGCATAGAAGGCCAATGTGGATCATGACAGGTAGATTCATTCAACAACCTTGTCAAGTCTAGCAAATGTAAGGTTGCCAAGAAGGGTAGTTTGGGTTGTTGGTGATAACCTGGGAAAAAGGGTTCTGGAGTTTGACTGGCACCAGGTTGCCAGGAAAAGTTTGGTTGCTAGCCTGGGTTCTGGTAAAAACCATGGCCATGGCCAGTGTATGGATTTTGCGTGTGAGGAGACATCATCGACCGATTTCCAAAATAGGACATAGATGGTTGGGCATGCATTACATTCGAAGGACTTTGGGAAGGGTTGACCCATGTCGGTCCTGTGGAGATAGGCATAGTGCTTAGTCTGGGGTTCCATTGATTGTGAAAAGAATTACCCCATATCGACATTCTTGACGAGGGAACTGATCCCTACCAAGAATTCCAAGGCCCTGATGCGGAAGAAGTTCCTGGGTGTGCCCCCTGTGCAGGAATAGTACCCTGCATAGGAATAGGTTGTCCGAAACCAGGGTTGCCCCCAGTTGGGAAAGTAGTGGACAAGAAGGATTTGTTACCAAATGCACCGAACAAAGAAATCAATGTCGAACCTACTAGCATGTTATGCGAAGGTGGTGCTTGACTCCCCGCTCCAAATAAACTATGGTGTGTAGGTGGCCCGACGGATTGTTGATGCGTGCCACCGAGTGAAGGGGACGAAGGAGGTATATGAACTCCCTCGTAAGGGAAAGCGTTAAAAGGAGAAAGAGTGCCCTCCATGTGTCCTTGTAGAGGAGCATTAGATCTCTCTACCCCCAGACATGAATTCTGTGAAGTGGAGTAGGAAAGTACAAGACTTGTACCTGAACTAGGCATCTCGTATGAGAATGGAGGGCCTGCCGCACTTGGTGTGAAAGGGGTTGTGGCCACCGCCAGAGACGGGATCGAAACAATGTGAGATGTAGAGGTGGTCGAGACCATGGTGGCTCAGACTAATGATGGTGGGTTAGGAGGTGGAAACTCTCCTGTGGTGACAACCATAATGGGAATTGAAGAATTCCCAGAAGGAGTAACAACATTTGTTTCCATTTCTACGTGCGACACTGTCTGGCACTCGTAAAGATGAATCGGTACAATGGTGGGTGCCGAAAGATCAGTGGTGGAGGTTTCAACCAGACAAAAATCTTTCGCTCCAAGGTAAAAAATGGTTGATTCCTATGGATGTTGGTCGGGCACAATTTCTTGTGACCCGGTCGCTTCAAAAGACCCTTATTGGTCTAGTTTTCACCTTAGTGGTGGCGGTGGTGGCTCCAGTGTAACCGACGGCAGACCAAGAAGCCTTCATGACCGACGAAGCTCATGATCCTCCACTGTGTGAGATTATCAAAGACACTGTAGGGAATTCTAGTCGTTCAAAAACCACACACACTAAAAAAGTCCCTATAAGCTAAGACAGGAAAACACTAAATTAATTGGAAGAACAGTTACAACAACCAACACTAGAGCAACTTATCGGTGCAAGTGCAACTCGAACATAGAAGCACCCTTTGGGTATACTCTGCAAAGCATGGCCTGGTGTCTTTCCTAGGTACCATGGTATATCCCCGCAGTCACCTGTGTATGTGCCTAAAAAAGATAGACAACTAGGTTGCGAGCGCGCAAACAGTCACCAGGCAGGTACAGTCGAAAGTCGGGTAGACCACAATGAGCAGGGTATCGAGCCCGAAACCTGTCAAGGGTATCGAAAGAAAGTGTTTCAAAAGACAAATGAGGAGATCGAATGGATTTGAGACCCACGAAGCTCCGTGTCAAATGTAATCGACGGAATCCCAAGACAAGCCCTCTATATGTGTTCTCCACTACGATTGGTCCATCTTTGGAGGGGTTATCTCCGCTACCTTTCCGCACACGACCTCGTGTTTATCCCCTATGTTAGAGGGGGGGGGAGGATACATTTCACGATAATGGACTTGGACACTCCCTAACTCAGACTCTAATGTTTTATTTTAATGGCCTTGAAGAGTTTCCTCTCCAACCTAATCCAAGGCCCTAATCCTGAACTAGTTGGTTAACCCTACAAACATAAACGTCTAATGAATTTTAGATTTAGCATTAATTTTATGGCTTGTATTATGTCAAAGGGTATGAAAGTGAAACTAGTGATGTTTGAAAGATGAAAGTAAAAATGAACAAAAAACTGGAAACAAAAACCTTCACTTAATGCAAATTTTCAACAACTTTTCAATTTTATTTTATTTTTTTCTTTAAAACATTTTCTAAGATCTTTTGAACAACACACTCAAAGAAGGATTTCACTTGACTACGAGCTACTTACGATCTAATTAAACTATCAAGAACTTATGAAAGAAAAGACTTTTCCCTGGTTACTATGCAAAACAACACTTTTCAACCAAAAACGAAAGATTTTTTTTTTTATTTGAATGCTCACAAAGAAAAAAGGAAAAATATCAACAAGTCAAAAACCAAGAAAAACTTCTGGCCTAATAACAAATAGAAAATAATCACTTCAAGAAATCACACACTAGCAACTTAAAAAAGGATTCTCACACTTGTGTAAAAACCCTAAAGAAAAATTTAATGAAAACTTTTAAATGAAAAACGAAATCTATGGCTGAGATCAAACCTAAGCTACTGAATGCTAGAACAAAGATTCAAAAAACATGAGAGGTATAACTCTTGTCAAAGGAAAGGATGGCTACCTCACCCTCAACAAAAACTATCCTTCACAAGCCCACTGCTGGCAATTCAACAGCAAGCATGTGCATGCGAGCTGTGTAGAGTCAGAGGGCGTGTACATGCGTGTTGGCCTTATACAGGCCGCGTGTATCTCTAAAACTCTGAAACAAATAAAAATAGACAATCCAAACCAGGAAGAGACCACTGATACTGAGAACCAGGATCTCTTGAAGGCTTAGACACTTTCTTTAACAGAAAAAAGAAAAACAATGTAAGGAAAAATTCGTAAAACAAACCAATCTGAGATGAAACCTAATCTATAGACTATAAACAACCAAGACTAGAAAGAGTTCCAGAAAACCCCTGAGAATGAATGATTCTGACAGGGAAGAGGATGACGGCCTCCAAAAATTTTCTGGAATCATACACGCTACTGTTACTTCTTCAGCTTGCGTTTACACGCGGGCTGTAAGAAAGTAGGGCACAGATACACATGTGCAAACCTTATGCAGGCCGCGTGTACCTCTATGGGTCTCAAAAAAACATAGTCAAGGAAAGAAACAGAGATAGCTAGTATGGAAGACCAGAATCTATGTTAGCTCAGACTTTGCAGAAACTTCAAAAAACAGTGAAGAAAACCAGTCTTTTAAAAATACCCAAAAATATTCCCAGGAACCCTAGAGACTTCCCCAGTATGGTCGCCAATTCTGTTGTGGTAGGAAATCCCCCTACGGACTATCATTTAGGGTTATATTATGCATGCAGATAAGACCGAAAGAATCCTACTTTCTACCTTCGTCCCAGACCTAATCCCCATTTCTTTTAAGAAAATACATGGTTAAACCAACATACCTTGTTCCGGACGTTCGATGTTGATCCTTCTCCACGCTTGATCGCTTGTTGGCAGCTATCCTCTCGAGACTGACCTACGTACAAAACAAGAAACAAACTCTACATGCATTTGTTCTATATATTAATGGGTTAGAGATTCAAACATATATTCGCTAAACTATGAATAACTCATATAGTGGGACGGGAAAAGCATTTCTTTATTATTAACTTTAATGAATCAACTTACAATGTCGAGACTGGCCACTGCTCTACAAACCTGATCGTGGGCTCCTCTTCAAATGTCCTCCAACTTCTTTTCTTTGTATCTCTCTTTGCACAAGGATGGCTAAAGGGTTGGGACAATGGGGAATGTGCAATTGGGTAGATTTTCTTTACTCTTATTCTCCTCCTCCAAATGGGACCCCTAACCCTTCTTTTATAGGCTAGAAGAAGCTAGGTATTTGGATGAATCCTCGGCCATGCATGGTCGGGAGTTTCAGTTAAATAACCCAAAGCTGTGTGTTCCGTCGGCAACTTTCATTTTTTTTCATGCTTTTGTAGGTCCACGCGGGTTGTTTTAGGTCAGCTAGCATGTACACACGTGTAGTAATGGAGTATGGCGTTTGAGCCCTTATAAAAGAGGTGTTTTAAAGAGTTGTTTAGTAGTGCTTTGGCAAAGAAGGGATCTGAGATGGCCTGATGCTAGGTAAGAATGTATGGTGCAAATTAGGGTTATAACAGTATACATGCATCATCGATGGGTGTATTTCAAGCATCCACCTCGACTGTACGTCAATCTAGCCAAACCATGACCGAGAAAAGAAGCAAGCACCGCGATGATCTGGCGAACGTGAAGCAGATCCCGTCGGTCTTGCCCGACTACATCTCGCCTTTGACTGGCACGGTTAGTTGTGACAGTGTCCCACATGATTTTGAGTACACACTAATCACTGCGTACCTCGTGAAAGGGATATGCATAGTCATACCGTAGTTGGGACTAATCCTAGCTCTCAATATCAACGATTCCAATCTTGGAGACCGAAATAACTATGCAATGCTCGCATTGCATAGGTACCTAATGAAGACCACTGGGAGGAAGCCCAAGATAGTTCCCAGTCGTGGATTAAGGATATCGCGAGATCGACGATCCTTAACGTCATGAAGATCCCCCACCTCAGTAGACATTAGGAGGTTAACGCGTGCATTAAAATCCTCCTCTCATGCTACCATGGAGGCTATCTCTTGTTAGATAGGTGCATGACTATGGATCCGTCGTTGATCCACCTCATTGTTGAATTGAGCATGCAAAGACCAGAACCTCACTATTTCTACCCAAGAAAGACATCAGATCACTCCTTGGCCCAGCGGATCAAGGAGTCATATGGTGATGTGGAGAAGGGGAAGCGAGGCTACAAGGTAGCCTCCATCCAGGATGGCATAGTGCATCTAGCTTGTCAACTGATAGCAGGAAAGATCATCAGAAAGAACCGTCCTACGCAAGTCACAGGGTTCATATTCGACCTTGCAGGGAAGTGTGTCGAAGGGATGCAGATGAACTGGGTCAGATGCCTCATCAACGAGTTGGAGAAGGACTGTCGGGAAGCATAGGACCAAGGCTACAAATTTCAATTTAGTTGGTTGTTGATTCTCATTGCATTTGTCGCTTGGGAGATGCCGGAAGAAGAAACATTCCCTTAAGTCGAACCATCAGAGCCATTGGCCGCAAGGTTCACCACCTTGTGGTATGCGAGCGATATGGCGAAGTAATGGAAATCAAATGTGGTGTTTCACGCTTACTACCTACAGCTGTTGTGTGCCATTAAATCATTCCTCCAAATGACCCCGAACACCTTTCATACATATAGGCCACTAGAAAAGTTACGCACAGACCGACACTTCATCTACATCACTGTGTGCAGGGATGAAAGTAAGGAGGAGTTGTAGTTGTACTACAAATTGACTAATGAAGACATGGAGGAGATAAACAAGCAATGTCCATCTGAATTCCTTGTACCAGTCGAAGATGTAGAACTCTTTGACCTTGAAATCATAGGAAGTCCTTTGGTCACCCAAACAGAGTATGATGGACAAAGAAGTGCAAAGAGAAAAAAGAAAAATGAGGAAGTGCAGGACATAGATAGTGAGGAGAAGGACAACACATTGGAGGAAATTGTGCCTGATGCACCTGAATCACCTGAAGGAGGAGGAGGCGACGAAGTAAACCAAGAGGAGGAAGGGGAAGAAGACAAGCAAGAAAATGGTGAAGTGACAACGCTAAAGGATCCCCTTCCAGAGGCCGAGACATAAAATAAAAGGAAGGTTTCTCCACAGAAACCCTCAACACGGAAGAATACCCAAGCCAATAAGCCTCAGTCACAAAATGTGCTCACAGTGAATGATATACAAATCATCATCACAGATGTAGAAGATGCCTCAGAGGATATCCTGCAGAGACATGAAGCGAAGCAAGAAAAATTGTATGACCGAATCAAGAAAGAACTGAAAGACATCCAGCAAGCCCTCTACTTGAGCCACACAGTGTCTAGTGCAACATCCTCATTAGAAATTCTAGAATTGGGGGACGAGCCTACCCAATTATGAAGGCTAGTAGATGCAACCGAAGCTCGACTTTGTCAAGTCCAAGAAGAAAAGGAGCAGATCACAGAGGCCTTGATCAAAGAAAAGGAGGAGGCCTTAGAGAAACTTCGGGTTGTGCAACAAGAGAAAGATGACATTAGAGAAAAGTTAGAGGAGGATAGTGAGAAAATCTAGAAAGAGAAAGACCAACTACTCGCGGAGCAGACTGTGGTCAAGGAAGCAGTGACTAGAACACTTCACTCTGTGTCAGGATTGGCATATATTAAAGAAGAGACAGTCGAGAGACAAGTGGGGAAGCTCGCTAAGGCCATTCAATAGATTCAAGAAACAGTAGCAGAGTTAGAACTTCAAGCAGTGTCAAGCACTCTACAAGAAGTGCAGGATTAGAGGGAAGAAACGACCAAGAACGCAGTAGAAAGAATCACGATGTTGGCTTTAGAATGTAAGCAACTAAGTGCTCAAAGTGAAAAGACCTATGAGCACCTTGAAGAAGACCCAGAGTCGAGGACATTGGAGGCACAAATAAATGAGGCGAAGCAACAAACTTTGATTGTGAAAGCCCAGATGAAGCTACTTATTGTAGTGGAGAAGATGAAGAGGTTGCAGGAATAGTGTGTAGTTCATAAGAAGGTCATTGCCATCCAGATCAGAGTTATGGAGGTGACATAGATACTCCAGCCGGTGCAGGATGAAGCCTGCACACGTTTTGAAGAGATCGAGGGACAAGGCTCATAGTTGGAACAGGTGGTCGCAATAGTGGAACAACACCTGGAAGGGCCTATCATCGAGAAAGTAATTCAGGAGTTCACCTAGTAGGAGGTTCTAGCAAAGAAGAAATTCGAGGCAGTTCGAGCTAAGCTCGAGGCCTTCAAAGCAGTGTTTCCCAGATCTGAGTGAATCAGGACAAGTCACTGGTGAGTGTTGGGATCCTGTTGGTCCTCGACCAAGTTTTGAGGAAACATTAGTCATGTTTGACCTTTTTTTGGACTTTGACAGGCTTGTCGAAGATCAAGCGCTTAGGTGAAGCATAGATCATGGGATCTCGCCTATTTTTTCAGAATTTTTGGGTTTTAGGGTTTATGTAACGGGTATGGGATGTTGGACCATGGGTTTACCCATGTTTAGGCCCTTTTTAATGTATAAATAAGTAGCTAGGTGGTGTAAGAAGTAGCCCATGGCTAAGTGCTAATGTTAGCTATGTGAAAACCTTTGTAATTGGATTAGTGCAAGAGAATGTGTTAAGACTTGCAGAGCTAAGTGTAAGTGTTTTGTAAGTTGTTTATGCAGACAGACTGTGTAAGGATTTGTTCCCTGGCCTAATTTGGGGAAGGAGGATCTGGCAAGGTGTGCTCAGATATCTTGTCCTTTGTAGAGCTAGATCTTTGGCTTTGTGCACAGGAGAAGAGGAATGTAATAAGGCTTGAAGACTAATAAAGAAGAAGAAGAAGTTGGTGGATGTAGCCCCACACTAGGGTGAACCACATATATCATGTGTTGATGTTATTTGTGCAATGTTATTCATGTTGTTTATATATTTATCTATTAGTGTACTGATTTGGATGTATGTTAGATAGACGTATGGATGCTTAGTGCTCGGTTGATGGTAAATGAATACTATATCTGAGCTTATGCTATGTGCTAAGAAGTTTTAAGGGTTAATCTTGGTTGTTACTACGCTGATCTGTAACTAGGGTTAATCTGTGATGTGAATTAGAATCATAACTTAATGCATGTTGTTGGCTAAGGTCTCTGCTAAGTGTTGTAATCACAGATCTGTGTCCTGGCTAGGTTGTAGACACTTGAGTCCTGCAACCCCCCTACCTCTACCTCGGGTGAGACTTCATTTGCTTCATAGGTGTTGCCGAAAGGATCGATAGTTACGGTTTTTTTGGTACATTTTTGAAGCGTTGAACCCTGGTTCTGCCCCTGTGCCAACATCTCCTAAAGCCCCGGAGTCTGAGATTAATCTGGACCATCGACAAACGGGGGCCACATGTCAGCTGGTCAAGGTTAGTCTAGAATTTTGGTTATTTGGGAGTATCTAGAAAGTTACAATAATAGTTTGAAGGACTCCCAAAGTCTCAAAGTCCCAGAGGGGATCTTGACCATTAGTGTCAGGGCCACATGGCAACAAATCACGTGATTCAAATATTTGACACTCTAGAGAGTTTTGGGTATGTTGTTGTTTGGGTGAAGAACCTTCGAAGACCTGAAGGCCAGAATCCATCTCGGTCGTCCATCATCAAAGACATTTGTTGGTGGATAGTAAGGGTTCAGAGTTTGACGATTCGGGGAGTTATGTATGTTAACGACTAAGAACTTTTGAAACCCAAAATTCTGAATAGATCATAGCCATTAGCAGCTGGGAGATTGTGGACCATTGGATCTATGAGCCTCCATATAATTCATTGGTTCGACGTTCATATTTTTTGAAGGGTTGTGATGTTGAGATATTTGAATTCAGGATCCTAAAGTGATCCTAGACCACAGATCTAGGACAGAGTGGGACCATTGATCCCCAATCCTATCCGACCGTTCGATATTTGCACATTCGGGAGGAAGCGTGGTTCGTGTTGTGAAAATATATGAAACCCAAAGAACAGAGTAAGTAGGGGTCGTTGATTTGAGGTAAGCACTAACAATCCGATCTACTAGTTTGGAGTTTGCACATTCAGAATAATTGTGTGTTGGAGCGGGTAAACTCCCTGAATTTTGGAGTCTGAAATCCTCTTGAAGTTGTATATCTTAGTGTGCATTAAGGGTCATTGATCCTTTCCGTCATTCAATTGTTTGTGAATTCGATGATCGAGAAGACTGTAAAGTGTTGGTGATGGAACTCCCGAAGCCCAGAGCTCTGTAGCCCTGAATTTTGTTGTGTATTGAAATTTATCCAATGTTTTTGGCCTGAGATCACATGGATTTCTCAACTTAGGTAAATAGAGCCTCGCAAACTTGAATTTTCATGGAGGGAAAGGGAAGAAGGCCTATGTCACATAGTTTTTAGGGTTTGGAGAGAACCCGAGAGATAATTCAACTCCCTACTGTAAATGATGCTAGATCGGGAGGTCGTGCAAGCCCCAAGAGGTGGTGGGGTTGTGAAACACCTATGTTAGAGGGGGTTCCTGGATATGCCTTTACGAAAGTTGGATTTTATCAGTCTTTAGTGTTGTACATTCTTGTTTAGTAGTCTTGTACAATTTACTCAGTTTTTCTAGTCCAAAGACTCTATATCTAAGCTATTGTTCGTGTATTATAAAAAATAAATTCTAGTTAATTTTATTTATGCATTGGTTTATTTTAATGTCTATTTTAACTCAAAAAAGTCCACAGAGATGAAACTAATGATCTATGAGACTCAACTCCAATAGAATTCAAAAAGAATGAAATGCAATATTTTCTTTTCGACGAATTATATCTACGAGAAGGATAAGAGTTATTTTCTTCTTATTATAAAAAAAGCACTCAATATCATGCAACTTTTCAATTTCCCTCTTTAAATGGAAAGACGAATGATGCCAAAATACTACATAAATTTTTCCACAATCCAAAAAAAAAACAAGACCTTTTCAACTATATACCAAAACACTTGAGCTATGAAAAATCACCCAACGAAAAATTCAAGCACAATAATGCCTTTAACATAAAAACCAATCTTTCAAAGGTAAAAAAATATCTTTTCAAATAACTTGAAAAATGATTGCACTCTAATATGAGATGCAAATCGTGAGAGTTGGATTTCTTTAATAAATGGAAGAAAATATAAAGGAACGCCCAAGGGATTTTTAAAAACAAGCGGTCTCTCTCACAAAAGTACCATCAACGCTAAAATCCTGAGGGAATCAGATTAGATGACCTGAACTGTACCCACAAAAGAAGTGATTTTCATCAAATAAAAAAAATGGCACACATGTCAAAATCTCAAAATGACTTTGAATTTTTTTTCCAGCAATAACTGCTGGTAAATATCGAAGAGAAATCTGGAGGGGTGGAATAAATAACATACACAGATCTAGGGCTTGTTTGAAGGATGTCCCTTCAAAAATTGGATTTCAGAGCCTGGATGCTCCCTGTTAATGACCACAGGGTGACCACAAAGCTTTGGTCACTCCTTGTAGAGGGATAGAGGGTGACCATAAGGTATTGGTGACTCCCTACAATGGAGAAGTTGGTGACTAGAAGGTTTCGTCACTCCCTACAATGGAGCAACTTTCCACCACAAGGATTTGGTCACTCTATGAGCACGAATAAAGCGAGACCACAATCATGAAAGTGTGAAAAATAATATATCTAGAGCATATATATCAGATCTAAGAATGAAAATTTTCAAATAGCCATGGAAAATACTTACTAATAGATAAATATTAGAGAATGGGGATCACAAAAAGAAAAGATATTGATAATATAGATTTAAAAGTTGAGAGAGAAACTGACTAAACAGTAATAGCTTCCCTAGTGGAGTTTCCATTTTCTTGTAGGGTAAATGAAACCTCCAAAATATAACTCCCTTAGGCTCTTCATATACCAAAGACATAATAGAGATGTAAATGCTATATTTTCCTAGATCTAATTCATACACGAAAATGATCTAGATGTAGATGGAATGGAAGGCTTACTCGATGATCTGGTAGTTGTCCCTACATGCTCCTTAGTTGTTAGCTTCCACAAATATTCCCTTATCTCTTACCAAATTAGATCTGCATACATGCAGACACATAAAAATTTCGCAATATTAAACTAATCATGTATAAATCAATGATAGATCTAATAATTTATCATAACACATGAAAAAATTAATTCTCCACAAGTAAATATAACAATTACATGCACATCTAGGAAGAGGGAAACATATTGTACATATTCTATTGATAAAACAAATAGATCATAGCTTACAAAGAAGCTAATGCAGTTCTTTCCCAAGTTCCTTTCCCAAGCTTTGTAATCAATATGCTAGAATAAGTTTTATTTTTGCTTTCTCCTCCCTTTTCCCATGAGAGACCTCTATTATTTATAGGATAGTAGAGATAATATCAAAGTGTAATTTCAATAAGATCTCCATTCACGAGATTAAAATATTCTTGAGTTTGAACCAAAAAGAATCTGTGGCTCAATATCATCTCACAAAATCAATCATAAGGGAGTAACAAACCCAGTCATTCCCTACATTCTTGAAAGGAGTGACCAATCACTCCTTGCAATAGGAAAATGAGTTACCAACACTTTCTAGTCACAGACTGTAAATGGGAAACCAACGACCAGGAAAAAAGGTATTGTAAACTCAAGAGAAAAGTGGTATGAATCAGTGTTTTAGACTGCTAACCCATGGATGATGCCCATCAAGTGATCATGTGGAGAATAATTGTATAATATATGACCCCTAAAGTATGAGGTCAAAAAAGGTTTATGATGACTAAAATACTTTACAAGAAAAATCATAGATATTTGAGTGAAAAAACCTGGAAAGAAAACATCATCGATCCTACATAATAATAACATCCCCAAGGTGGACATACCGATGCTCAGTAATAGAAAATAATCATAGCCACCAAGAATACATTGCATATCCATGCATGATGCAACTAACTATATCATGGCCATGAAATAATACCGTATGGATCCATGTCACCAGTGAGAGCATAACCACAACCAAGTACAAATGTCGATCTATATCACAAGATACAAATCAGGGAGAGAACTCAATGCTTGAGAAATAACTTAAAGTACTCATGAATAACTCCATCACAACTTCAGATGGAATGTGATCAAGGAATGAATGGTACCAATCCAAGGTCTTTGTCCTAAATCCCATTTGTATGAATCTGCAACATGTGAATCAATGAGTTGAGGTCGAGTGTTGGAATACTGAGAGGGGGGGTGAATCAGTATGAGAAATTTTACCACTTTTAACCACAATATATATTCTTCAACATTATTATAAGTGTTCAAAAATTTATCATTAGCATTGAATATATCATCAACATTATAAATAAACAGTGCATGACAAATGACCATATATACACAATACACCATAATTTACGTGGAAAACCAAATGGGAGAAAACCATGTAATTCTTTCTTATATATATCAAGATTGCATTCATTGCAAGAACCAACTTTCCAATTCTCCAGTTGAAACTGGAAGAATGATCTAATCCCTTATTTACAATATCCAACTAGAAGTACGCTACAACTCCCATAATTCTCTGGCTCCAACCAAAATGAGGCTACAACACCCTAATTTTTAGGCTCCAACCTGAAGGAAGCTCCAAGTCCCTATGTTGTCCGGCACCAACCAAAAGGAGGATACAATGTTGTTTCCTTGCCCCATCATACTGCCTTGAAATTTAAATGTAGACCAACCTGTCACTACCACAATCACTACCATTTTCAAGGTGTCATTGTAAACCTATCACTGCCATTGATACTGAACCATCAACCTGCCACTGCCACTATTTAATCATCAACCATATCCACTCACAATTTCATGCAACTCATGCCATGATCACCAAGAGTATATCTCAAACCATATGCCTAGCACAACCAAAACTTCCTATACTCATGTACCAGACATATCCCAAGATCACCAACACATGCCTCTAATAAAGCACCATATTATCATCAATATATGTGCCTCAACCATGCATAAAACCATCACCAAGATATGTCTCATCATGCACTAACATCACCAATCATGTACCATAACCTCACCAAGATATGCATCCAAATCATGTACCAAACATTTGACAATATCCATAAGCTATGTACCTCAAACATGTGCCATAGAACTCATGATATGCCTCAACCCTATACCAAAAGATATCCCATAAACCATACACCATAACATCACCAAAATATACCTCAACATGTACCATACCATCACCAAGATATAACCTTCAAAACATGCATATATGCATACCTATCATCCTATAGAAACCTTACTACATCATATCTCAGACCAACCTAGAACAAGCATCCCCTTTACTCTACCTCATCCTTGCTACCTCAAATTCGCCAATAGATTAAGTGTTCACTACATATATATTCAATGAACTTGTGTGTAAGAATGAGAAACTTTTGATGTGTATTTATAATCTTCCATCTAACTTATTTTCAACCACTTTACCCTTAATTAATTTCTTGGTACAATTGTTTTACCCTTTAACTATTTTACCCTTTTTCCTAATTTTAGGGTAATAATTGTTTTTCCCTTTTTCCTAATTTTAGGTTCATAATTGTTTTACCTTTTTTCCTAATTTTAGGGTCACAATTGTTTTACCCTTTTTACTAATGTTTGGGTCATAATTGTTTTACCCTTTTTCCTCATTTTAGGGTCATAATTGTTTTACCCTTTTTCTTAATTTTAGGGTCAACCTATGCTTTCTTGTTACAACCACTTTTCCCTTAATTGATGACTTTGTAACTATTTAGGGATTCTTAACCATTCTTAGAGGATTCCAAATTCGTGAGGCCATAACTCCTCAACCATGAGGAACCACATGGCCTACCACCTACTATTGGAAATGAAATGTTGAGAAATATCCATCCATGAGTATGTTACTTGAATTTATGATTTCATTCACGTTCAAATTCCTAAAAGAAATCCAGGTTCCACAACCACACCTTTGGGGCTTCTTGTAGACTTTTTCTATTACACTTGTCTCTTGGACTTGTTCTAGGGATGGCATCAATCAACATCCCAAATTTTTTTATGATACAAATGAAAAACAAATTTCCAATGATCTCGTCCACATCTATGGGGATTTCAAACTTCTCCAAGGGTTGACATCAATGTCCAAGGGTTTACATCAGTGACAACCAATTTTCGAACAAACTCCTCCTTTTTCTTTGATGGAAACACTAATGCCATGAATTGATGGCAACACGCATACTCATATGTGTATTCATGCTCATGCTCCCCCCTGTGACCATCACTCCCCTTTTCTCCATGTTATTTCTCTTATCTATCCCCCTTTGACATTAATGGAAAAGGGTATCTCACTTTGGGGATGCTCCCCCTGTATTCATGCTTATGATCTCTCTCTGTCTCCATGCCTCTGTTCTGTCTCTTTGTATTCATGCCTTTTTTATCTTATATTCAATGACATTATGGGGAAAAGGATAACTCCCCTTGTCATTATGTCTCCCCCTATCTGCATGCTTCTAATATTTCTTTCCCTATCTCTTTCTCTGAAAATTTCTCTCCCCTTTACTTCTCTGCAAAATGTAGAACAATATGGGACTTATTGCAAACTCTTTCTTTCCTCTCTTCCAGTGCTTCTTGTCCATTGGTGCTTCCTCTTGTAATTATCTGACATATATAAAAAGCACTCAAAATTTCTTGAATTTAAATCTTCATGGATTTCCATGTTCACTGTTTAGACATCAATGACCATACTATCCAATAATGTCCCTCTGAGGATATAGCTTATGATAACAATTTATATTTCTATATTTTTTTTGTTCCTTTCACTTCTTGTTTTTCTATGACCAGATGATTCCAGTAATCAATCTATTGTTATGCATATTCTCTGACTCATGTCTTTTGTACCTTCCAGTTTTATCACGAATCCATATCCTATCCATTCGTCACAAACTATCCATGACTCTGCTACTAAACTGTCAACAATTCTAACCCATCTGTCATTGTACTATTATGAATACTTCTCCAAATATGCTGCAATTGATCATACATATTCATGCTTCTCAACTGAATCACATATATCCACTGATCTACACTAACACATCCTTGAATCCATAATGAATATCTTCCTAGAGTTTTCAATGAATATCTGCATGTAATGTGCGCCAATGATATTCTTTGTAACTCCTAGTTGATACCTGCATGGAATGTTTTCCGAAATATTCTCTTCAAGTAGTTAATCTGTCATAAGCTATTCTGCAGTGATGTTTTCAAACAACTCTAAGTATTCTTTCCAAAAATATGCAAATACTTTTGACTGCTTGAAATATAGTTCTCTGATCTATCTCAGCTACTATTTAGACTCCCCATGTTTAATATTCATATTATTGGGAGTCTCCAAGTCAGATAGCTTAGAACAATGGAAGAATCCATCCTAGCATAGAGTAATATTCTTATTTGTTTATAGATTCATCATATTTCTAAACTCTGACATCTTTCTTTTCATCCTCCTCCTGGATTCTGATATCTTCCTTCTTGCCTGAAGATTCATCATGACCTCGAACTACAACATATCCAGAGAGTGCAATATTTGTAACTTGTTCTTCATTTACCTTCTCCGTGGATTCTAACAATGCGATCTTTGAGACCTATTCTTCTTTTACTTAATATTCTTGTCTTTCTTGTACTACTACAAACCCTACTACTTATGGGACTTGTTCTTCATTCATATATTCTTCTTGTCTCTCTTTTCTTATTAAAAAATTCTTGTATTTGATATCAACATTTTCCTTCATGGAGGGCTCTATCTCGCTTCTACAATTTCGAGCTATGGGACCATAAATGTGGAATTTGTAACATTCAAAATTATGGGGAGACACATAAACATTCATTTCTTGAATATTTCTACCACATACTCTACAATCTACATATTTATGCCCAAAGTTAGTACATTCAAAACAATGAACCAAAAATAAATTTTGATACCTGGGAGTGAATGATCTTCTTTTTGGTGTAGTCCTTTTGAATTCCTACCTTAGTTTAGCATAATATTCTCTTTGGTTTTTTCCTTCACAATGATGGAAGCTTCCTTGTTTCCTAGATGTAGAAGGTCTTTTGTATTCATTCCTTTCTGAATGTTGTTGACCATGATTCCTTTCTTTGAGAACTTCTTCATAACTCTTTTGTTCTATTTCTTTTTTAATGGATATTGAACCTTTCTAAAAATGAATTTTCTTGTATCCTAGTCTAGACTTGTCACTACATGTCCTTTGACTACTGAGAATGTCTCCTAACACTTGAGAACTTTTCAAGTTCTTGTTGAGATTTTTGAATTCAACTCTCAATGACACAACTTCTTCTTCAATCTTCTTGCACTTTTTTTATTTCTTTATCATCCAGATCTATATTACTTCTTCAATTCTCTTTGCTTCTTCAAGTTGGGTTCTCAAGGAGATGATTTATTCTTTGAATTATTTGTTTTTCTTCCTTTCTTTCTTCAAATCATTTAAAGAATTGATCAATTATACCTCAAGATCCACTTTACCTTCTTATTCATCACTTTCAAGAGTTGTTTTCTGAGTTTCCCTAGCCATAAATAATACATTATGGCTAGGGATATGATTTCGTCTTTGGATTTTTATTTTTTTTATTTCATTCTTTCTTCAACTTAGTTAAAACACTGATCAATTCTACCTAAATTTCTACTTCACCTTCTTATTCGTCACATTCAGAAGTTCTTTTCTCAGTTTCCCTAGCCATAAATAGTACATTTTATGAATCATTGTCGCTTTCATCATCTTCATCATATGAGGAACTATCTTCTATTGAGTAGAGATTTTTCTTGAAGGATTTCCTATTATATCCTTTCTCGTTTCCCCTTTCATATTTCTTTTCTTTCTTGGGAACTTCTTCTTCATCACCTTCTGACTTCTTAGAATAAGGAAATTTATTATCAAAGTGACAAATTTTACCACAATTGAAACATTTTAATGGGGAAGCATACCTTTGTACTTTTCAGTTCCTATTTTCATCTTCCTTACAAAGTTGGTTATTTCTTCATATTCATCTGAATCATCACTACAGCTGCAACTTGGCTTTGACTTTGGCTTCTATTTATTCTTCTTGGTAATCTTGGATGCCTTGAACATTTATTCCTTTCTAGTGGATTATCTTACTATGTCCTCATTTCATAGGTTATGAGTATCCTGTTATAACCTAGGTCTACACCCCTACCCTTTTCCCTCCTTTAGCCCATACATTCATCAATTTTGAGTTTCATGGTTTCTTTCTTAGCTCATTCTCCACTGTTTAATTATTCATCTTCATGGCCCCTATTTTTCGTCGCTTATTTGCACCATCATTTTTCCTTTGATAGAGGGTCACATGTTATGGTTTGAGTTTTGAACACTCGTCATCATATCTACCACTAAATGATCATGTAGCACATCCACCGAGTCTTTCATGTGTGTGCAGGAGATATCCAGGTTCGAAAAATCCATTGAAATCTCAGTAAGCTTTCGCAGAAGCTAGGAGCAAATCAGATTAGGCTATGTCAGACTCGAAATATGCGTAAAAAATGGGATGACTCAATGGACGGTGAAGATATAGTGTTGATGTAATATCGATGATTCCCATGGAATTAGGGGTTTCATAATGTGGAAAAAATATTTTATGTCGCGAAGAGCCTAACATGATTTCGAACCCCCCCAATTGTTCTACATTTAATGGTTGGGTGGGGGGTCTCAAATGGTGGTTTCCCAGCCACAGGTCCCACCTAACGTGGTGCCCTCTCATGAGTTTGGACACCCCCCTCTCTAATCCACTTACCACCTACCCAACCCTTTGGAATCCTGCCAGACTACCTCCTGATAGCAACCCTCTCACCGTGTTCCATCTGTCCTCCAGTCACCTCCACTCACTACTCCCGCATGTCACCACCTTACAATTGTCTTCCACTCATACTCTCATTACCTCCCATGTATATAACCCTCCTCTCATTACACACCACCTATCACCTCCCATACGCATGTCATTCCACGTCACCTCCACTCACATTCTCATTTCCTCTCTCCACGTCGTCTGCATCCACGTAGTCCACATCCACTCATATCATCTTGTATTGGATGCTTGAATCCATGCCTCCCTCCATGAACATTGGGCTAACGAACTTTCCATCAAATCTTTTTGAAAGTAAAGATGGTAGCTGACGAGTCGAAATGAAGTGCACTTAATGGCCAAGGCTCTATTACAGAAAGATAGTTATATGTCGATCTCAGTTACATAACACTCCAGAAATTCAGTGAAGAAGAAGATCAAGTGAATATCTTCCCATGCAGTCAGTTTCCCTCCAAAATCATCAAACATCATGCAGGCATGCCAGGACTCGACATAGAACTGTGTTATGTCACTCCTAGTTTTTCTTCCAATCACAGTTCATACAATGCATGCATCAGTTCAGTCTCAAAGATAGTAGCAGTTTTAAGTTGATCAATTCCAGAATTCTGTTAGATTAAATAAATGAGTGGTATTTTGTGTTTAATAAAAACCACTCTTGTTGATTAATCCCAGTGTGATGTATACATGTTGTACTCCATGCAAATGTTTTAGTTAAGTTAATAATTTGTTCTAAAATTAGTTATCCAATGTTAGGTCTCAGTCCCAGATGGAAGAGAACCTCTGCAACTCTATTAAATATGCAGTCTTTGTATGTTTTAAAGTTGGGATATTTTGTAAGGAAAGTATAAGCAGTAGAATAATTGGACCTGATCATTTAATTGTAAAGTTTTCTACCTAGTGAATATATGTTGATGACGGTTGTGTTCTCTTACTCAAATCTTTATGTGTTGATTTTTATCGTGAATGTAGATTTTGTGAAGTGTGAAATGTACATTTCCTTATTCTTTCATCTATTGGTTTAGTTTATCTTTTGATGATTATGCAACCTGTTATAAATATATTGTTCATCTTTCTATATCTTTGCGGACAACTTTAACATTGAATATGCAGATGTGTGGATGAGGTTGTTTGTGCAGAGTCTAGATGGGGAAGTAAGAAAATGGTTCAGGCGTCTTCCTCTAGCCTCTATTTCCAATATTGAGGCATTGGATGAAACTTTCATAAAACAATGGGGATATAGGATATATTATCTCTACTACATCACTGAGTTTGGGGCTCTAAAGAGAAACAATGGTGAATCTATTTCAGATTTCACCAAGAGATTCAATAAGATGTATGGAAGAATTCTAGATGAGATTAAACCAACTGAATCCTCTGCCAATATCACTTATGCCAATGAATTTGATGCAGAGTTATCCCTCCTTCTAAGAGAGAGAGAATATGACACAACCTGCCCTCGATGGCACAGCCGCTCTCGCCAGGACCTTCTGTCCCACAGAAAGAAGAGTTGTAACACCCTTTAAATCCCGTATCGGGACCTCCCGTCACCCACAAGACTCTCTATAGATCTCCCGACAGTTGCTTCGGAAAATCGGGTTTTGCGGTATCGCGAACCCTATGCGCACTTCTCTCGCAACTCCAAACTCCGAACCCCGAATTCCGATGGTCAACGGTCAACGGATCGGAATATCACCACTCACGATGTCAACAGCATGCCTTTCAAAACCCCGATCCCCGAGGTGCCGATTCTCGATCAGACGCCACCTGGACTATCCTATGTTTCGAGGCCCCACACTGCCACATCACCTTCGAAATTTTGTGGATCGTGAATCCTCGACAAAAAGTTCCTTGTTGTTGGAAACCCCGAACGCCGAAACCCCGATTCTTCGGATTCGTGCCACCTGTCCCGCCAACGATCGACGGCTCCCATGGAATCGAGAAATCTCTATTCGCGATTTCGACATGCATGCAACTCTTGCGCTCGCCAACTCCGATCTGCCGAAATGTGATGGCAAATGAGTCCCACTTGCGCTTGGAGGTTAACTCTTTCTCAAGAGTTCAAGTCGTCGATTCTCTTCCTCTTGAAGAGTTCTCCGCTTCACCATCTTCGTCCTGTGCAACTGAAGCAAAGGTACTATCCCTCCTGAGCTTGGTCCTTCTTCTCCTCTAGAGACTCTGTACCAACTGCCCACGCTCGGACTCCAACAATTCTTGAAGTGATGGGTTCTTCCGGACTATGTGCATTCACGAAGACAATAGCCCCACGCCTTTCTTCTCTTAGACTTACTATTGAGACCTAAATTCGACCTGCACTTCACCTGCACGGCTCGAATAACCCAACACAACTCTAGTCGACGAGAATAAGAGCTTCACTACTGAACCTCCTCAACGCACTTTATGCAGAGAAATTCGACTGCACTCTATGCAGGAATCTCCTGGTTCAAATAGTGAAACAATTGAAACTTATTCCCTCATTCTCTCAGGTTTCGAACCTGATATGCAATCACATACGCAACATATAGAAGATAAGCATATAAAGAAGAAAATATGCAACAGCATAATATCAACAACACACAGAGATCAAACACATCCATGAAATTGAATCAAAGCTTTCCTATTAATTCAATGTCTGTACATGGGGTTTCTTCACAACTCTCTGCTCTGTTCTTTATTGCTAATGCTGAATAATAATAATCCAATGTTACAAAGGAGGGTGCCTATATTCCATTTTCCCTCTTGAAAGAAAAACTGTCTAATCTACAATTAATTCCTATCTAACAGCATTAAAACTATTAAATGCCTTCTTATCTACATTACAATACAAGTGCGCTTCATATGAATGCTTTCATTCAAACGATGGCGCAACAATATTTTCAAAGTAATTTAAAAATGTATGCGCTGGCGCTGTCCAGTTGTTCTTCTCTTCCCATGCGCTGGCTCGCTTGATGAAGTCGTAGATGCTCCTGCATCATACTCCTCGGCTCAAAAGATTTCATGGGGTCCTGTCCATGAGCTCCCGCACACTATGCCCATGCTTCTGTATCATTGCCTCTGTTTCCCAGTAGGCATCCTCCACTGGGTGGTTCCTCCATTTCACCAGGTACTCAAAATATTGCTTTCTCCTGGTCTTCCTTCCAACTCTTTTATCCAGTATGCACTCCATCTCAGGTTTCTATGCAACTGGCAATCGCTTTTGCCACTGGATCACTGGTGGTTCATCAGTTCCAGTGCCTTCTTCTTCAGTCCTGTAGGGGTATAAGTCTAAAATGTTGAAAATTGGAGATATCCCGATGCCCTCTGGCAACTCAAGCTCATATGCATTCTCCCCGAACTTCTTCAGGACTCTGCATGGTCCAATCTTCTTTATCTTGAGCTTGTTATATGTTCCTCTCGGGAACCTTTCCTTCCTCAGGTGCGCCAGAACCATGTCTCCAACTTCAAACTGAAGTTGTCTTTTCCTCTGGTTGGCTCTGTGCTTATATTCCTGATTCGCCTTCTGCAATTGCTGCTTCACCTGCGCGTGAAGTTCTTTCATCGCTTCAGCGAATTCTTCAGCACGAGCGCTGCTGGTTTCAGCGTGTTCTGACTCCCTGAGCTCAGAAAATCCTCTTGGCTGTGTCCCATACAAAATTTGGAATGGGTTCTTACCTATACTCCGATTCACAGAATCGTTGTACGCAAACTCTGCCTGTGGTAGGATCTGATCCCAACTGCTGTGATTCTCAGTCACTAGGCTTCTCAAAAGATCCCCCAAGCTTCTGTTGACTACTTCGGTCTGCCCATCTGTTTGCGGATGGTAAGCAGAACTGAATGCCAGGTCAGTCCCTAGCTTCTTCCATATCATCCTCCAAAAGTGACCTATGAACTTCGTATCCCGATCCGATACTATGCTCCTCGGCAATCCATGCAATCAGACAATCTCTTTGAAAAACAAGTTCACGATGTGGGTTGCATCGCTGGTCTTATGACACGGGATGAAATGTGCCATCTTTGAAAACCTGTCCACCACCACAAAGATGGAATCAACCCCTCGCTGTGTTCTTGGTAAACCCAACACAAAGTACATGCTAATGGCTTCCCATGGCCTCTCGGGTATGGGCAATGGTTGATAGATCCCTGTGTTTTTCTTTCGGCCTTTTGCATGTTGACATATCCTGCACCTGTCAACAAATCGCTTTACATCAGTGCGCATTCCAGGCCAATAATAAGATTCGCTCAGCTTGGCGAAGGTCTTGTCATGTCCAAAATGACCTGTTAAGCCTCCGCTGTGTTTTTCCTTCACCAAATTCTCTCTCATAGAGCAATCTGGAATGCACAATTGATTGCCTTTGAAGAACAATCCATCCTGAATCAGGTAGTCAATCCACGGACTCCTATCCCTGAGAACTGGGTTCTCGGCTGCTTTGTATGCCTCGCCAAAGTCTGCGTCACCTGTATACATATCCTTTAAATTTTCAAAACCTAAGGTTTTGACTTTGAACTCCTGCAGCAACAAACATTTCCTGCTCAAGGCATCAACCACCTTGTTTGTAGTCCCCGAAATGTGCTTTATCACAAATGTAAAATTCTGCATGTATTCCACCCACTTCGCATGCTTCTGGTTCAACTTCTCCTGTTGACTCACGAACTGCAATACATGATTGTCACTGTACAGGACAAATTCCTTGGGTATGAGATAATGCCTCCACTTTTTCAATGCCTGTATAATGGCATAGAACTCTTTATCATATGTGGAGTACTTCAGTTTCACATCATCCAACTTCTCGCTGTAATATGCAACAGGTCAGTCATCCTGACTCAAAACCCCTCCAACAGCATATCCACTAGCATCACACTTCACTTGGAAGGTCTTCTGAAAATCTGGAAGCACCAGAATTGGCTACTCAGTAATCTTTCGCTTCAACAGATTGAAGCTCTTCTCAGCCTCGGTGGTCCAATGAAAAACTTTATGCCGCTTATTCACAGTGTCCATCATTGCTGCGCTGATTCCACTGAAATTTCGAATGAATTTTCTGTAGAATCTTTCCAAACCGTGAAAGCTCCTTACCTCAAAAACATTCCTCGGCGATGGCCAATTCCTGATTACGTTAACCTTCTCAGGATCCATCTTCAATTCGTTAGCCAAAATTACAAAACCCAAATAAATGAGTTCGGTCTGCATGAAGGAACACTTCTTCAAATTGATCAGCAGCATCTCCTGCTGTAACCTTCTCATCACAATGGCCAAATGCCTCAAGTGTTCAACCCTAGTCTTGTTGAATATTAGTATGTCTTCCAAATACACAACCACAAATTTGCCAATGAATTCTCGCAGGACTTCATTCATCAGCCTCATAAAAGTGCTCGGCGCATTGGTCAAACCAAACGGCATGACCAACCATTCATACAATCCTTCATTTGTTTTGAATGTTGTCTTCCATTCATCTCCCTCTCGCATATGGATCTGATGATATCCGCTCTTGAGATCAATCTTCGAAAAGTAATTTTCCCCACTCAGGCAATCCATCAGATTATCCATTCTCGGCAGTGGAAAATTGTATCTGATGGTAATTTTATTAATCGCCCTGGAGTCTGTACACATTCTCTAGCCTCCATCCTTCTTCGGACTTAGTACCATTGGAACGACACATGGACTGAGACTCTCTCTGACCAGTCCTTTATCCTACAGATCCTGTACCTTCCTTTTGACTTCCTCATTCTCCTGAGGTGTCAACCTATACGCTGCCTTATTCGGTAGACTTGCTCCGGGTATGAGGTCAATGTGGTGACTCACACTCCTCATCGGTGGCAACGAACGAGGTAGTTCATCCACGATGATATCAGCGAACTCTTCAAGTAGTTCCTGAATTTATTCCGGCAAGTCGTCCACTCTTGTGCTTGTCAGGACAATTCTCGGCTTCCTGACAACAAAGAATTGTGGATCCTCATCCTTCTCCAGCTCCGTGAGGAGTTCCTTCCCACTCATGAGAAGTATCGTGCTGCTAACTTCTGTCTTTACTTCCTTACCTTTTATCGACAGCAGTTTATGGATTCTCCCATCCTTCTCCAAGGTGTAGGTGTTCATCCTCCCGTCATGAACAACATTCCGATCATATTGCCATGGTCTTCCCAACAATATGTGACATACATCCATGGGAATAACATCGCACATAATCTCATCATGATAATTTCCAATTTTAAACTTAACTAAGCATTGTTTAGTGACACTTACCCGGTGTCCTTTCTGTAACCACGAGACTTTATACGGGCTCGGGTGCTTAGTTGTCTCTAGCTCCAATTTCTCCACCATCTCGATTGAAATGAGATTGTCAGTGCTCCCACTGTCGATTATGACTTTGCATTTCCTGTCCTTGGCTGTACAAGCCGTTCTGAACAGTTTGATCCTCTGCACTACGCTCTCCACCTCCTTCTCAGGCTTCAAACGGATTTTATGCATCCCAAGCGATCTCCCGCTGTCTGCATCTTCACTCTCAACATCACGCTTCTGCGCCTCAGCGATGTGAGTTTTTCCTCTGTCCATTTTCCTGTCTGGATAGTCAACGGATTTGTGTCCATCTTTGCCACACGTGAAACATGTGATAATTCCTCCTCAACCTCGTCCTCTACCTTGGGTACGAGGGAACGTGTTGGTGTCAGCATATCCTCCTTGCTGATCTTTTGATTGCCTCTTCAGCTCAGAACTCTTCTGCCTCTGCTGTGAGGTATCACCTCTTTCATCTTTTCCCTAAGGTCTCCTCCAATCCTCCTTGGGCTTCTGTGTTTTCTCTTGGGACACTGTCTTGCCTCTGGGCTGGCTTCTGCCCCGCCCTCACTGTCCCTGCTTGCAGCTCAGCTTCTCTTCGGCCTTTAGAGCCATCTGGTATGCATCCTCAATTGTTCGGATGGTAACCATGCTCAGTTCGTCCTGAATGTCATACCTCAACCCATTCAGGTATCTTGCCACCTTTTCATCATCACTCTCCCAATGACCAGCTCGAATGTTGAGCCTGTAGAATTATTCGGTGTATTCTTTCACCGTCATCATCTTTTGTCTCAGGTTCTACATGCGCCTGAACAGAGTGATCTGGTAATCCCTCGGAATGAACTTCGCCTTCATCTTGGCAATCATCCGATCCCATCTCTTGATCTTTTGTTTGCCTTTGGAACACCTGTCTGCCTGCAGCTTGTCCCACCATAAGGCTGCATGTCCTTTTAACTTCGTGACGGCATGCCTTACTTTCTTGTCCTCTTCGATATCTTCGTAATCGAAGTAGGTGTCAAGTGCTCAGACCCAATCCAACAACTCTTCTGCATTTAGACTTCCCTCATAGACGGGAATGTCCATCTTCGTTTTTGAGCTCATCCTCAAAATGGCTCTGATCAACCTCTCTGTCGAGGCATCCTCTGCTATGACCTCTTCTTGGTCATGTCCAGCTTCCTCTTCAATCTCGGGATCACTGAACTCGGCTTCACCAACACCACGTCTCTAGGTTGTCTCCATTTCTTCAAGTCTAGCTCGGAGATCCCTCATCTCTCGCTCCATCTCAGCATTACCTGCTAGCCTACCCCTTCTTCGGGCATCCCTGTCTTCACGATCAGGAGATTGCCTCTCTCTCCTGGGCGGCATGGTGTATCTGCTTCTCTCTGCTACCTGAACAAAGAGAGCTCCACTTCTGGCTCTGATACCACTCTGACGCAAGTCATGAGTATCAGAGTGCTTTCCTTTCCTCCTCCACTCCTCTTGCCTGAAATATACAAACAGGATCTTCCGGCTCTGATACCACTCTGGCGCAACCTTCACTCGATGGCATAGCCGCTCTCGCCAGGACCTTCTATCCCACGGAAAGAAGAGTTGTAACACCCTTTAAATCCCGTATCGGGACCTCTCGTCACCCACAGGACTCTCTATTGATCTCCCGACAGTTGCTTCGGAAAATCGGGTTTCACGGTATCGCGAACCCTATGCACACTTCTCTCGCAACTCCAAACTCCGAACCCCGAATGCCGATGGTCAACGGTCAACGGATCAGAATATCACCACTCATGATGTCAACAGCATGCCTTTCAAAACCCTGAGCCCCGAGGTGCCGATTCTTGATCAGACGCCACCTGGACTATCCTATCTTTCGGGAACCCACTCTGCCACATCACCTTCGGAATTTCGTGGATCGTGAATTCTCGACACAAAGTTCCTTGCTGTTGGAACCCCCGACCCCCGAACCCCCGATTCTTCGGATTCGTGCCACCTGTCCCGCCAATGATTGACGGCTCCCATGGAATCGGGAAATCTCTATTCGTGATTTCGATGTGCATGCAACTCTTGCACTCGCCAACTCCGATCTGCCGAAATGCGATGGCAAATGAGTCCCACTTGCGCTTGGAGGTTAACTCTTTCTCAAGAGTTCAAGTCATCGATTCTCTTCCTCTTGAAGAGTTCTCCGCTTCACCAGCTTCGTCCTGTGCAACTGAAGCAAAGGTACTATCCCTCCTGATCTTGGTCCTTCTTCTCCTCTAGAGACTCTGTACCAACTGCCCACGCTCAGACTCCAACAATTCTTGAAGTGTTGGGTTCTTCCGGACTATGTGCATTCACGAAGACAATAGCCCCACACCTTTCTTCTCTCAGACTTACTACTGAGACCTAAATCTGACCTGCACTTCACCTGCATGGCTCGAATAACCCAACACAACTCTGGTCGACGAGAATAAGAGCTTCACTGTTGAACCTCCTCAACGCACTCTATGCGGAGAAATTCGACTGCACTCTATGCAGGAATCTCCTGGTTCGAACAGTGAAACAATTGGAACTTATTCCCTCATTCTCTCAGGTTTCAAACCTGATATGCAATCACATATGCAGCATATAGAAGATAAGCATATAAAGAAGCAAATATGCAACAGCATAATATCAACAACACATAGAGATCAAACACATCCATGAAATTGAATCAAAGCTTTCCTATTAATTCAATGTCTGTACATGGGGTTTCTTCACAACTCTCTGCTCTGTTCTCTATTGCTAATGCTGAATAATAATAATCCAATGTTACAAAGGAGGGTGCCTATATTCCGTTTTCCCTCTTGAAAGCAAAACTGTCTAATCTACAATTAATTCCTATCTAACAACATTAAAACTATTAAATGCCTTCTTATCTACATTACAATACAAGTGCACTTCATATGAATGTTTTCATTCAAACGACGACGCAACAATCTTTTCAAAGTAATTTAAAAATGTATGTCATGGCATTGTCCAGTTGTTCTTCTCTTCCCACGCGCTGGCTCGCTTGATGAAGTCGTAGATGCTCCTGCATCAGAATATCCACCACAATGTTTTCCATGCAGGAAGCATCCATTGAGGTCGAATCTAATATCTTGGCATCATACATATTTGTTGTGGGGTATTCTACCCTACAGACTAATAAGCTAGGGCTCTAAACTTATACGCAGATCATGACCCTTAAGATTTAACTTTTAACCTTCTACCCAAAATCTCAACCCCTTT